>CM068830.1:2511376-3111376 GCA_028554795.2 Sinohyriopsis cumingii
ATTGATGGTGTATCTTTGCAGCAGAAAAAAAGCCCCACAACAACAATAAGAAACATTAATTAGCGACAACTATCGGTAACAGTTCATTACATATAGTTTTACCAGATTCGCAGTCTGTGTGGATCTGCGAGTCACGCGATAGACTCTTTAAATGTGAGCATGTCATATCTCATTAAGAAAATGGGATTGGTCGTTTTGACACCAACAAGAAATGAACGCAGTGTTTTTGTCATGTGCTTTTTAGCTGTCACCAACAGAGATGATCAATATTGTGTGTATTTGCGGCGAGTTTGACATTTTCATGTCAGTTTATATATATATATATATATATATATATATATATATATATATATATATATATATATATATATATATATATATATATATATATTCAAATTTACACTGGGTGGAAATACCATCTCTATGTGTGATTAATTTAAATAGCTAGGTATTATTTCTTCCAAAAATCGGCGATTGTTAAAAGCTAAAAATGCAAACGAGAACGAGCAAAACAAAAGAACCAGGCATCTTTGTTCATGGTAGAGATTTACAGTTACAACTGTTTGATCACACAAATTTACTGAAAAAGTTCACACATAATTCCTAAGATATATAACAATACTTAGGAAGAGCATCAGGTACTTTCCTGTATTCAAAACTTGGCAGGAAACCAATGACATTTATATTCAATCTCGCATGATTAGGTTTTGTATCTCAATAATAAATGCTAAATACTCCAAAATTTTCAAAACGTTATTCATTATCATGCTGAGAGCAGCAGGGAAGTTGTACAGACCAGGTGGCACAGATAAAATTAAGCCTCCCACGCAATCTTTCTCCGTACAAGCCTCAGATTTCAAAAATAAACCCTCCTGCGCAAATTAATCAGCGAAATTTCGACCCAGGATGCAATTTCAGGCATAAAAAAAAACAACAAAATTTAGGGGGGAGGTAGTAAAATTTATGTGCGATTGCAAGGAAAAGTTGCGGATATTAATTTTATTTCACAATAAAACAATATAGTTGAAAATAAGATGAGTCGGAAAACTAGCACAGTTGGTGAACCTCATTCTGCCAGATTAGCGCAAGAAGAATTAGCGGCAGTAAAGAAACTTATTCCAACAAAACAATTATTTAAGAAAAAAGTTCGTGAGTACGATGATGCTCAATATCATATTGGTGAGGTATCGTCAAAATGGTTGAGTCCAGTCACTGGAGCTATCGAACAAGTCGCATACGGCAAACAAAAGAAAGATAAGGAACTTAAAGATCTTGGGGTTATTCCTATGATGAAAGATATCGAGCAACACACTCGAGTGGTTCCTGGCCAGCTTGATCAAATTCATCAAGAACAAACACAAGTACGTCAAGCACAAGCACAAGCACAAGTGCGAGCACAAACACAAAGGTTACAAGGACAAATACAGCAAGCACGAACAAAAGCACAAGTGCGAGCACAAACACAAGCTTTGAAAGATCAATTACAACAAGAGCAACAGAAACAAGAAGAAGAACAATTCGAAGAGAGAATATCAAATGTCCCAGGCTCCGATAAATTTACCGGTGATGTTATCGCAAAAATAAAATCAATGAAACCGAATGAGGTTGTAAGGTTTACTGCAGAAAATTATAAGAAAGATAAACGAATAAAATTGATGAAACCTGCTGCTGCCGAAAATGTAACATTTACGCAATGGATTAAGTGGATATATTACATCCACAATGATGTCAAAACAGTTAAAAACGATCCAGAATATTCTAATTTTTTAGCTGCTGTGACACTTTATAAAACACCTTCATCTAGCAAAACTGAACCAAAGAAATTTGAACCAGAGGAATTTCCAAAAATTGGACAAAAAACATTTATGCCATCACAATTTTTTACTAACGATGCTCTTGAACAATTTAGTGACGAAGATAATTTAATTCAAATAGCTAGATTTGGTTTTATGGAATCAGAAAAATATTTGAATCCACAACATCAGCATTTAAGACTGACAAGAAGCCAGTGGATTCCTACTGTGTATTTTGCTTCTGTGGGTAAACCTACGAATACAAAAGATCCTGATTATATAAATTTTTTAACAAAAATAAATCTATTAGATTGGGAAGAAAAAATATTACCTGAGAAACCAAAAACAGGAAGCGGATATACCGTTTGCCCTGACAATGTTGTCAACGACGTATCTCGTCTCGAAGTATTAATCGGAGGAAAACGAGCTGGAAATAACTCCCACGAAATAATCAACGAAGCCTCGGATATTTGTCAGCGATTATTCCGTGGTGGTGTAATTGATTCTCACATTTACAAAAAACTCGTCGATGAGCTCATCGATTAAAACAACATAATTGAAATAATATGATTATTCATAAACATCAACGCAGACCAAGACAGGTCCGCGTAGTTAACTCTAGATTGCCAGTATACAAATATATCCACGGCAATGGACTTGGCGATATCATTGGAAGTCTTGTCACTCGAGTGGCACCTAAAATTGGTCCCGCGATCAAACAATTCGGGTTAAAAGCAATAGGAAAGATTGGTGAGACCGCTGTTTCTGGTATTGGCAATTTAGCCAGTAAAGGCTTCAACGCTGTCAAAAGTAAAATATTAAATTTAATACGTAAAAAACGACCCGTCAAATTACCTATCACCAGCGAAATGCCGCCCGAAATTAGCAAAACCATAAACGACGCAGCAAATAAGAAAATAAACGATCTAGCACAGGAAGTTGCTAAGACAAATCTAGCTCATGAAATTGCAAACACAAATCTAGCAAACACAAATTTAGCGCATGAAATTGCAAACACAAATCTAGCGCATGAAATTGCAAACACAAATCACGCACATGAAATTGCAAATACAAGTTTCATTTCAGGAGATGGTCTTCGTTTTAGACGATATCATTAATAATAATGTTTTCACATGTGTCAAATGAGGTATTTGACATGGACGAGCCTGTAGGCAGGGACACATCAATACGAGATTTTCAGTATTTCTCGTATGATGTAGTTGAACCAAATACACCTAATCGCAAGGAAATTCAAGTTCACGATACCACAAGATATTTTCTTCCATCTGAGGCATATATCGAGGTTGTTGGGATACTTAATAAAACCGATAATACCAACTACGATGCGAATTTTAACGTTGGATTTGTCAACAACGGTATCATGGCGTTATTCAAGAGCGCAACTTATATGATTGATGGAAGAGAGATTGAATCAATCAATGACAATGTTGATATAGCAACGACAATTATAGGCCTAGCAAGATACTCGGATGATTTTACCAGATCGGCCGGTCCTAGTATGATGTTCGCCAAGGATAACTCTAATAAACCTGTATTTAAACCGTTTGTTGTTAGACAACCTAATGATCGTGCCGCTGCTCCTGCTGCTATCGAAAATATGATAATTAACTCCAGTGAAAATTACAATCTTGGATTTGCCACGCGAAAGAAAATGTTAGTTGGGGCCGAGAATAATTTCTCTTGTGCAATTCCATTATCTCATATTTTTGGATTTTGCCGGCATTTTAGAAAAGTTATTTACGGAGCAAAGCACACAATTTCCTTTATTCGAGATGCCGCTGGTAATGACAGAGCCATTTGGCGAGAGGCTGGTGATGCTGGTAAAGTAACATTAACTAAAATTACTCTGTGGATGCCAGCAGTAACACCATCAATTCACGAGGAAGAAAAATTATTATCATTCATGAATCAAGGGGGAAAATCCGTTATGTCCTGGCTAACAACAACAACCGACTCCTCCGCCGATTTCAATCTTAATGGAATATATACTTGGCGAATTGCGTCACAACAAGGTGTTTCAGCACCTAGGCATATCTTCGTTGTTCTTCAGAATGCAGATAGATACGATCAAACGCATAGCCACATGATATTTGATCGATTAGAGGCAACAAACGTTTCATTGAGAATAAACGGTCAACAAGAACCATCCGAGGAAATAGCTATTAATTTTACCAATTACTCCACGGCACGCGCGTATCATCAGTTACTAAGTTTCATGGGTCGCGATCAAAATATCGATACCGGATTGCAAATATCACAGTTAGATTTTAATACTCTATATCCCATCTATTACTTTTCCCTGGAACATCTTGATTTGGTAAAACAGTCAGTTGTTGATATTCATTTCAAGGCCAGAATTAATACAGGAGGACCGGCAAGAGCCATCGCGGTTATTCTCAGCGATAGAACAATGATCCTAGAAGGCATCAGTGGTAGAATGAGAGTTATCGATGCACCCGTAGAAAACATGTGATAAATTCTAAATTTAGATTAAGTGATTATTAATATGCCATACGAGCACGTCAGCGTAACACTGACCCCAGGTCAGATAAAAAAACTCCAAGCAGCAACAACAGCACGGAGAGGTTTGAAATTAACCCTGAAAAATAATCAGATTCACGGTGGACCTAACAAACTATCGCTAACTAGAGGTCAACATGGACGATTTACCAAAGCCAGATCAATGAATTCTGGTGTTCATGTAACTCTCTCCATTGGCGCAGTCAGAGACATGGTCAAGGTAGGTGGTTTCCTTCCTTTGTTATTACCATTAATATCCGCGATTGCAGGACCATTATTAGGATTCGCAGGCAAAAAAATAATAGAAAAAGTTACCGGAGGAAGATACGGTAAAAAAAAATATCATCGCGGATCCGGTCTGAGACTAGGACGACCTCCAATGTACGGATCCGGCCTAAGATCATCACGCCATTATCAAATTTAGATTTAATCAATGAAGCAAAGAAAAAGAAAATAAAGTTTTTCAGAGGTGTGTTTATGCGAGATCAACTACCAGACAAACCAAATCGCACTGAGACAGGAATAATTAACCTTGATGATAATTCCGGTCCTGGTACTCACTGGGTTGCCTATGCGATTAATCCTCGCGAAATCATTTACTTTGATTCATACGGACTAGCACCACCTAATGAATTTTTCAAATACATATCATCGTTGAAACTTCCAGTTTGGTATTCAACGCTTCCAACACAAACATTAACAGACCCACCAATATGCGGTCCAGAATCAATTAACGTTCTAGAGGCAATTTCAAAATCATCACGCCCTTATCACAAAATTTTATTTGAATATACCGTAGATAAATATCATGGTTGACATTTACGGTAGATCTCTCTTCAGAAAGAAAAAAGAAACAGACGAAGAAACAAATGTCATCGATACATCAAAGTTTGCAACTAAGAGAGATATTAATAATCTTCTATCGTTGGCAGAGATAAATCCTGGTGAAATTGCTGTTTTTCAAAATACCGAAGGGCGATTGCAAACTAGCAATGTCAAAATAACTGATATGATCAGCCGAGACGAATATAACGAACGCATCAAGCAATTTACTCAGTTATCAGATTCAGTAACAAAATCTATCACTGACGTTACTAATCTTATCACAAATTTACCATCGAAGGCAAATATCGCAGACGTAGAAAAATCTGATAAAGAACTATCAGCGACATTGTTGTTAAAGTTGGATAAGGCAGTCTACAATGAAGATCAAGAAAAACTTACAAAGCAACTAACCAAACTAACTAACGATCTTAAAAAACTCGATGAAACCTTAAAACAACTTAGTAAGAAAGTCGATGAGAATATAAAGAAAACCACTGATACTTCATTCGTTGCAGATCAACTAACAAAGAAAAAAGTTGATCAGGAATTGCACGATGACCTCATCGATAAAGTAGGAAAGATCAACGAAGATATTACTAATATTATCGCTGACGTTACTGAAATAAAAAACACAATAGACAAGAAAGGCGATAAAGTACTATACGATGATCTTAGCAAGACGACAAAGAAAATCAATGATGATATCGCCAAAATCAATAAACACATCGAAGCGGTACGTGGAGGTGATTACGATGATCTTACTGAAAAAACAAAATCCATCAACGATGATATCGCCAAGATAAACAAAGATATCGAAGCGGTACGTGTACTAACATTCCAAAAAGCTGATAAAACATCACACGATGATCTTAGCGATAAAACAAAGAAAATCGGCGCTGATATTGATGCGATGCGCGTATTAATGAATCAGAAAGACGAGAAAACAAAATCCATCAACGATGATATTGATCAAATCAGCAAAGACATTGAAACAGTTCGTGGATTAGTGCATCAAAAAGCTGAAAAAACAGCACACGATGATCTCAGCGAAAAACTAACAAGAACAACCAGGGATGTTACCAGTATTCTCGCCGATGTCACAAAGATAAATACTGCAATAAGCGAAAAAGCTGATAAATCATTACACGATGAGAAAACAAAATCCATCAATGATAATATCGATCAAATCAACAAAGATATTGAAACGGTTCGTGGATTAACTCATCAAAAAATTGATAAATCATTATATGACGAGAAAACAAAATCCATCAATGATGATATTAACGCAGTACGTGGATTAACTCATCAAAAAATTGATAAATCATTATATGACGAGAAAACAAAATCCATCAATGATGATATTAACGCAGTACGTGAATTAGCGAATCAAAAAGTTGATAAATCATTATATAATGAGAAAACAAAATCTATCAGCGATGATATTAACGCAGTACGTGAATTAGCGAATCAGAAAATTGATAAATCATTATATAATGAGAAAACAAAATCTATCAGCGATGACATTACTAAAGTTAGTAAAGACGTTGAAGTAGTTCGTGGATTAGCACAACAGAAAGTTGATAAAACATCACACGATGATCTCAGCGAAAAACTAACAAGAACAACCAAGGATGTTACCGGAATTTTTTCTGATATTAACGCAGTTCGTGGATTAGCGATTCAAAAAATTGATAAATCATTACACGACGAGAAAACAAAATCCATCAATGATGATATTGAGGCAGTACGTGAATTAGCAAATCAGAAAGTTGATAAATCATCACATGACGAGAAAACAAAATCCATCGGCGATGATATTACTAAAGTTAGTAAAGAAGTTGAAGTAGTTCGTGGATTAGCGAATCAGAAAGTTGATAAATCAGCACACGATGATCTCGGTGAAAAACTAACAAGAACCACTAGGGATGTTACTAACATTCTTGCCGATGTTACAAAGATAAATACCGCAATGAATGAGAAAGTTGATAAATCATTACACGACGAGAAAACAAAATCCATCAGCGATGATATTAACGCGGTTCGTGAATTAGCGCAACAGAAAGTCGATAAATCATTACACGACGAGAAAACAAAATCCATCAGCGATGATATTGAAACAGTTCGTGAATTAGCGAATCAGAAAGTTGATAAAACATCACACGATGACCTCCACAAGAAAATCATTGAAGATAATACCAAAATCAATGATGATATTAACACAATACGCCAAATCGCAAGTAAGAAAGTTGATAAAACATTACACGATAATATCCAAAAGAAACAAAAGAAAACCAACGATGATATTCTCGCAGATGTTACCAAGATAAATACAGCAATAGGAGAAAAAGTCGATAAAAAAACCATCGATGATATCAATGAGAAAGTAAAATCTATCAACGATGAAATTACCAAGATAAATACAGCAGTAGGTGAAAAAGTCGATATACCATCCATTCTAAGGATCACAACGGAATTAAATGATCTTTCTGGAAAAATTAACCAAAAAGTTGATACATCATTGTACGACAGAGAGATTCAAAGCGTCAACACAAAACTATCATCGTTGAATATTCCCACGTTGGCTCGTATTTCGCCCATGCTGGAGCGTATTACGATACCTGATGAGGCTGTAACAAATAAATTACATTGTCGTGTGCCGTTTGTGGTTTATGCAGGTAGCGATGAATGGAGTCCCGAATTTGATGAATTTAAATTCACTCCGCGAGTTAGTGGCATATATCGAATATATGTCATCTCATCTGTAAATTTTATGATACAAGCAAAGAATCATGACACCCATGAATATTATCCTGGGTTTTATATTATTCGCATGCTTGCAGATAATACTAATATATTCAAACTAATACCACCAGATAGAACCACCACGGAATCAACTTATTATTTCGCAATTTTCGAGTATTTTTCTCCCGAGTTTACAACTAATCCGGGGGTTAAAAAGATAGGTATCCGAAGTTAATTAACCCAGTCCAATTGGCTAGATAAATTAATAATAAATGACCGCATCGGATTACCGTTATAATCAGGCGCGATCATGGCAGGATTCGTTAAGAAAACTACTTGACAATTATCAAATAAAAATAAAAAAATATCAACGCAGATTAGTTACCATTGATATCGCTGTTTACGCAGTATCAGCCATAATCGCCGGTGCGGGAATAGTATTATCCGCGGTAACAACAATCGCGCCAATCGTAGCAACAATAATAATCTCGTCAACAACAACAATAGCCGGTGTTCTCAATATCATTGCAAGAAAAATATCATCGTGCACAAATGAGAAATTATCATTGTACAAAAACAAACTAACTAAGATCAATGATGCGTATTCGAAATTATCATCGATGATTTCTGAAAGTCTCAACGACGGCGTTATATCCGATCTAGAATTTTATTCGATGATCGGTATCTACTCGGAGATTGAACAAATGAATATTAATAATGTCCGAGTTAATCCAGATCGTGAAAAACACAACGTCGCCGACAACAACGTTAATATCGCTAAGCTCAACTAACCCGGAATTTAACGTTGAATTTCCAACTCCAATTGGCGTCAAGGAAATGGCGCTGATACAACTTCGTGTTTATAACAGCTGGCCTAATATCAGAGCAAAATCATTCGGTAAATTATTATCAAACAACTCGCTTGTTGTTGCTGATAAGAAACACGCAGATGGAACTCCCAATTGGTTCATTGTTAGTATACCAACAGGCAGTTATGAAATTGAACAGATCGATAAAGAGTTCAACACTAGAATATCGAATATTACTGGTGATGCTGATCCAGGAATAAAGATATCGGCGCACGAACCAACGCTATCATCAATCATTGAAGTATCATCGCCGTACATGGTAGATATTTACCGTTCATCTATCAGGACAGTATTGGGTTGGCCTGAGATTCCGCCTGGTAGAATAACAACACCGGAACCAAAGAAGACGGACTTTATCAGCAATGAAAAAAACTACCACGGAATTGACTTGGACTATATTGATCAGTATGAAAAAACAAAGGAAAAATTTGATTTTTCTTCAGGGTCGGTTTATATGCTAGATTTGTTCGAGGATAGCATTATAATATTATTCGTTAAAATTATCGACAAATACGAGGAACAAAAGAATCTACTGGAACATTATTTCCAGGAGTGCGTATTTAACGTACAAGCCTCATGTAACGAAATTATAATAATAACAGAGCGGATAAATAAATTAGCCGCTGATATGGAACTTATTAACAACCTAGCAACGGGTTATATACAAAACAGCGCTGTCTTTGGCATGGGCTTTATTATTAATGCGTTTATGCAACGACATAATCTAACCGAGAGGACTTTGCCAAATTATAAGTTTCCCGGCTATAACGCTGATGAGATGAGGAAATTTATCACTGATACAATTGATAGGTTATTTCCTAAATTACACGACGCGTGGGTTAAGAAGAAATCACAAGCAGAATCAATCCTGATGCATGACAATGATGGACTTGGACAAGGGCGTCATATTTCTCCTGGCATTGTTAATATAACTGACGTTATCGCTGTTTATCTTCATGCTGATGTTGTAGAGGGAAGTTATAATGTTGATCCTGCAATATCAAGAGCGGAGCAGGGATTTATATTATACACGTTTTCTCCTAACGTCTCTCCTGGTCATCTGATAATAAAAGAGCCAGTTAATCCGTTCTATCTGCGATGTCATAATCGATTATTATCAAGGATAAATTTCAAACTAACGAATCAAGATGGAAATTTACTTGATATTCGTGGAGAAACATTAAGTATCAGCTTGTTGGTAAAATCGTAAGTGAATCTGTATCCCAGGGAAAAACAAACGAAAAAAATAAATAAAATCCAGGAGAATTTTCAAAATTAATATGTTTTTTTATTTTTTGTGAAATTTATTTAGGAATTAGCTTACTTTCATCGACAAGTCTTTTCAACTGTCTAACGCGCGAACTTGCAATTTTTCTTGATTCGTATGCGTCAGATAAAACCGACCTAGCCTTTTCTATCAACGTTGATAATTTAACGAAATCCTCGACGTGATCATCACTGACTGTCGCAAGTGATTGATACATCGCGATTTGGATTTTCTTTATTAATTTATATTCTGATGGTAGCGTATATTTGTATTCGAGTCTTCCCAGAATAATTGTCTCGAATTCTGATCTGATTTTATTTGTATCTAGATCCGATGAAAGATCTATCTTTTTTTTCAGACTATTAATCTCTCCAATGATATCGTTTATTGTTTCTTCGTCCATTATATTAATTTTGTAATATTCAATTATTCTTCGTCGAATATTATTGGGATATAGGAGAATTTGATCCAGGTGCCGAGATTATACGAAAACGTCGCGTTGATTATTTTTTCTGCTACTCGCCACACCGATGCTTTACTAATTTCATAATATTTCGCAGCGGCATTCATCGATGTGAATATAATTTCTTCATTTGTTTCTTGATTTATCGATTTGACTGCCTTGGCATATTTCGGATACCTGCCAATGGCATTGCTGTTAAATGAATTTTCACTCGAAGTTACCGCGCGAAGGTTGGATAATTCATTGTTGAGTTTATTTCCATCGATATGATCGATAACCAAATTATCCTTGATGAGCCCATGGAAACATTCGAACACAAATCGATGACAGAAATAATGGCATCTTCCTTTTCTTCCATTACTGAAATTACATCTAAGGTATCCAAATTTATCAACATTACCAACACGATTCTTCGTTTTGATACTTCTGACGGTTCCATCCGATGACGCTTCGTAGCCCTCGATGGTGGGATGCGATTTATACTCGTGTGAGATTTTCATTGTGGGAATCGCTGATTTCATTTCCATATATGATATTCTCTTTGTTTAAATCGTAATTTGCCTTGAAACGATTAATATAATCTTCTTCACATTTTATCACTGAGGAAGATCTTTTTTCATAATATCTTCGTAACTCACGATATTTTTTTCCTCCACAAGAGAAACACAATCGTGTCTTTCCTCGAATGCCAACTTGACAAACTAAACATCGCTGTGGTCCCTTGTTACCTCGTCGAATTTCGTATATGTGAGCGCCGCAATATTCACCTCTACAGGATTTATCACATGATTTTGTTGATCCGACTATTATCCATTTACATTGCATATTATAATTTAAACATTTGTCTAAAATATAATAATGGATTTATTTGATCTTGACGAGGCAGAATATATCATTCCTGAAGTTGATCGTGCAAAGAAGGAATTTTTTGATGATGGAGCGATTCATGTTTGGTCGACGTGGAAAACTAACTTCGTTGATGCTACGATGAATTTGGAGCGAGCAAAAAAGATAATCGAACATATAAAAAATTCGCATAAGGAAGAGCGATTTATCTTTGGAATAAAATTTATTGCACAAATGCCCGATGATACTTGGATTATTCGTGATAAACGAGATCCAGTACGCGGCGGTAAGAAAAATGTTGTTCTTGATAAAAATTCAAAGCCAGGATTGTTATTGGGGATTGATGGTCCTTATTATGCTAGAGCGTATCCTTCTAGTGCTGTTGTTTATGGAATTTATCGGCTGAATAATAATCCTGATGCGAAAAATCTACCTGCGATGAAAGAATCTCCGAAAATAAATTGCGTGGCCGAGCGAGTTATCGAACACATGAAAAATGCACGACGTGGATCTGGTCTGACTCAATTGAGATTGAATAAAATTAATTCATGGGCAAAGACAGTTGTTGATGGTGCATCGATTGACGATGTTGCTGCGTTGAGCAAGAAACTTAAATTTCCTATCACGGTTAAAACATTATCGGGAGAAATATTATATTCATCGCCGTATAGTTCTCGAGGAACACCAATCGAAATTGTTGATCATAATTCACATGCATGGTCGCAGTCAGTTATGATATTTCCACGAGATCGTTCTGTTAAGTTTTATCCTGTGGAATCCGGAAAAGACAACTCCGATGCAATGTTTAGGTTTATCAAACTATTAGCCAAGTCCGATCCAATATCGATTTGGTTATTCTCAAGCGAAGAAAGGTATGATCAGTTTATCTTGCCACGGGGAGATATTTACCGTGATGAAATATTACACGAATCAATGAAAAATATCGCGGAGAAATATTCGTCAAATCCAGATCAGTTATTAACGAATTGTTTTACTGTTCCATCTGTTGCCGCTCATGCTGCTAGAGAAAGAAATTCATGGAAACCTACAAGGAATGAATTTCTCAATGATATTCAACTTAGTTGTATCGAATACGGCCATGGAGGATTATGGAATACCAAATATTATTTCGAGGATATGATTTCCGTTGATATGAGCGCGTGCTACCCTGGAAGTTTCCTTGGGTATGGTGATTGTGCGGATTACTTTGCTAAATTCGGCCATCCCACCAACGAGATGACGAGAGTTGCAATTAACGGACCATTACCTGATTTTGTCATGACCGGATTCGCTCATGTTACTTCATTCGAGTTTGCTGAAAACTTACATAAGATTTGTTATATTTGGTTTGGTCGGCATTTATCTCAGCGAAGATGGGTCCCTACGGTATTGTTGAGATTTATGTTGGATTCGTCGATGTTAATATCATTGACGGTAAGTGAAGCGATTATATCGTATAGGAAGCAGACCGAAGTGTGGTTGCCCACGGACTGTGAAAATGCGAAAGATATTGGAAGAAAAATAATTGGTAAATTTACTCAAGGAGGATCAATTGATCATAAACATCGCCACGCTAGATTATTTATCAATGATGCTGAGATGGACTTTATTATTGCCGATACAGTGTCGCGTGGAATATTTTGCAACAGAGAAAATATTATTATTGATGGAACAAAGTTAGGTACTGTGATTAGTTATCTCGATGGAGAATCAGCGCAATATACGCATTTAAGATCATCGATGCTAGCTTATGTGAGTATTAATTTACTGTCGATGATAAATAAATTTGCTGATATCGCGGTAAGGGTTGCAACGGATTCGTTTTATATCGATAAGAAATATCAGTGTAGATTAGAAAATTTAATCACCAATGGTTCATGGGGAACCTGGAGAATAAAAAACGAGGATATTCTAGATTATTGCGAAGACGCTGATGTAGAAGATTGCGATAAGTTTCATAAAGATAAATATGATGAAGTATCAACAGCAGCATCCGCATTCGATCCGATTTCACGTAACAAATTTGTTTACATGAATGGCCCTGGTGGTAGTGGTAAAACAACAAGAGCAATAAATTTATTTTCAAAATCTGATATGATCGTGTTGACTCCAACTCATAGATTAGCGCGAGAAATAAAACAACGCGGCGTTAATTCTTGTACGTATCACAGTTATTTCAAGTACAGCGGTGGATTGTGGGATTCGGCTCGCATGGGAAACAAATACATCAACAAGATTATAATATTTGATGAAATTTGCAAAGTAAATTTAGTTATGTTAAAATCATTCCTGGATTGGCTAGAAGAAAAAAACACCGCTGTAATAATGTGCGGAGATCATGGCCAACCTGATCCTATTGATGGCGAATCTCCTCATGAGTGGCTTAGAAATTTTGTAGATTATTATGAAGAAATTGACGCTGATTATAGATCAAATGATATTTTACTGACTGAATTTAAAAAAATAATTCGGTTGCAACCTAATAAGTTTCAATGTGATGTGATGAGAAAAATAATTGACGAGACTCCGATGAATATTTTTCTAACTTTGTGGCGTCCTGATCATTTGATTGTTGCTAGTAGAAAAATTATTCGCGATGCTATTCAGGAAATACTATTCAAACTTCACTGTGAGAAATTTCCAACATTGCAGGTACCATTGTGTTACAGGCCAGCTGATACCAGGAAACAAAATATTAATGTTACTTTGCCATGCGGAGAAGAAAAAATGATGGTTTTGAATGATATTATTTTCGTTGATATTAATCTTGTCAATGATGCGATAAACGCAGAAAGATCGCCATGGAAACTCGGATATGCAGCAACGATACATTCATCGCAAGGATTAACAGTAGATTGCCAAGTCTGGCTCGTCGATGATAGAATTTCCTGGTCAAATTTAGTTTATCTAGCAGTTTCTCGAGTAAGAAAATTATCTCAATTAGGTAGAATTAAATTTCACATAAGTGACGATGGCGGTAATTGAGTATCTCTCGGTATTATTTGTAATTCTTCTTTGGTAAATCCTCGTTGTGGTGCTAGTGAATCTAGAAAATAAATTGCTGGTCTTCCTGATGATCTTGTTACGGCTGATATTTTATGTGTCGTAACGCTCCAAGTTGGATCGGTTGCTCTTTTTCTGCCACCCTCAGCTTCTCCTTCCTTATATAAATATCTGACAATAACATTACCTAGCACAGGCGGAATTATGGAACTTCGCTTTAGTGGTATATTTGTCTTTGTAATTGCAATTGCGGGCTTCATTGATATTGTTCGTGTTACTTCGTTATTCAGCGCATTAATCACGTGAGGTAATCTTGTTGCCCAATCATGAGATCGATTATCCTGGATAAATTCTCTCGCGTATTGATATCCGAATAATCGTTCCGCTAGTGTTTTGTTGAATCTTTCAACGATAGCCTGACTACGATGAACACCAACTACGCCACGTCGAATTTTAACATTATTCTTTTTCATTAACGCAGTAACCGCGCCAAGGAATTCTCGTCCTGGATCAATTTGAAGAAGCTTCGGCCATGTCAGTGGAGATCGTGAATAAATTCTCTCAAATGCCTTTGAAATTTCCGTTGCTGTTTTATTTGATAATGGTTCTGCTTCTTTGTACCTACTAGCAATATCAACAATAGTTAAGACGTATTTGTATGTAACTCCATCAACGGTATCATGAGGAAGAAACATTAAATCAGCCTGGTGAACTTCATTAGGCACACTGACGGAGAAACTCGCATATGGTATTTTTTTAGGTGGAGGAAGATAAATTTGCCAAACCGCCTGCTTTGATAACCATGATGCAGCGGTGGATTGTTTTACTTTTGCTGCCTTGGCAAGTTTGGCTATTGCTGATTTTCCTCGCCAGAATCCTCGCGGAGAATAATATATTTGCTCCATTATAAATTACCAGCACCGAGGACTAATTTACCTTTCATTGCGCCTTTTACTAACCAAGTTGCTAATTTCTCTTTGAAACTTTTATTAGGAACTGCGTCTATTGCGTGAATTAATTTAATATCAGCGAGATGTCGTTGTTCTAAATCTCCGCTACGATATGCAAGATCGTGATAGTAGCATGCATTATCAATGGCGTTTACTGGATCCTCGCCAGGATTTGGTTGATTATTACTGTTAAGTCTTATATCTAGCCTTGTACCAGGTCCGCAGTAATTATATCCTGGCAGATGTTTCTCTCCGGGATATTTCGCCCAAGGCAATCCTGGTAGATTTTTCATGGAGGCGGCGATGTCTCCTCCGGTTCTTCTATCTTTTTTTTTACAAATCTAAATTTAATTGTCCCGCAAACTGCGCATTCTCCTCTGATTGCATTCCTGTTGTTGCGCGTAACGACTTCGATTGGATTTATCGTAGCAGTTCGAGTGCGACACTTAACACAATATGAATCCATGATATTCTAATAACATGAATGTAATTGATTTTTCAGCCACGAAAAAACGCGAGAAAATGAAACACACCGCGGCATTACCAAATTCGATAAGAATGATAATCATTGGACCGTCGGGATCTGGAAAGACGCAGTTGTTGTTGAATTTAATAATGCGATGGCTAAAATGGGATAAGTTGTATTTGGTTGCGCCATCCGTTGATGATCAGAGATGTTATCAGGTACTGAAGGAATTTAGTGATAATACTGAAGAAGGAACAATAGAATTTATAACGGATATCAATGAAGCTCCATCGGTGGAAAATTTAGACGGTGATGTTAATAATCTTGTTGTTTTCGATGACGTGATGCTGGATAAGCAAACTAACCCAGCTAGGATATTCTCGCGTGGCCGACATAAGAACACCGATGTAATTTACGTGACGCAGCGATATACGCAAATTCCAAAGGTGATTAGAGACAATTGTAATATTTTATCAGTTTTCAATGGCGTTGATACTCACACGCTAAGAAATATTCATCAGACTTGGTGCAACGGCGATATGGACATAAATAAATTTAAAATTTTCTTTAGTCACGCTCAAGCAACACCACACGGTTTTGTCACGATTAATCTTCATGATCCGCGTAGTAGGTATCGAATCGGTCTTGATCAGATTTACTCATAAAATTGCAACTTTTCCTTGCAATCGCACATAAATTTTACTACCTCCCCCCTAAATTTTGTTTTTTTTTTTTATGCCTGAAATTGCATCCTGGGTCGAAATTTCGCTGATTAATTTGCGCAGGAGGGTTTATTTTTGAAATCTGAGGCTTGTACGGAGAAAGATTGCGTGGGAGGCTTAATTTTATATGTGCCACCTGGTCTGTACAACTTCCCTGCTGCTTGCTGAGTGATATTCATTTTTCAGATTTTCCTGTAAATGGCTTGAACATATTAGAAACATTTTTATTTCAGTTGGAGGAATTGATCTGCTCTACCAAACATCAATATGTAATCGTCACGCTATTGATATATTTACAACGAAACGTTTATTCGCCTTTGCTAAAAGTTAGAACTAGCATCTGCAATCGTCCAGTAGAGTAAACGCGTTGAGAAAATACACCATGGCAAGACAGAAAATGAACTGTGACATAGGTGATACATTTCGCTGTTTACTTTTCGTCTTTCTTTTTCTCAAGAGAAAGATGTACATTCCTACCATCTTATTATTATACTATTTCTAATCTAATAATGTCTGGTAAACTCTTATTATTGTACTAATCCTAATGTAATAAAGTCTGGTAAACTCTTATTCTTGTATTAATCCTAATGTAATAAAATCCTGTAAACACTTATTTTTTAACTAATCATAATGTAATAAAATCAAGTAAACTCTTATTATGGTGCTACTCCTAATGTAATAAAGTCTGGTATACTCTTTTTATTTTACTAATCATAATGTAATAAAGTCTGGTAAACTTGTATTACTGTACTATTCCTAATGTAATAAAGTCGGGTAAACTCGTAGTATTGTACTAATCCTAATGTACTAAAGTAGGGTCAATATTAACACGTCTTTAAATTTATTGTCATAATTATGAAAAGAAATTATGTAACGGCCATTAACACACAACTGAGTCATCAACTGGACGTGCACGTGTACATTTATTTGTGTGATTGTATGTACGTATACAAACGTATGTATATGTGTACATATGTGTAATACATTGCAAAAATTGTTCATCATAATGTTCTGTTCGAATTGTGGTTTACATTATACGATACTGATTCACAACCCATATTGTCATATATCACTAAAACGTTCAATAACTACTCTCCATACACACTGCCACTGACACCTGAAATCTAGAAGCATTGCGTTGCCATCATATACCGCCCGCGTTGCAACATTATATTAATATCAGGCATTTCTCATTGGCTGAACAGGTCAGCGCGTTCTACAGTAATCCAGCGTATTGGTATCTTCACGATTGCCTCAGCTTAACATAACAACCTCTGTGTGCTCGCGTGTGATAATTTTCTATCACAGTATGGAAGTTTTGTTTATAAAACATTTATGTACATTTGCTTCCTAAAGCACACTTTTTACAGTTTTACTGAGTTGTGTTCCCTAAATACACTATTTAACTGAGCTGTGAACAATAGATGTTCACCAATGCAATTATTTCTTCAAAACTCAATAAAGCATGGCAATGATCCCTACAAAAGTCCAATCTTGTATATCATTGTCGTACTTTGATATCGATCAACACTGATTAACCATAATCTCCTTGAATATCCGAGGGATTATATATTCTAATAAAACATACCATATACAGTATTTAAGTATTTGAAAAAGAAAAGTGTTGTTACTATATTAAAAGTAACTCATTTGTCCTGGAGAATATGAACATGTATTGAAGTAAAATAACCAGAGTCTGTGAAAAATCGAGAAATTCCAAAGTCATATAGTCAGAGGTTATAATTCCGCTAAACCTTTCGTCACCTCAGTTCTCGCCAGTATTTGGCTGCATACCAGATCGGCTTATAATCCCCATAAAAAATAAGAGCGTTATTGTGAGGAAAAGAAAATGTGACGGAAAGAAGGTCGGACAGGCATTGTTTAATATCTCCCGCATTCTACAAAAGGTGTGGAACGATACACTTATTAATTTATTACTTGTAATATTCAACATGATAAAGTGTGAAGTATGCAACGTACACCAAAACCATAATGTCAGTGGAAGCGTAAAGTGCAAAGTATATACAAGAAGAGTACACCAAACAATGATGTCCCTGGGGGCAGTGTATTAGTAGACCATCAGATACAATGACATTTTGAGAACTGTGTTGAGGGTATGTGATCTACTCCATGGCATTATTGAACAGCCACGAAATTACAAACCTTCAAATACTCATAATTTTTGCATGACACGATTAAGTATGACAAAATCAAAATGACACGATAAAATATGACAAAATCAAAATGACAATTAAGTATGACAAAATCAAGATGACACGATTAAGTATGACAAAATCAAAGTGACACGATTAAGTATGACCAAATTAAATATAGTATTCTAAGTCCATGATTTTTAATGCATTTCGTGTAGTTCATTTAGAATGGAACATATTCATTTTTATACGAGTAATTTTACTCAGACACCACTCCAAAAACAACAACAACAACAACAACAACAAAACGGCTGTTTTGTGAGACCTTTCGTCAAGCAACTGAATAAAAGTGTATAAATCATTCCTCGCCAAGTTATTGGAATTTTTGGCTGTCATATTGGTACTTGTACTAAACGAAAAATACATAGACTTAAGTACCGGGAAGTCCCAGGCACAGAAGAGCGATCGGAGTTATGCGAATGTTGTGTACCGGTTGTCCCTACAATACATAGAGGTTATAGGAACTGTTGTCCACCCAAAAATAAAGTAAAATAAACAACTGATAGGTCAATACATGCATACATACATACATACATACATACATACATACATACATACATACATACATAGTCAAACTGAGAACGAAGGAGAATGACGGATACTATCAGTGCTATTCGTGGAGTAAAATAAAGATAGAAAACATTTTCCATTTCAAAGGAGAAAAATCCCGAAGCCCTACAGACCATTCCATCTTTGCTTTGTTGTTTGCTAAAAAGGCTGATAAATCATATTAATCCGTTAAATGAACGCCTTGATTCAAAGACCTTAGGGCTGATGGGCAAGTGACACGAACAAATAACTGTCATCTGATAATCATTATTGCCAAACACGGATAAATCATTCTTCTGCGCAAGCACGGTACACTAGAGACCGTTCAATGAATCAATAATAACGAAAGGAAACACAAAGACGCCTGAACTAATTCATACAGTATTGTATGTTCGTGTAACACAACTATGCATAGAGTTAGTCCTAACCTAATAGGTTTCTCTCATATTACATCTATATGGTACACGTATACGGATTTCATTACACGACTAAGGCATTTTTAAGTTCAAGTACTTTTATAATCACCATGTTTTAAAAAGGGACGAGACTCTCATATAATAATAAATGCAGTCAATGATGCAAATATATCATTTGAATTACTGCATATATCCAACTGCTTTCATCTGTCATTATCTTTTCTTGCGTTAGAGTTGCTCGCGAAATCGTTCCTTCATTTTGTTCAGAAGCGAATTCATCAGTCAGGCCTGCCTTTCCGACCTCATCGTTTAGAAAGACCGCTTCATCCCTGCTCTTTAACTAAGTGATTTCCATTTCAACACCAAATGCTAATGATAATTGTGACTATTTCCGCGTCATTACCAAAGTTTTTCAAATCCTATTCGTTCTTTGAAGCGGCTAATTAGAGACAACTAGAAACGTGACCAACTGAGAAATTAGCGCACTGCTTTTCATTAATGCTTGTAGCATTTTAGCCTTAAAACGAGATTGCTGCTTTCGGTAACATTGTGCGCTCTTGGTACTTTTTGACTGGCGCAGTGATAAATATTGTGCAAGCTTTAATTGGTTTCGCACTTGATCAAAATCTGTATACTCTTTCTTCTTATATATTTTATTTCTTGAGAATTATGAAAAGCTCAAAACCCACCCACCCCCTTCCAATTGTCCATATGATTCAATATCAATTATTCATTAAGCACATTATGTCAAAAGATCTGGACATTTCATGCCTTCAATCAAGTTCGGATGTATGTGAAAACTTACGAAGTACTTACATCTATTTAAATGTAAACAAATCTGGTATTAAATATGCATAGACAACATAAATATAGGTAGATAGTAATGAAATCGAAAAATAAAACACAATTGAATAGTTAGCTACTTATCTATTCAACGAGGCAGTTTCAAGGAGGCTATAAAATCACGTATGAAATGAAAAGTCGTTCGGAATTTTATTACTCTCGCTCTGCATCTATGGCGTTCCAAGCGTTCGGGTCTTTACAGACGTTCCAAGCGTTCGGGTCGTTATCGGCGTTCAGAGCGTTTCAGTCGTTACGGGCGTTGCAAGTGTTTCGATGATGACAGGCGTTTTAAACTCAATTCTCGAAGTCGTTAATAATCACTATTAGCTTGAAATCATATTTATGCACATCTCCATGTCGGTTACTTTTGCTCGCTTTAATTACGAGTATTGATTTTGTGTGATTTTCTTTAACCATTGTATTAAAAACATGTATATATGGATGGATGCTTAAGAAAGGTTAGTGTGTGTATTCTATGATCGCAAGAAAATAAAGTATGATAAACTAGCGTTTGAGTTGAGCTTTGTATTTAATTCCAGGAGACACTACTGTATTTTTGGGAATAAAGTATCTTTTTCTATATCTTGGCCATGGCTACATGCCTGGTAAATAAGAATGAAAGGATTGATATATTAGAACACGGGCGTCCAACTTTGTTTTCTTTTTATTTGTTTTGGTTTAGGGCCTAAACAGATATGAATCTCAATGTCGCGGGCCGGACATTAATTCAAATGCGTGTTTTCAAAAGGACTGCGGTCAGCACAATATAAAGGACTGGGCCCCATGCGCCCCGTGGGCCACGGTTTCGACACACCTGTATTAATAGATAAGTTATGGTGGATGTATGTACTGCTCATGCTGTCATTGTTTCAACATCTTCATCAGTTTCTTTGGTGATTCTATCAAAGTTTTTCCAGATAGCAAAACTGTCCATGTATTTGTTTTTGATTTATTTCTATATTTTCGATGGCAAGGTTGTGAGAAGATCTAAACGGACGATGGTTCCTAAATCATCAACTGAGTTTAAAAAGTAAACTTCTTACCGTATGTGTTCACTTATAAGTCAAATTCAACCACGCTTTGAATAGACACATATCTGCTGCGTCATAATGCGCACGCAGATCAGGTACGATAAAGTTTGCAAGGCGTAATCAGTAGAACAAACTGCAGATCAGCGTTTATGCTGTTTACAGTGGGAAAGGATTTTAGTTAATTCGGCAATAATTAAAAGGGTTAAACATAGAAGATAATATAAATATAACTTTACAGAAATGCTGAATACAACATACATCATTATCTCGTGCAACCAAAGAATGCAAGACGATAACGAGAATACAGAAAATTAGACTATAACGTTTGCAGATGTTTTTTCTAATACACTTTTGTCAATCTCATATTTGTGGACATCTGCAATAAAAAATAGTATTTTTCATTTTCTTATTTCAATTTGTTTTTGCTATGATGATATTTTCTGCGTTACATAATTAAACATGTTATGGAAGATTAGTTAATAATTTCATCGATTGATATATTAATTTTACGAATAAATGTATCTCAGAAACACCCATTGACTGCATTCTTTTTGAAATTGCAACGGTTTTTAAGTGTTCGATAACTTCAGTAGTCATGTTGCGATAGGAGCATTCCGATTAAAAGGCGTATCGAAAACGTTGTCAGATTTGTCAGAAATATTACATGGTTTGATTTTGTCAGAACTAAATATGATTTCAGATCTGGTGTTTGCTTTATGCTTATCAGAAAAGGACACATTAAGTTGTACCAGTTGGCGGTCGGAACCAAATGCCTCATGTCAGTAAATGTTAATACATCGCATCGTCTTGGGTTTATTTTCGTACTCAGACTACACGATTTTCTTATATTTATGCTCTCTTAGATTGCATGGGCGCTCTTGTAATCACACGTAAAATTTACGTTCTAAGTCTTGCATGACTCAAAGATCGACGGTAAATTATATAAGCGGCTTTGATTTTATGACGATAAATATGACATTATGATTTTATCATGATAAATTTGACATTATGGTTTTATCAGACAGCTCCGGTGTCCTAATGGGTTAGAGCGTCCACCATGGATGTGGGAGGTCGCTGGTTCGAATCCCGGCCGAGTCATACCAAAGACTTATATAAATGGTACTAACATGAGCCTCGCTAGTCGCTCAGTATTAAGGTCTCACTGGATACTTTCGTATTTTGATACCTCCCTAATTTTTACGGTAAAAGGCATGAAACTAATTATCACTAGCCTAGTATTTATAAATTCACACACAAACTAAATATGTAATGTGGTTTAGATTTACTTTGAATTAGGCTTGAAAATGGGTTGACTTGTTGGTGACTGCCTGTCACAGTTAGACGAGCATTGGAGATAAATGCGTAACTTGGGCTGCAAATGAGCAGCCGACTTAGCTTACGTATTTACGTGTGTCTGCTACAGAGGTAAATATCTACAAATCTAGATGGTTGAGGGGTGATGAAAAGTATGCTAATTTGTTATAGTACTAGTGAACTTTATTCATGCATAAGGCACATACTACTTCCTTTAGCTAACTTGTCACAGGAAAATATTCAAAATAGCTCTTTTTTGTCAAAAATAAATGCAAAATTTAGGGGTTGGTTGCAGTGTTGGTTCAGTATAAAAGCCACCAGTTGCATCAGGAATTAACCTGAATGCCGCAGTCAAAATCACACACGTATGCTTTCTACAATAATCATTAGTCTGTTTTATTTTGTATCTTCAGTGTAAACTTATTCTCATTTTGCTGCAATAGGTCATTGTCGGATGAAAATTCACCAGATAAACTGTCCAGTGAGACCATAAGAGGTTAGTGTTAGGACTGGTTGGCCTTTTGTCTTTATAATGTGACTCAGTGGAACATGATGCTACATGTCTGCGGCAAGATGCCCCAGTGCTAGACATCACTATAAACTACCACGCTGCAGGCATCGTAGCGATATGACTGAAAAACTGTTAAAGCTGCATTAAAAAAAATTAGAATCTCACATCGCATATAAGCAGCTTTCATTGTTGCATTTCTTTCGCAAAAAAAGAACTGCGTATGCATTGCTAGTGAGTAAAGAATATATACTTAGCGGTATAAAAGAGTCCCTCAAACAAGCTGAATGCATGCTACATGCATGAGTCACAACCTGAATTAAAGGCTTCAATGCATTCCCCACACATCACCATCTGTATGCGTAGGCGTTTAACGTTCGATATTTTAAGTTAATGAAAACTATTGGGGAAGAATGTGAAAACATTGATGGAAGAAGTACGTGAAATATGAGATTCGGGAAAGAGTAGCTCTAAATTCTAATCGACCCGGTCTGATATCATCTGCTGAAAAGCAGTTTAATAGAAATGTTGTTGAATGCAACAGTAAATGCATAGTCGGGAGCAAGTATTCCTCGTACTTTTTGACATTGATTGAACCATTTGCTTTTAGATATATATTCGCACACAAGGAAGTCCATTTATATTACATTCCTCCCACAAATCAGAGCAATTACAAGAATAAGCGATCGAGGGCACAAAGGGAATATATTACTTTAAAATGATGACAACTGCGTGGAAGACACATATATATAGTAAGTCATACACACGTATATAGTTAAAAGGATTTATCATACATACATGCATACATACATACATACATACATACATACATACATACATACGGCCTCTCTGGTGGCCTGCTGGTTAGAGCGTCCACCTCGGATGCGGGAGGTCGTGGGTTAGATCCCCGGCGGAGTCATACCAAAGACTTACAAAAATGGTACTAACAGCTGCCTCGCTTGACGCTCAGCTTTAAGAGGTTAGTGTTAGGACTGGTCGACCTGGTGTCAGGATAATGTGACTGGATGGGACATCATGCTACATGTCTGCGACATGATGCCTCAGTGCTAGACATCACTATAAACTGCCACACTGCAGACATTGTAGCGATATGACTGAAAAATTGGCAAAGCTACATTAAAAATCCAATCACACGCACAGATACATACATATATACATATGCGTTAAAAAAATAAAATCTCACTTCGCATATAAGCGGCTTTTATTGTTACTTTTCTTTCGCAATATATAGTTCAAAGTATTGCATGATTCATTAGTTTATATAGTGATGTCTAGCACTGGGGCATCAGACATGTACATACATACATACATACATACATACATATGTATATCATGTTGTTTCTTACCTCTCCTACCTCCTTGTCTGTTATGTATATCTGTAATGAAAAATATATAGATTATAATATCACTGTATATCTTTAATGAAAAATACATAGATTACAATATCACTGTATATCGAGGATCTTTGAGCAATGGTTGACATTTATTTTATAGACACTTATATTTTTAATTCCATTATTTCAAGATAGAGAGTTGCTTACCCGAGTGCTCGTTTGAAATGTAGTTCATGAAACTCGTTGAATAACATTATATGCCACGAGATGCTTGCAGCTAGTGGCATATTGTAATATTCAGCAAGTTTCATAAATTTCATTTCAAACGAAAAATATCTGTTTATCACATAAACTTAAGGAGTTTGTTTTGGTGCATGCATAGCGTCACAGTACAGGGATCATGACATCAGTAAAGATGCGCATAATGTGAAACAAATAATGTATTTTATTTTATGCTAAGCAGTGAATTACTTGATTTTCTAATTAAAATATTATTGATATTTCACTGCAGTGAAAAAATAACAATATTTTTTCACTACCGGAACTACTTTAAGGGGTCAGAACATACTTACCTCCCTTTGATTTTGCACCTTTTCAAATTAATAGCTAATAATTAGCAGATTAATAATCCCTGTCTGTTATCCTTGAAACTTGAAGTTTGTTATTCTGGAAATATCAGTTAAGTTTTATCAATCTGATGTGGAACTAATTTTGTGCGCATGTACACATAACACAGCAGAACATGTACGGTAAACAGCTGACATTACCGTAAGAAATCTTCTCATTCACTGTGTCACAAACTTTAGGTAGCCAACGTATGTGAGCATAAAATAAAAAGAATATTTGCTTGAAACGAGTGAATAACGGATACATTTCATCTCGTGGGTGAAAAACTCTAGCATTTTCACTCGTGGCTATGCCACTCGTGAAAATACTGAGTTTTTCACCCACTCGATGAAATATATCCGTTATTCACTCGTTTCAAGCAAATATCCTCTATATATTCTGTAATGAACCATGACAGTGAATCTGTTTAGCATGACTTTTGCAATACATTAGAAACATGAATCATTTCGTGTTACAGGCATTTTATCGCTAAAATATACTAGCCATTTTTATGAACTTGACGCTGCAGATACGTTTTTTAAAGGAAAATGTCATTATTTGTATAGAACCAATTCTGTCGACCTATATTATTTTGGTTTTTTTTGTAAATGTTTTGCATACGAATATTTTAGTTTAAGTGATGACAAATCTATGATACATTGTCTAAATGTTGACAAATCCATGATACATAGTCTAAGTGATGACAAATCCATGATACATTGTCTAAGTGATGACAAATCTATGATACATAGTCTAAGTGATGACAAATCCATGATACATTGTCTAAGTGATGACAAATCTATGATAATTGTCTAAGTGATGACAAATCTATGATACATTGTCTAAGTGATGACAAATATATGATACATTGTCTAAGTGATGACAAATCTATGATACATTGTCTAAATCCTGTCAAATCCATGATACATTGTCTAAACCTAGTCAAAATCATGATACACAGTCAAAGAAATTACAAATCTATGATACATGGTCTACGTGATCGCAAATACAGGATACATTGTTGCTTGTTTTAATCGCTAAAACATTTTAAAAACTTTTATATAATGTTTATGGTGCCAAACTCTGTTCTGGTCTTCAAGTGGTAAATTGTAAAAGTCGAAAAGAAAACTGTTAAGAATCTACAAGTTATTCATTTTATTTTATATCTGCCTTCTGTAACTGTTCTTTAAACAAACGCGACAGAAAACAGGTACAAAATGATTTACGGAAATAGACTAATTATTTGCTGAAATACATTATAATGAATACATTATATCTTGTCTTTTCTAATATTTACGTGTTTATATCAGAATAGTTGATTGACATTCTTATAGCATAATCAGTCTTAATAATTAATGTGCAATACTTTTCCCAATAATTGTAATTTGAGATGGTAAAGTGACTTGCCCGAATCTTAACCTTTATTAATTTGGAAATATGAGAGATACAGAGAATTTATGGTAAATGCATAACGCAGTAGTTTTAGCAGAGTGTGCCTGGTTAATATGGGAAAAACAAACATTATCTTTTTTCATTAACTTACATACATTTGAATGCCTAAGTGTCTGGTGTTTCATTAATATGCTTGAGCACTGAGTCACGAACTATGGAAGTGAATACAATCATCCATTCCAATAATGGATGACATCTCCGTAAAGGTTAGTAGTTTTACGGAGCAATATGAAATGCGTAGGTACTTCTTTCAATATGTTTGCTACACAAGAATAGCTGGAACTCCAAAGATATATAACAAAGACAGTAATGTAACCGGAAATATCACATTGGTGATCATATTTAGCCTTGCAATGCACATAATTAATATTATCAGTAAGAACACATATAATGTCATGTACACACACACACACACACACACACACACACACACACACACACGCGAGCCCGCGCACGCACACACAGAGGCACGCGTTTACAATGTGTCAGCATATGTACAGCTGTTATGTATTTATGTATATTTATCTTCCGTGATTGGCCATTGTCCACAATTGGTGGTAGAAGATTGGGCCACATGTCCAATGTCATTTTTTGTACACATTTACTTGGTTATGAGTTTGAGATGACCCTTGATTTTGACCCTAGTAGATTCCAGAAACGAATGTTGTTTACAGCTTGATATAAATTTATATTATGATGACCCTCATCATCGTCCTTTGTTGTGTCTAATGTTTTATATCAAGGTTGTTTACTTCAGAATTATTCATTAATATGCTTAACTTTAGTTGTGTTCAATTTTAATTTGATAATTTTCGGACTGAATCACTATTTGCGAATTCTTCTTATTCATTCATTGACATTTTGGATTATACAGGTGTGATGAATCAAGACTGTTAGCACATCAACACTATTACAGGCTATTGGTACATCAGCACATTTGAGAATGAAATCCATTTCGAACACCACTTGAATTCATTCGGAATATTCTATCCGTTTTTACTTGTAATATAACTTTTATGCCTATCTGAGATTAAGTTCTTTGTAAATTTTCATTTTCTGTTCAGGGGAAATAAATTATTTGCAGCATTTTGTTAAACTTGTTGCTTTTTGCTTCTTTCTGTTACTTACTTTAAGATCATAGCGTCGTAACACATATTCACTGAAAACCTCATTCTCTCATGGGTAAGGGACAAAACACGTTCAAATCTGTGGAGAGAGAGAGAGAGAGAGAGAGAGAGAGAGAGAGAGAGAGAGAGAATTTGGTGTTTAATGAAACGTTTGACACTGAACTTACTCCGTGCTACCTATACTGTTAAACCAACATAGAAACATAGGGATGGACGATGAAATACGACCTTATAGCAAATTTCCTACCACAATCGATCGAGTGAGAAAATCTAATCGTCGGTAGGAATGCTAATTAAAGCAAAAAAGACTTAAATCTAATGTACATATCTTTAAATGCTCAAATTACCCAGTGTTGGTTCGTCATTTCGTTTAGTTTATATTCCCATTAGTTTCAATATACTCGCCGGTAAGTAAATGGCTGCGTGTTCGGTGTTCAGTAAGTTAATACTACTATGTTTGTAGTGCTTCATTTTTGTTTCATCTAAACCATCTTTGTTATTTAATTTATAAGAGTTCTTTATTGATTTAATTAATATCAATAAATCTAAAAGCTTGAAAAAAGGAGAAAAGCATCACTTATCAATTTGCAGAGGATCGCGAATAGCCGAAAAAGATAACGAACTCGAATTTGAACCGGACGAATTGAGCATGGTTATGAAGATACCGTTCATTCTGTCAATACAAAGCTGAATGAAATCAACCTGAACTCCGCTGGAAATGCTATTATGTATATCTGTATGTGATATAAATAAAATATATGTGTAGTATGTCGTTGTATAAATTTTTCATTTAAAGAAAACTGGGCATTGAAAAATGTATATATCTCGTGGTTATCAGTGGTAAAGCGTACATACTATAATAATATAATCTGTCTGTCTCTGTCTGTCTCTGTCTGTCTGTCTGTCTGTCTCTCTTTCTCTCTCTTTATATATATACACATATATTTGTGTGTGTATGTGCGTGTGTGTATGTGTGTGTATGTGTGTGTGTGTGTGTGTGAGATGAATTTTAAAATTTAGAACTGCAAGTAAGACATGCCAATAAAAATGTTGTACACACAGTCTATGTAATTAACATTGGCATACATATAGTCACTATAATGACGGTGACTCTTTTGATAAACCTAGAGGTAATCACTATAAATGGAACGTCTGAATTTGCTGAATTATGTCCTGAAAACGTTTAGATACCTGTTACGAATGGCAGAGTGTACGGTGAAGTGGCAGGAAACTATTATGAATGGCAGAGTGTACGGTGAAGTGGCAGGAAACTATTATGAATGGCAGAGTGTACGGTGAAGTGGCAGGAAACTATTATGAATGGCAGAGTGTACGGTGAAGTGGCAGGAAACTATTATGAATGGCAGAGTGTACGGTGATGTGGCAGGAAACTATTATGAATGGCAGAGTGTACGATGAAGTAGCAGGAAACTATTATGAATGGCAGGAAACTTGACTTGATTAGTTAATGTTGGGGCCGGTGTCGACTACATCACTGATTAGCGAATGCAGTTTCCTATTTTAATGTAGACCATCTTGACGAAGTGGTTGATTTTCCAATATACTGTCGGTTGAAATTGAGACCCAAGACTGACAGCAGATTTTAACAATCTAAAGAAGTGTCACAGAGTTTACGTAAAATATCGATGACAGGAGAAATACTTTGGGCAATTGATTTGAACTATTTAGGCACACATTAATACATGCGTGGATTACCCAACGTTAATCAAATGAAACACGTGTATTTAAATAAAGGTTTGAAATTTGCACTACATATGTGTTGAAGATCTTACACACAGACTCATAACCTGAAAGGTGAAATATAGAATGTGAAGAACTGAACGCCAACAAATCCGCTTTACTTTTGCCAAATACATTCTGTAGAATCTCCTGTTGATACAAGACTAAAAGAAAGAAATTAAAAAATACCAGAAGCTAAATCGCAATGAACTAACACAAATGCTAAAGGATTCATCTATATTTTAGCAATGGATACAGAAATTTTCTATATCTAATTTCTTTGTGTCAGACGATGACAAACCAAGATTGGTAGAACTATTTTAGAGGTCTGACATTTACCAAAGAATAACACAGGTACATTACAAGACAAAGAATGTCACAAGATGACGAAGGTACATTAAATGAACCAATAACAGAGGTTGAAATAAGCCCATGTTTCTGATTAAAATCGGATCTCCACTGTCCTACGTAAAGATCTGACAGCGACAGTTTAGGGTCATGTTTTGGTTTCCTTTAAATTAGTCAGTGGAAACACGGCTTTTAGAAATTTGAAGGTGAGACAAATCATTTGGCACATATTGTTCTTTACTCATACTTCTCATTTTGCCAAACGCGAAGATGTAAAACTGCATCTGATTGGCTGATAAAATTAGGGACTTTGGCAATACCAAACTGACCAGAACCTAAGCGGTCGCTGTCAGTCTTCACCAAGGACAGCGGAGATCGATTTATCTGGAAACTTAAGTACGGATAAATTGTTGGACCAATTAGAATTGGAGCTAAATTAATTTAATAAGATAAAAGTAAACAAATAATGAAAAATATCCACTCAAATGACGCCGTTCCTTTAGGAAGATTTGTAAGATTATATTTAACTCTGATCTTTTCCTGTATCGTGTTGTGTTGGGGAGTAAATATTTTCCGCTCAATTTAAAAACACGTAGTGATAAAAGATCTCAATAATTACAGTGGTATCTCTTTAATTCATTCAATTTTTAAAATATTTTGTAACTTTCGAACTGTTAGACGTTATACATGGGTTGAGACAAATAATAATATTGATGAAGCACAAGCTGAATTTCGACCAGGCTGCTTCACCGTAAATATAATTTACACCCTACCAAAAGAGCATAAGAATGAAGAACCAATGCCTCTGGAGGAGAGGGCCATTTCGGTTGTCATATTCCCTTGATAAAGTTTAAGACGACAGCTAACACCAAAACATAGTCACTAAAGTGTACATGATAACTATTCAAATCTTTTTCAAGGCAATATATTATAATTTGAAATCAAACATGTGAACAGGGATGGGTCTGGCCGATTAATGTTGTGTTTATAATATATATATATATATATATATATATATATATATATATATATATATATATATATATATATATATATATATATATATATATATATATATATATATATATATATATATATATATATATTGTCATTTATTCTTGTGAGGCTTGTTGTGGGTGAGGTGTCTTTGCTGCTAAATTTACCAAACCTGTAATAAAACTTCAAACAATGAACTAACTGTTATCAAAGAACTTGTGAACTTAAACAAAACAAAAATCATTATTCTTTGAAACGGTGGTCCTCCACGAAAGCATGAAAAACAAAATAGCTATGTAACCAAATTCAGTTAGAAAAAAACATTTGTTTTCAAACCAATCCAATTTTAATAGATGACATCTAAATTCAAACTCAGATCACATATCAAAATATCTCTAATTGCAATCCCAAAATATCAAAATCAATTTGGAAATTAATTATATGACGAAGCATAAAAAGAATTTGATTCTACGGTAAGCTCCAACCATTGATATTGATCCGTAATCTGAGATTACGAATATTGACTATTCTGAATGATTGGAATATTGCATATTGTTATCTTTAAATATCTCCATGGTGTTAATAGATCGGTCAACAATAGCATAGGGTAGAAGAATCCCGCTTTGTGTTAATTATTACATATAATGCGCCAAATAGTGGCCTAAACTTTTGCGAATGCCAAATAATCATTGTCCTAGACAATGCTATTTGATGGTGAAATCATTTGATGAAGGAGCACGGAAAACATTGAATCGCAAGGTACTGTTTAAATATGGCTGTGTTTTTAGCTTGGATATTACAAGAAATTGAGAAATCAAACCACGGTACTAGATCCAATTTCTTCTGTCTTGGGATTTGGTAGTTTTAATTATTTGGATGTTGCTTTGCTATACCACGACATAAAGTCATATATATATTAATCATGTGTAGAAATTGTTCGCGATTTACCAGAGATTTTGATAGTTTTCATTGCATTACACATTGACTATCAAGGCGTTAGATGACATGTGGGGATTGTAATGATCCATGTGGGTGGTGGAGTTCATTGATTTCTAAACACGATTATATGATGGGCTAGATTAGCGATGTTTGCCACAGCACCGAATCTCGCTTAGATACCGAATTTCGCTTGGATTCCGAATCTCGCCTGGATACCAGAGTTTCATTCTTGTTTGTAGCAATAGATGTGTAGATGTGAGGATTGTTGCCCAGACTGACAATGGATGTGCTATTTAGCTCCTTAAATAGAAAAGATCCTTTCGAAAGTTTTCTGCAGAAGGTTCTTTCGTATTCAAATGTCTATTTTCACAAAGCAATAGAAAAATACACAAATAAATAAATAAAAGAGCTAATTTCAAAGAAGAGGAAACTTGGTTTATTGCAGTAGGTACTCTGTCTTCACGCTCGAAACGACTAACCACTTGTAAACGATTTTAATATCAAAAGTGGCATCTATACATTGAACACGATACTCAGTTATTTATTTTACACATAAATAAAGCTGATATAAAGTTGAATAATTACAAAGAGGATTTCCTCCTCAGTAATTTCTGTCCATGAAATTGTGCAGCGGGATCTCTAACATTTTGTGCATGTCTAATTTACTGTGTTTCGGCCATATTTATGCGAACGGAAACAGCTATTTCTAGAAACGCGTGCTCCATATAGCCTCTTGTTTAAAGCAGATAGTAAATAAATCGGGCAACTGCTTTGTGCTTGGTGTATACTTTGAGATGTAGTTAATACATCACCTTACAGTTTTGTGCTTGGTGTATTTTTGAGCTGTAGTTAATAAATCACCCGACAGCTTTGTGTTTGGTGTTTATCTTGAGCTTTAGTTAAAAATTACCTGATAGCTTTGTGTTTGGTGTATATCTTGAGCTGCTGCATCCACACTTTGTATAAATCTCCTCTCATTAGACAGGATTGTAATGATATGGTACATGGTAGCTAAAAGTCCTTTCAGAAGCTTTGTTTACGGACCATGCCTGCACAAAACACAATGGCAAGGAATCTTGTCTATAAGATATTTAAAAAATGTTATTCAAGTATCGATAGAGCGCTATAATTAAACTGTGAATTATAATGCATATTATAATCTTCAAGACACTCGTTTTTTGGTGGCAAAGGTACATATAAAATGGATTGAAATATATGAATTGTATATAGATTTTTTTTGGTCTACTTTCAAATGAAAGAAGAATAATTTCACGTTTGAATTAATTTATTATACTTTAAAATAAATACCAATACGTTTTTAAATCACGGTATCTGCCAAACTCGGGGTAAAATCCATCATCACAAAGAATGTGCGAAGAAGAATATTTTGCCAAAGATTTAATTAATACTTTTAAGAATATATATCTAAAATTTAAATTGCCTGTAACAAATTTTGCTTAATTTTTAAAACAAATACGAAAGTTACTAAATCATAATGCGTCTTTTCTTTTCTAAATCTCACCTTGTCGAGTCAAGTTTTGCCCAAAGCGCTTCCCTTTATTTCTCCAATAATCAGCATATCTCAGTCATGAGCGAGTGTTAATTAGAATGGACAAACTAATATATTTTTAAGAGCTATATAAGGTAAAAACAGACGCGGAGATGTTAACATTGAAAATATTATTGTTTTGATCTACGTTTTCATTTTTAATAATGTAAATCCATATATTCTGGTGTATCTTAATTTCTATCTTATATTTCTGTATTTCTTTTTTTTCTTTCAAGAATGGAATGAAAGTAACAGCCGTTGTTTTCTTTCTTTCTTATCTTTTGCCTACCGTGACTTAAGATGTCATTTGCAGTTTTCAAAAGCAGGCTGATAACACCAGATTAATGCATTCCCTTTATAGTAAAGTCGTTGTCTAATTGTACTTGCAGAAAATCTGTCAAACTGTATTAAATTTAAAATGATTTTAAAAAAAAAAAAGGAGTGTGGTGCTTTCTAAATTAGATAATTGTATTGATAACCACGTGACATGTGTATGCGTCACCGCACCAACTGTAGCAAGATAATTTAATAACTACAAGGAGAAACAATTCTTCTTTATAAAAGCACTGCATGAGAGGTATTATAAAATATCTGAATTTTTTATGGCAACTTTTATTAACCTATCTTTGAACCTTCGGTATCTAAAGGCGATCGATAGACAAAATATCGTTCTATAGAATCATCTGCAGCTGCACGCCGGGCACCTGCATAAGCGTGTGACGTAACGCAGGCAAATGACAGTCCCCTAAATTGTAGGTGAAGAACAATGTTGCTAGTGTGCAAAGAATTTCATGTAAAATTCGGGCTGAATTAGGATACTCTCTGAATGATATCAAGGTCGACTTGTATACAGTTTGCAGATGAAATTCTCTGTCATATCCAGATTTTTTTGTTGGTTTCATCGTGTTAAGGATCGTCGCGAATTCCATGGAAGATGTCCCAGTTTATAGAAGCCCGTTGTCTGCGATTGGTGAACGGAAGTGGCCGCCCTGAGAGAGGCAATTCGGAAAGGTGCTCGATACACAGCGGAATTTGTTTTTCTACTATCGAGGAAATTAACCTCTGTTTTGCTAGATTGAAGAATCATTTGAAGCTTAGTAAGGTTTGTGCAAGATGAGTCTGATGATTAAAAGTTAGCCCGGGTTTGAATCGCCTAACTATTTCACGATAATATACAAGGAGCGACCAGAGACGTTTGAATGAGATTTTCACGTTTGTTGAAACATGGATTTATATTGTGAAAACGACTGAAGAGAACATCATAAAGCCCGGATCCCAGAAAATGAGCGGAGGCGACAAAGCTCTCGAATTAATCCGATTGTAAATTTTGTTTAATATGCATTAGTTTTCGATGTAAGGTATCCGGTCATCCAGGTACCTGTGCCTAACTCTGCTAGTAACACTTGACATTTGTACGACTCCAAAGTTTTGCATAAAGGTTTTGGAACACAACCAAACTAGCCGTCCTTGCATCGGTACTGGAGGTATTCATCTACTAATCCAAAAGTGCCACATCCTCCATACAGCTCTAATGTGGCTCCAGGTGACATTTGACTGAACCCAATGATCAAAGATTCGCTAGGAGCAGAAGAGTTGAACGCCGCCATACAGTAGGAAGTGTAGTTTTCCGGTCGTTGAACAACGTTATCAAAATGTGAATAGAAAAAGGAATTAAACAATGTCATTATCAGACTGAGAAAGTGTGTTAGGACGCAAGGGGAGTATTTTGAAGACATTGTACTGATGTTCCGTTCACGAATTATTTTGAAGAAAAAAACCGGTGTTATACAGTGTAATAATATTCAGAACTTTTCAAATATACCTCGTATAATAAAATGGTATGGTCCGTAAAAGAATCGATAACCCGAGATTGAAACAGCGTGCTTAAAGATAAACTCGGCAAGGGATTGAATAACGCCATCTAACTGTGATTTTTGCACATTAATTGAAGTCTACGAGTGTGACTACCTCCAGCGTTGTGACAATAGGCGTTGATATTCTTCGCTATATGGTCTCTCATTTTCTCAGAAGCTAATGCACCAGTCTCGTCAACATCTTTCGGTTTTCTGTCATGGAAAAGACAGATCCCACCTAGCTTTGCTACAAATTACGAAGCATGTAATATATATTTCATCACTCGATGCTGAGCGTAATTGGCGCTGTCATAGTGCGATTAGTACATTCATCCTGGCAAACATATCCTTGTATACGTTATCTCTCTCTCTCTTTCTCTGTCTGTCAAACAGTGTCTTCCTCCGGGTCCAATAAATAAGACACTCACCCAGAAAGAGAGAGAGAGAGAGAGAGAGAGAGAGAGAGAATCAGATGCAGCGCATTATTGTTTCTTTCTAGTTGTATGTCTTGGATAAAATTTCCACTATATCTGTCTATCTATCTATCTATATATCTATATCTATCTATCTATCTATCTATATATATATATATATATATATATATATATATATATATATATATATATATATGCATGCACGCACGCACGCACGCACGTGTGTGTGTGTGTGTGTGTGTGTGGAGCATATAACATCTTTCCCAAGCAGCAATTTATTGCGAGCCTAGCCCAGATGTCAATCTAAATGGTTATGTGTCACGCTGACCACTTCAGAATGTACATTACAAAATTTTGCACCGCTACAATGACCAACACTATCACTAAGTCAGCATTACAGGACTTTCCACCAAAGTTGCACCCAAATCTTGCAACACATTTATGGCGAGGCTAAACCCAAAACTTCTGAACAGAGCACTCAAAAATCCCCTAAGCTGATTCCGATCCGTTGATGACGTGGCTAGGAACAAAGGCCGAACCCAACAACACAAGCTATCTTGTGATATTTCTTTTGGGTATCAGACCACAAAATTGCAGACTTATTTTCGGCTGTAAGTTAACTTTTCTTCCACATGTTGGATACGTCATGGACAAAGGTCAAATATCAACAGCTCAAGATTTAGAAAGAGTCGTAGCAAATAGAGATTATAGAACAGATCAGAAGACCTTGTTCCGCATTAATATCAAAACGTGATTGGTTATAGATCAGCTTGTAAATTTTACTTTCAGATGCTTGATATATCTATCTATCTATCTATCTATCTATCTATCTATCTATATATATATATATATATATATATATATATATATATATATATATATATATATATATACACACACACACACACACACAAGCTCCGACGTAGACTGAGTGCATTTAGAATTTCACCGTAAGAAACCCTTTATGCTGAGGCAAATCAATCCTTACTGTATCTAAGACGAACAAAAGTAGTTCATTGATATACTATCAAGCTATCTTCTAATCCATTTAACCCCATCTTTTCTCTTGAATTGAATATAATGAAACGAGAGCGTTCCATCGTAACCATATTACTATGCACGCAGACAGTCTACAAGATGGATATATATGTTGTAGCTGCAATTGCAACACCCAAAGAGACTCAAATTGTAATACAGGAAGTACAGCCATACTGCAGCATTAAACTACATTGCACCCTCTCAGAAAACAAATTTCATAATCTTTTCGGATTCCCTTTCTATATTGAAAGCCTTGCAAAATCTTAAATTCGATAACCCAGTAATATCACAGATATTGCAGAACAATCATGTCCTGATACAATCTGGAAAACGTATTCAGTACTGTAGACTGTCTAATCACATTCGTGTAAAAGGAAATGAATGGGCAGATAACGCAGTTAGTTGTACATGGTAGAATGGCCGCACATGACTGGAATTCAAACTCACTGTTACAAAAGAGCAGCCACAGTTGCCCTAAAGTCATCGGTTTGAGAATGGAATAGTCCATATATTGACTTTAAATACTGTAAAGTTAGTATGTTCCTCGTATTTAGCAACATATGTGGAAGAAACACTCCGTAAAACGATTTTAAGAGCATGATACTATAGGAGAGGGGCAACCCTCGTATTCACTTTTTTCCAAGCAATCAAACAATAAAGGTGGCAATGTGCCTATCGCGTATCGGACACACGTACCTGACTCATGCATACCCATGAAGTGTGACGCTCGACCAGAGTGCATGTCATACCAGTGTCCGTTGACAGTGTGACACATTGGTGTCGAATGTGTTGAATGTGTCGATTTCCACTCTGTGAGACAGAAATATATTTGATGTCAGTTGCATGCAAAAACGTACCACCTGAGTCAATCTTAGACATTTTAGGAAAACGCGGTTTAAACAGAAAATTTTGACCATGTTTAACGGTTTTACAAGTGTTACTGTTATCTGTTATTTTATATTCATTTTACAGAAATGTATTGTCTTCACGTTTTAAGTTTTATATTGCTGTACTTAATTTAAATTAATTTAGAAGAATTTATCTTCTTCAATTTTTGGTGCAATTCATTTTTAACATTTTTACCTTTACATACATACATACATACATACATACATACATACATACATACATACATACATACATTAACGAATTCATGAAAAGTGATACAGTGGTGATATTAGCTTCAATTATTATTTGAATATTTATAGAAAGTCGAATTAATTAACTTCGTATTTACATACTTCAATCCGATACACTATGGCACCAAGTCTTTGAAGAAATTAGATTAAATCCATATTTGCATCAATACACATAGCCTGGGACAAAAAAGCTTCCCTTTGAAAGCTGCACCGGAAGCCAGTCATTACATATGACAAATAACTATTTCTTATTTTCCAGGCATGCTATTGTACAACATAAATTTAATTTTGCCTAGCGATACATTCTATAGCATATTCAAGCACAGTCATTACTTTTCTATTGGTAAGATGGTTTTAATTCTGAATTTGCATTTTTTCTATATTTGTAATACCTTGAATTATTTTATGCTCATAAATCTTAACTGGCTCAGGAATACTAATATGCATGGAAATTTTTCGAGAACGTTGATTTAATGCGAGAAACGTCCTAATAAAATTAAAAATAATTTGAGCAACATCCCCATTAATATAATTGCTTTTAATTTGTACTCTTTCTATATATATTTTGCCATTTTTGATAGCCATCAAGAATGGTGGTTCTGTGTTCCATTGCAACGTAGGGGTATCCAAGAGTTATCTAACTTCGGGTCACTTTGTACAGAAAAGCTGATAAGGCGTGTGCAGAATAAGGTCGTGTTGGTAGCGACAAACAACCAGTAAACATGGAATAGCTGGTGTCCTCATTATGACAGAATAAAATCAAGGATGGTCACTAAAACGTTGCCTGGAGAAAGTGGAAGTTTTATTTTAACTTGTAATTCACATGCGAAGCTTTAACCGAGAATAGTCTCGACTGAAAAATTACACTGATCGTGCGTTAAATCTATTCTTATCTTCAAATCGCTTGCTGTTTCTTTCTCTTTATGTTTTTAAAATTTGAAAGAAAAAATTAACTAAACGATCTTTCCTCAAATAAATGCTCCCTTGTTAGGGACCTTACATTTTTTCATTTTATTCACGTTCTTATTCGAGAATCAGATTCCTGATATGTTGATGGTATTTGTATAGGGAAACTGACTAAACTGGGTTCCGGAACATTTCCTGCATGGGAACGTTTGAAATTCCTCATTTTTTCCTTCTGTGTATTAAGTTATGTTCCTTTTGAACGTTATTGCTATATGTTGTTATTTCATTAAGTTTTATTAGTAGAGAATCCAAATAAACCAAAGTTCCAATATACGTTACTTACATTGAACCTTACATTTTGATCAAATCACCGAACGTGATCAAACTGGCAACTTTGTATAATCTATAGTTTCTAAGGTAATTTATTGATTATGATTCACTCTACAATTTTATTGACTAACCAATGTGTGTTAGGTTTTCCACTGTAATATTCTTGATTGATTTCAGTTTCTCGAAATTCACTTATCGAGTTTTGTCGATCAGTTGAAGACTGATTGAAGTTGTCCTTAATTTAATGAAGGAGATTACCTCTATAACTTAGGCTGATTGCAGTTTCGTGGAATTCATCGAACATTACATTTACAATTTTGATAGAAAGGCTTTTTTCTGTTATGTTTGCTTTTTCATGGAGTTTCAGAAACTTCGTTGTCTTATTCAAAAGACAATTTTGTAGACTGATAGCCTAGCTTACTTGATGGTATTACTTTTATTATTTGTAGCAAAATATTTTAGGAACCAAAAATAGATAAAGTGAAAAAAATATAAAATGCTGTTACACGCGATTGTTCTCATACCGAATGAACTAAACACCTGCTTGGGCGTGGCTTGATCGTCCACGTGTTTCCCTACTTCCAATGACCTCGAGAAAACAGGAAGGTTTCTGAATGCACAAAAGGAACCTTTATTTTTTTTTTCTCTAATCAACACATGTCACAAAATATACAACAATATAAATGACAAACCCACATCCCAATAGAAAGAATGATTCCTATCTTAAATTACTGTTTCCCGAGGATCCATTTTTCCAAAACTAATCTAAGCTTAAATAAAGTCCCGTGAATGTCCCACATTATGACGCCTGCTCCAAGAAATTGGCTAATTAATCAGGGTGAGAAATAGCTTCCCAACATCGATTCCCCATAATCAACAACTAATCATTTTAATCTAACAATGTTATGAACGGAAATCAAAATGCAAATAATACACACCCTAGGTTTATTACAGTACTCCTTAAGACCTAATGGCGTCTTCTGGAAGGCAAAACAGAGAAGATAGTTCCATCATTGTTTTGGTTGATTTTGGTTTCTTTAGATGATGCATCATGATCCATAAGTATTGGAAATAAAGTCAGTTGCTTTGATTTTTTGCGCGCAATCATGCCATTATAAGGCAGAAGGTTAATTGTTCGATGGATGAGATTAACTCCCTTAATACTTTGACCATTGCTATATTTAGGATTTCATGAAGGTTTGATATTTTTAAGCGGACTGTCTCGATGTCAAAAGTTTTCTACACATCCTTAAATATGCCAAAGAAACAGTTTTAAGCAAATAATGTGTTTAAAGTCGAAACGAATTATTGTTAAATCAACTCCAATGACGACATATTAAACGAAACTAAATTATGACTGCAAATCTGATAGACGTATTTCTGTGAACTTAGGTGTGATTTCTCAGGTGCAGTAATTGATCCATTGGTCGTTGTTCAACGAAAATGCTAATAACTTTCGCATGTATCGAGGCTAAGGCTAAATTTGCCTGGCAGTTGTTTGTACCGTTTCTTGCAAACGGCTTCGATAAGGATAAATACAAAATGTCAATTATTGATTATCTAATGCGCTAGACTTTAATTTTTTTCAAGTTAACTTAATTTTTAAATTTCCCAGTTTTAAAATTCATTAACATACATTTTGACACCATTTGATCATTATTCGTCTCCGGTGTCAGTGTATATCATGGAAACGTGTATTGGATAGCCGAAAATACGATACTGTTTTATGTGACGAAAAAACTTATTCGTGCGTATGGGTCCTAAATCTTGTAATCTGGAGATATATATAGTTTTAATATTGTAAATGGAGATGCTTTTATAACTACTTATCTCGGTTGCAGGAAAATCGTTCACTTTGTGCGTCATATTAGCTACAGTTAACATACAATATACAAAGAAGAGCATGGATTCAAAGAGCATCGACAAAGAAACTTGTTTTGTTCGCATGATGAGTTAAGAGAAAATGTGCGCCATTATCGGATTTGGTCACACGCAATTTTTGGGGCAAGATAAGAATTTAACAGTTTCGCTTTTCCAAGGAATACGGTAAACTTACTTTTATTCGCATGCTGTATTTTTGAGTGGAAATTGCGAGCGAGTCTAAACGCAAATTTCAATAACCACAAATACATTTGCTTTTAGAAAATGAAAAATGCATGCAATAACAGTTCCGTGAAATTTAATGGACGCGAACTATCTTGACATTAAAATACCGCTTAAATGAGTAGCTGGGAATGAATGAAACTAGGAAATGTTCCGATTTCTGTATGCTGTTTACTTTAGGCAATTATGTTTAATTTAATGCAAAGAATAATACAAATACAAGTAAAAGATTCAGAAATTGTTCGCTTTAATTCTGTATAATTTTGTAAAATTGCGATCAGATTTTGTTGTTGACATATTGTACATAAGCCACATCTTTTACATACAAGTTAGATGTTAAAGTCCGGCGTAAAATTCTTCATGATTGCAGGCTTTAAGTGTCAGGTATAACACCGAAAATTACACCATTGTCTATAGTGTTTTTAATGCCAAGCCAGTGGCTAGACCGATTCCCTGATTTTATTACACAGTTTGAACCAGAATACCTACTAAAAGTACAGAGTAATAAGTAATGTTAATCTTGAAGGTGTACTTGTGTTAGTTATCATTTATACTGCGCAAAAAGTTCAGATTGTTATTTTGTGTTCGCTCTACTCTGAGAGGTCTGATAATTTATCTCAGACTGGTCTAGTAATTTTTTTTAATTTAGGAAATAAATTTCTCAAGTATACATATAAATGGTAATTTTAAAGCATCGCACATTTCGGAAATTCTGGAATTGCAATTTTTGACGCATTTATCTATTTGCTTACTGAGCGTGGACGAGACAGATGCGGAAAAGAGGTGCAGTTGTATCAAGTTTAATTTTGATTCAGAACTGCCAACACGTACACTAATGACCTTCATTTCATGCACTGAAAATTTCTTAATCATCTGATGCCAGTTCAAAGGAGTTCTTGACAAGAAGTAATTGATGTAACAACATGGATGGCATACAATCTAGTACAAGCATTAGTCGAAAGTCAAAATAACTAGCACAGTCTCTTTAACTCTGAAATGTCAAGCGACATTTGCAAATTTTACTTGCCACTTATACACCCCCGTTATAATCAAGTAAATTGCACTGAATCCGATATAAGATATATTTGACATTATGATTTTATCACAATAAATATGACATTATGATTGCATGTGCTAAGCGATAAGAATGTCCGCCTCGGATGCAGGTTCGAACCCCGACCGAGTCAATCGAAAGACATTAAAATGGTAGTAGCAGCTGCCTCGATTGGCGCTCAGCATTAAGACGTTAGTCTTAGGACTGGTCATCCTGGTGTCAGAATATTGTGACTGGTGGGATATAGTGCGACATGTCTATGGCATGATGTTCCAGTGCTAGACGTCACTGTAAAGTGTCACACTGCAGACATCGTAGCGATATGACTGACGTTACAGCCACGTTACAAATTCCAACAACGCACACATAATTTTATCAAGGTATAGTTGACATTATGATTGTATCATTATTCATTTGACTTTATGATTTTATTTGATACATTTGACATTGAAATTTGAAAAAGATATCATATATCACCGATTACAGCTACAACGTTTCTCTGCAAAATCTGCTCATTTTTTTCTGTCAATATATTGTATTAAAATTTTGTCGCACATAATTATCGTTTTACACATTACAGACATTTAATTAGCATCAAATGAATGGGAACTTAATAATCGCAGGGGTGATGTAGATACTTTATCCAAAATAATACTTTTGTTTATTTTGTACGTGTACAATTTAAATAATACTTTATGTTTATATTGCACTGATAATCTTTAAATGGTATTTTTATTTGTATCGTAAATGTACACTAACATGCTACCTTTGCTTTATATCGTAAATGGACACTAACATGCTACCTTTGCTTTATATCGTAAATGTACACTTTAACATGAACTACGTTTGTTTTATATCGTAAATGTACACTTTAACATGTACTACCTTTGCTTTATATCGTAAATGTACACTTTAACATGCACTACGTTTGTTTTATATCGTAAATGTACACTTTAACATGCACTACGTTTGTTTTATATCGCAAATGTACACTTTAACATGCACTATCTTTGCTTTATGTCGCAAATGTACACTTTAACATGCACTACCTTTGTTTTATATCGCAAATGTACACTTTAACATGCACTACCTTTGTTTTATATCGCAAATGTACACTTTAACATGCACTACCTTTGTTTTATATCGCAAATGTACACTTTAACATGCACTACCTTTGTTTTATATCGTAAATGTACACTTTAACATGAACTACGTTTGTTTTATATCGTAAATGTACACTTTAACATGCACTACGTTTGTTTTATATCGTAAATGTACACTTTAACATGCACTACGTTTGTTTTATATCGTAAATGTACACTTTAACATGCACTACCTTTGCTTTATGTCGCAAATGTACACTTTAACATGCACTACCTTTGTTTTATATCGGAAATGTACACTTTAACATGCACTACCTTTGTTTTATATCGCAAATGTACACTTTAACATGCACTACCTTTGCTTTATATCGTAAATGTACACTTTAACATGCACTACCTTTGCTTTATGTCGCAAATGTGCACTTTAACATGCACTACCTTTGTTTTATGTCGCAAATGTACACTTTAACATGCACTACCTTTGCTTTATGTCGCAAATGTACACTTTAACATGCACTACCTTTGTTTTATGTCGCAAATGTACACTTTAACATGCACTACCTTTGTTTTATGTCGCAAATGTACACTTTAACATGCACTACCTTTGTTTTATGTCGCAAATGTACACTTTAACATGCACTACCTTTGCTTTATGTCGCAAATGTACACTTTAACATGCACTACCTTTGCTTTATGTCGTAAATGTACACTTTAACATGCACTACCTTTGCTTTATGTCGCAAATGTACACTTTAACATGCACTACCTTTGTTTTATATCGCAAATGTACACTTTAACATGCACTACCTTTGTTTTATATCGCAAATGTACACTTTAACATGCACTACCTTTGCTTTATATCGTAAATGTACACTTTAACATGCACTACCTTTGCTTTATATCGTAAATGTACACTTTAACATGAACTATGTTTGTTTTATATCGTAAATGTACACTTTAACATGCACTACCTTTGCTTTATGTCGCAAATGTACACTTTAACATGCATTACCTTTGCTTTATGTCGCAAATGTACACTTTAACATGCACTACCTTTGCTTTATGTCGCAAATGTACACTTTAACATGAACTACGTTTGTTTTATATCGTAAATGTACACTTTAACATGCACTACCTTTGCTTTATATCGCAAATGTACACTTTAACATGCACTACTTTTGCTTTATATCGTAAATGTACACTTTAATTTGAACGTTTTGCTATGTGTTTATATAATGCTGACTCCTTATATGCAAACTGGACACAGTAGATAACAAAACAACTATTCAGGCATTATATACTAGAAATGGAACTTTATTCCACGGCAATTTTGCGCAATCTAAATCCTTTAAATCGCTCAAAGACCCCACTTGTAATCGGTTGGAAATGAAGAAATTACTGAGGCTAATATTTTGTATTCTATAAAAGATGATCATTACAGACAGCAAACCTTACAGGAGAAAAGACTTTAGGTAGATTTCTCTGAATTTAAGTTCCACAAAAAGTTGGAATAAAGTATTTGCAGTGATCTCACTACCAATCAGGATCTTAAAAAACAATTTTGAGAGAGAGAGAGAGAGAGAGAGAGAGAGAGAGAGAAGGAGAGAGAGAGAGAATAAAATGTTTTTAGTGGCATGTCCATTTAACATAATACAAATCATACTGGCATGTTCAATACTATGAATAAATAATTTGAAATGAAGTTTTAAAATTAATTGGTCAGTATTCTACCATATATGACGATATTTAGACAATATATTTCTTGAATCTTTGCTTCCTTCCATTTGAAATTAACTGATATTAAATTTCTTAAAGCCTGGTGAGATAAAGACTTTTTTTGTTTAAGTTTGGCAACCTAGTTTCGCTACAAGTATTTCACACATGAAAACCATCAAATGTTCATCAATCCTTTGCAGAAGAAATTAATAGTGTGCAGAAATGTTTGAATGTTTTAACTTTGGATTGATGGAACAAATGTAATAGAACACCATGTATTAGTTCACATTGACAGACATTGATAATTGGTACCGGTTCATGATACTGTGTAAAAAAGTGCTTTCATAATGAAAAATGGATCGGTGATATTAAAAGAAAGAAAACCGTTTCATACAATTTTAGTTTGGCAGAAAATGTTATTCTTGATGTTTATATGTTTTAATAATTCACGTTTGTTCTGTTGATAAACAAATCGAATTACCAAAAGACAAATGGTTTTGAACTAGCAGGATTGCATATTTGTCTTCAATCAATATTACTTGCTACTATTAAACATATCGAGGTTTTCTAACATACATCGTGGGAGCAACATTGCTGCTTCACAAAAAATTTAACAGGCAACACCCCCAATAATACCCCCCCTCCATAAAGAATCAACTATGAACACATTGGAAAAGAGCGAATTGCTTATTAGTATTTCGGCGGAACTTATTCTTAGAAAGATTTGCCATAATAATAACCAACAGCTGATCAATATCACCAATAGAAATTGAATATGTTATATTGTTTTAAACGTTATCAAATGTTGTTACAAATAAAAATATTACGTTTCGTTGGTTTAATATGCAATACGTTATTATATATAAAGAAATTTCAAAAGCGAATGTCAGTAATGTATTTTTAAGGCATTCTTGTGTCCGAGTTTTACCCATGCTATGTGTAATTATTAATGGAGACTAAATTAAAGTTCAGTTTTACGAATAGAGGAAACTTCAAAAAAATAGCATATTTGTTTCAGAGGTATTCCATGCATTCCGAAGATACAAGCAAATATTTTTTGGTGCGCAGGTCCCTCTGAATTCACAAGTCAGTTTATGCATTTCATAAAGCGAATAACAATTACCAAAATAATGAACGTCTGTTTATATGGCTTTTCTTCCATGAAACATTGAGAAATACAACGATGCTTGGCGTGTGTTGAATTTGTTCTAACGCTAAGGTTGGTTTCAGTTAGTTTTCAATTCAATTCAATAGTTTTTATCATAGGCAATTACATGATTATATAATGCATAATACAAATATTACAAATAGGGCGTGGTTATTAAATATTATTTGTACAACTGTATAAATAAGCTCAAATTGTTTTTTTCTTCCTTCAAAAGCTAAAATGGAGACGAAGGTCAAATATACTCAATCCTTATAATTAATTACTCTAAAAATAATAATCTATTTCTTTTTTTAAATGTTTCACAAGTAAATTTCACCAGGGAACATATCATTTTCTTATTTCTAGAAGTTAACAATTGAACATAATCGTGCATGGATGTTTTTCTTTCTTCCCAGAGTACTTTCTAATTAGTTTTATAGTCAAGCCAGTATACACAGGGTATACTACAGTGAAATGGTATTCATCTTCAATATCATGGTTGGGACAGAGCATGCAATAATTTGTCACTTCTATCTATTCTATTGCTTCAATATTTCCCAGTTTCATTTCTCAGATTATTGGAAGACATTCGGAGTTTGTTGAAGCTGATCAACATTTAAGCTTACGCTAGTATTGGAAATAATTTTCGAATCCGAAATCGGATTTTATATGTTTATATATAGGGAGCTTACCAGCGATTTCTTTGCAGTTGTTTATCGATCACTACCGTTTTTTGTCTCTAAGAAATGAACTATACTAATCACACTATATTTTTTGGCTTGTTTCGCAATATTCTATTATGCAGAGGATTTTATGCTCGAAAATTCTTGTTTTCTGTCATATAGTTCATGTTTTTTCATAATGTTTGTACATGAAGTCCTCTCGTTTATTTTAAGTGTAGACTGTTTCTATTACGTAAGTTTTCGAGGTAAAACACTTACCTTTATTGTCCTCTGTAGGAAATTCCGGCTTTCTAGAAGTCAGCAAATACACGTTATCTCTCTCGTCAAATATAATAATTGACCTGCCCAACGACAAAGTGAAAACTTCATTGGTTGTTGGCAAAATGCAATGCAATATTTTCCTCTGCTCCTAGCAGACGGTCGCATCAATTATATTGATCGTAAGGTGAGACACCACGTGACTCAAAGAAGTCGTCTGCTTCAAAAGCACATAGACGATAGGCCATCCTTAGAAGATATAATAACAGCCTTATCGATTTAAGCCTTGTATCTTTTTATAAAGACGGCGTTAATGGGACTGTTTTCGTATTTTTGATGATTTTTTACATTAAAAGAGAGAAGAAAAAACGTATGAACCGAATATATGACTACGCTGTAAATGTTTTGTTAGTTACGTCATTGTAGAGGGCATCGAAACATATATCGGGTATGGAGGCCAAAGATATAGGCTACATTTGCCTAAACCTTTGACGAATGTAATGTGGATGCATACGTATCATCTCATCCATAATCGCACTCGGAAAAAAATGAATAGAACCAGTGTGTAACATGTGCAGCCCTGAGATCAATTGGATTGGGTGTAACCTGTATAATGGACTCAATCTACGTATTATTCTCATTAATTTTATGTATATTTAATCGGTATTGTATGCTTGACCTTTGTCCGTAATTGAGGGAAGGAAGTTGCGCTTACCTGACTGTCATTTTTATAAAATAAATATGTTCACATTTGAGTTTAGGCCCTTGGCTTTTCCCTTAGAAAGTCAATTGTCAACCTGTTTTTGAATATGATTATAAGCTATAAGTAAGTTATTTACTGATATTTGAGTTCAAGAACTAGCCTTAGAATGTTCTGGACCAATATCTAGTCAATTTTATTTTGTCTAAACCTTTTATATTGATGAACAAAAATTATCCATTTCACTTTTAATATCAGTCTAGTGGAATCACTTTCAGTTGTGTTCAGCTATAATTTGAGATTAAGCATTATTTAGATTCTTCATCTGAATTACAAAGTTCTCATTGACTTTTCTAACTAAAACACTATTTGGCATTAATGAGGATTCGTTCAAAGAAATTCGGGATTATATCATTGTGATAAATCAAGACTGTTGGGACATCAAACTATCGTTTTCCTGTGTTAAAACACAATACATAGTACGCCAACCACCTCTTAACAGATATATTGAAAATTCTTGGAAAATTGCTTCCATAACTGTTTGAAGTTTTGTTTAAGATCATTGCTGAAGACGACGTTACAGTTATACACTTCTATGTTTATACAGAAAACACGTAGGTTTTCATGAATGATTGAAAAGCTGGTCATCTTTTATTTTTCTATGTCACAGTGCAACAAAATTAGGTAAGAAGTTCATTTAAAGCTGCATGGACTGTTACTGATGAACATTGCGGCATCCATTCTAATTCTGTCTGAAAAAATTTTTGGATTATTTTTGGAAGACTTCTTCAAAATAGCACACTTCTGTATTTTTATATTACATATATATCTTTGAGACGACCAAAATGTGACTACATCAGCGTTTTTGGTACGCTAGAACTGGCGAAACGTTTCAGTTACAACTTAATTTCCTTTATATCTACAACTTACATTCCATTACGTGTCCTATCTTGCAATTTACAAACATCTTGCAATTTACAAACATGTTGTACCATCTTCAGATAATTTTGCACCACCAACCAGTACCATCTGTGGCAAAGGTTCACGGGAACGCTGATACCAATGGAGCGCCAACCAAATGGCAAACGTGCGAGACACGGTATAATCACAATAACAACGAACGTTTGTACGACGTTCGGGTAAAAGCAGTGGACCGACAGCCAACACCCTTTCTGGGAAAGGTAGGCACTCGTGAGCGCATAAACACTGATAACAATCGACCGCCAAACAAACATCAAAAGCGTGAGGCACGGTGTGATCATGGGAACACATATCAATGGAACCCCAACCTATATCCTTTCTGGCAAATGTGTAAGGCAAGGTGTAATCAAAAGAACATGAAAAACTTGTACAACGTTCGGATCTTATGTCTGTCACCTTGCTGCCTGTCAATGTACATCCCATATGTACAAATACTATCAGTCATAACTGCACATCATTTTCTTCACTGTAGTTTCAGTATACTAATTCATATGGGTGTGGTGGTAAAACAAAAAACAAAAACAAGGAAGATCCCACCCCACTCCAAATTTAAAGGCACATAAATAATTTTATATTTACATAACAAACATTAGTGTTTACCTTCTTGTCATCGTATCTGTTTGAATTTATTGATCTCTGCTTGATGTTCCTCTTTTGTTCCAATGGCGGTTTACTTGTATATCTATCTGTCTGTGATTTATAATTATTGCAATTTCACCACGCGCAGACTGCATTAAATGTCCTGCGTATAAAAATTATATGCATCTCGCTTATAGACTAATTTCGGGTATGAACTATTACGACGAAGTTCAAATAGTTTTGAACTATCAACATTAATGAAAACAATAATTAAAAAAATTAAGCATATTTTTTAGTTACGTTTGTGAATGAATTAGTACCTCCATAGGAGGCACGGATAACTAAATATGGTGATTTCACATTCAATACTCTTGCAACTCTTTTATATGTTAAGTGAAATTTATTTTTAAAAAACATTTCCCCTTAAATCATTGATTGCTTAATTTTCCATACAATACTCACTGAGCCTGTAATGTTTAGGAAATCCATGCTTTCTCTATCTCTGTATGTCTGTCTGTCAGTCTCTCTCTCTCTCTCTCTTTCTCTCTGTACTTTTCATTTTCTATTTTTTATTGAAATGACTCCATGATGTCTTCTAATGTATTATACCTGTACGTTGACTTGAATCATATGCCATATATGCATGGCTTTAGTATGATTATGTTTTTCTCAATAATGTTCTTTTCTTTTCAGGAGAGTGAATCAATTGACTAATTGAATCAAGGAGCATGACTATTTACAATAGGTATTCGAAAGGCCAAGGCGTAGAGACCAGCCTGTGGAAGACTCCAGATTGAAATCACGTATCGATTTATATGAAATGGAACGGTTTGAGCGCTCTATCGAGCAATATTGAATGAAAAGCGGACAGGGGTTGGTGAAGACACAAGAGCAAAATAGATATATGTATAATGATGTCCATTTCTTGAGGCGTCAGACGGTAGCACACCATATCATGAATCTATACATTGGTAATATATGACAGAGTATAGATTAAGATACATTACCCTTCAGCCATTAAGTTCTTGGTTTGAAAAAATATCAAGAGATGTCACTGTTTTGGAATCAATACATTCTAAATTATGACCCGAGGAGCTGATTTTATGCAGGAATTACGGTTGATTATATTTGCAAGTTTCATGTGCAGTTTAACTTGAAATAATTGTTATGACTAATCCAAGCAATTTCGGGCAATGTTCATACTTTACAAGCAGGTTGACTGAATCAATATAAAGGACAATACATTTGCCACGGGAGAAACACCGTCTGTTTTCAGCGCGTCATTGTTTGCGGTTGCTTTGTAGTTTTGTCTAATCTGTTTTAGCTAGGCGTGCCAATTTAGATGGAGGTGAGGTGCTTTATGTATGTATGTATGTATGTATGTATGTATGTATGTATGTATGTATGTATGTATGTATATGTGTGTGTGTGTGTGCGCGTGCGTGCGTGTGTGTGTATGTGTGTGCGTGGTTGTGTATGTTTGTGTGTGTGTGTGTGTGTGAGTGTGTGTGTGTGTTTGTCGCAATCAACCTAGACTATGGTCGGCGCCGGATTCCCAAAGAGGTCGAAAGAAACAAAATAGGAATGCAAACTATGAGCACAAATATTATATAATGTCATACAAGTTGAAACGAAACGTGTCTATTTATTTCGATCAAAATTAAGTTCTTTTTCCAGGAGACAGTGAAATGCATACACATAGACAATTATTATAATAGTATGACGTTAAACCCTACAACAACAACAACAACAACAGAAACCGAAACAAACAGCAAATTAATACGACTAAACTTCATATCTATGAATCTATTATTTAAGAGAAAGACAAATGAGGTTTGCTGAAAGCTATTAGCTCAACGACGGCAATCTGAATGTTTCGAGTTAGTTAATTGCGTCAGAACGAGGATGTCATGTTTTATATGGCACCATATATACTTTACAGCGGTACATTATTCAATGCTTGTTACAAGAAACCAAGATGTGTGTATATACCAGGGTCCAGAGGCACGCCAGCACAACAGTGGCCGATTCGAGGCAAACTTCTACAAATGTAAATAAAAAGAATTGAGAGAAAAATGAAGCTCTAGGAAGACCAATCCTTCCAACGGCAAAAATAATGCCTATGTGAGGCCAAAAAAAGGTAGGTTAACAATGTATGTATAGGACATTGAAAAGAAAAAGAAAAGCAATAGGATACTGCATGTTTACAAATAAAGGTACAGTGATTTAAGTATTAGATCAGGAGAAACACTTTAGTGAAAATCAGTTGTAACAGGCTGATCAAGGCTTGTACTGTCTGGAGAGACACTTCTCAGCGGGTGAATTAACTCTCTACATCTATACCATACGTGCAAAGAAGTGTTGGATAGTGGGAGTAGGGGTCATCTCAATGTTTCTCAGTATATTGCGCACTTATGTTCGTGGTTGTAATGGTGGTATCACTTATTCCTGATTGTTTAATGTGAATCTATGTATTTAACAGAAGTGTTTTAAAGGGGTTCGTTTTGAATGTTATTGTTTCATTTTTTTCAGGTAATATTTAAGTGCATATTTAACTATCTGTCTGTCTGTCTGTCTGTGATTTCTGGTTATTGCAATATTTCGAATGGAATGAAAAGCACTCGTTTCATGCCAATGAACTGTTTGTTAAATAATTTTTCTTATGGATCATAATATCATCAGATAGATTTCTCATATTGTTTGTACAGTCCACTTTTGAAGCAAATCTTTTCTGGTTCAAACTAGGCGAGACGTAAAGTCAGTTAAACATAACTTTGGTTATCTCTTTCAGATATTATAATTTTCGTTCACTTTACGTTGTCATGTTTATTGTAGGAAAGTAAGAAAAGCCAATTTTGTCTCATCTGATTAGCACAGGAGGAAGCCATCGACGTATTTTGATATCTGATAGGTTTTTCTTTATGTCCATTCCTCCGAACATAATGCTAAGAAACAGAAACCGCTATATAGACTATCAGATCTAGTCATGTCTGATACAGACGATGTTTTCTTTAAATTCTAACTGCTCTTGTCTGTCTTTCTTTTACTCCATTTAGTCCTAATCATAATTTTAAACAGCACTGCCTTCAAGTACATGATAGCAATATATTATACGTGTTGTTCTTATGGACCCGTTTCAGTTTTACTTATTGAAGGAAATTAAGTTAGATCTTGTTAGGTAAAGTTACGCAAGCTGCAGCTTAGCACTACTGTTGCAACAGGATGGAACGAATTTCTTTTCTCTCACTACGATAGTTTCCTCGGGGGAAGTTATTTATATGACAAAATGATACTATTTTACAGTCCATTATAAAGCAACATCTCATCAGCCACTGCACAATTACATGAGAATACCGAAAATTTGAAAGAAAAGGCCAGGTTGTGAAATTTTCACAAATTTCGATTTCGCCTTAATTATGTACGATAAGTTCGCTATTTTTGCGTTTTGAATACTTTATTTCTTTCCACTTGGCGAGTTTGGGAGGAATTTTATCCCCTTCCCAAAAATGAAAAATGGAACCACGCTGAAATTTCTTCAGATACCATTCTACAGATAGGCGTAAACGTTAAACGAATTAACTATAACGGTTTGATCTTTGAGGCTGATGAAAGTCTTCATAACGAATGTGTAAGACATAACGTTAAAGTTTCTGTCACTCCTAGCAAAATATACACCAACTTAAGCTCTAAAAGTGTCGTCACTCCTGGCTAAAAGTATAACAACTTCAGCTGTAAATTGTAAGAATTCGATTGCCACATCGACTGGATCGGATAAAGCTCGTGGGTGTGAAATGTAATTGTTAATACATTTTCCACGAATACATTAATAACAGCAAGAAGTACTCTACGGGTTATCATATGTGTGTTCCAGAGTCTTTGCACAGTATAAATGTTTACATGGTGAATTCCTTTATTTTGCAATCTCAAATGTCCTTGCTTATAGGTAAATTAAACAGGTTAAATGCAAACATTAAAGAAGTTGATAGAAAGTAATCAATATATACTGTGTGCTTGTACCATATGTTTTACAGGTAAAGTGCATCTGATGGATATCTTGAAGAGGTCCATTTATTGTTGGTTTTAAACCCTTAAAGATAATAGGAACATGCTGTAAATCTATATCAATTTATAAAGAAAAACGTAAATAATATCCATACAATACAGCCAGATTCGGTATAATTAACTTGTGCAGATACTAGACAAAAACATAGTTTTTCCGTATGTTTCTAAGGGCGTGTAAATAATGACCTTCCAAAGGAATAGAGATGTTCGAGGATCCAAAAATTGTAAATAATCGCATTCTAAAGGTATAAGTAATTAAATTATAAAAAAGACATATTTTGCTGAAATAGTCGATACTGAACGCATACATGACCTGCATGACTTTGACTGGTGTTATATGGACATTTCAAACGATAAGAAAACGAGCAAGAGAAATTACCACACATTCAATCAAACTAACGACCATACCGAAGGGAAGATAAACTTAGAATGCGTGCAATAATGCGTGACATAGACAAAACAAAGAAGACTATTTCAGTTTGCACTTTGAATATTTGAACATTTATAAAAGATTTTAACTGCCGAAATTACAAAAAAAATGATTTATAAATAAAAAGAGTTATAAAAGAATTTGGTACCAGTGCTACAGACATGAAGAACAACATCTGATGTCGATACATATAAGAGCTGCAGAAGAAGATGAATTGCAATGAAACAACAAAAGAGACACAGCACAGCAGCAATACAACTTATGTAATTGATTCCATACAGTCTAAAATAGATACAAACGGATACGCTGAGTGTGCACTAGTCATTCACATTTGTGTAGTATTGACGAATTAAAAAAAAGATGAAATGCGTCATAAAAGATTGAACGATTTACAACAAAGATGTTCAAAGGGAACTGATGGAGTAACAACTGAAAAGGGTGAAAGGTTTTTGATTACATAATAGCATTGATTTAGACAAAACAGACAAAAAGACATAGACGTTCAAAAGCGAGTTAAATACGGATATGAATAAAATAATATTCATTCATTTAATGCTAAAATTGTCGAACTAAAACTGGAAATAAAAAGTACATAAAGGAGTTTAAACAGATAACAAAACTATTACATGTATGCATATTATCTTATGAATTAAATCTTGCTTCAAATAAGGAGTATGGGGATGTTATAATATTATATGCTGACCAATGAGGCAAAATTCTCACTAGACAAGAAAGATCCGAATAGCGAAGTATTCGCGTTGAAAATGAAAACTCTAATGGGATTGTTTTACATTTTATGAATGAAATCGCGCTAAATGACAGTTACTACTTTTGGATTTAATTAATCTCCGTTAAAATTAAGGAATACAATTTAGACCTATTTCGCTATTTTGTGCAATAGACCACTGAAAGATGCAAAACCAGTTTGCAGAGGAGTTTCAGCAACGTATGCTTATTAAAGTTCATTTTAACATATTTGCTTCTTGTTTTGCTCGGATTGGAAGTCAATGGCCAAAACGTTGCTTACCGTTCGGTCATGAGGGACCTGCGTGCGAATGTGTTTTTTGAAAATGTGTTGAGGAACATAGTGGTATACCAATGCTTACGTGAGATTAGAGAGTATTAAAGTTGAAACAATAGTCCTTTAACAAGGTTGGAATATCAATTTGCTTACAAGACTGTAGAGAAACATATAAATTTGCTTATGTCTAATCCACCATATATATCTTTTCAAGAGAAGAACTAAATCCAACATTATTTACCATAACATTGTACATTTAATGATATGTGATATAATTACACTCATCTATTGATGAAGTACTTTGTTTTGTTTTAAAAGTAATATTTTGTACATGTTAAATTCTATATTCGTGTTATTCATTGAGATTCCGTTTAGAATCACATTTCTTTGATTATTTATAGATATTTTCATCGTTATCAGTTCCAAGGGAATATAGCTTACTTCTAAGGCAACACAGTTCTTGAATCATGACACCACAGAATTACTTTTCGAGAGGAACTTTTGTTGTTACTCTTATGAGGAATACAAGATATATAAACAAAATATATAATCATTCTTGGAATTATGTGTGTTGTGCGCCTGGGTATTATATTTTGTTGTTATCACATTTTATATCAATTCATAAGAAATCAGCTTACGTGATATCAAATTTCACTGTATCACCATATTGGTATTTCACTTTCTTGTATAACACTTTGCACTCAAAAAGCTTGCTTACCTCTAATGCAGTAAATCCTCCATCAATAAGATGCTTCAGTTTAATTGCCGCTCTCCTTAAGTTTATAAACACTAGATAATTATTTATGATTATTATACTTGCCACGTATAAATCTTTATTCTATCTGCCCAAGAAAATGTTTTCATGGTCATTGGTGGTCTCAGAGTGGTTGTTAGTTCAACGTAAGATTTTGACCATGTTTCACTGTCTAATAACACGACTATATGCATGCATTATGTTAGTTTCCAACCTCACTCACTTACGACAGCGGATAACGTATATCTTTGTGTGCCATCTTTTTTTGTAATTTATAGAGAATCGCAATTGGGGAGTGATTTAATATTGAATTTATAAAACATGTCGAATAATGTCCAGCTTTTGACAATCTTGGTGAGCAAAAGCTGGACATTATTTAATGAGTTTCATAAACTCAGTATTAAATTATTACCAATCTGAGATTTCCTTTATCACAGAGATTTTATTCCACTGAAAATTAATTAGAAAAAAGAATGAATACTATCGTGGATTCTGACAGAGATGCACCTTTCATTTGTTGTGCGTAAAAATAGTCCCAAACAAAGCAAAACTAGTAAACGTAGATTATAATTTATTTACAAACTATGAATCAAAATAGCAAGCGTACATAGGAATAAACAGAACATTGTACAAAGACAAACTCATTTTTCAACACAGAATATCCAATCCGAGTGGTGTCACATTGTTTGACACTGTACACAGTACCGGTAAGAGTCGATTCATGATTATCGTAAAATGCCATTTTCACAGTTGAACATTCCATTGTTGCGATATTCATGTGAAAAGAGCATTACATGATGCAGAAATTTCCAAATTTACTGTAATGTATTTGCAGTATTTGATTTGGAACGGTAGACTGTTCAGAAGATGTAAACAAATTTCTTTTTTTAGTCGGATTTGCATCACACAGTTACCGCGAAAATATAAATTAATTTCTTCTGCAATTGTAATAGCCAATTCATTTTGAATTCTTACTCTTCGACCCTAAACAGTAGTCTTTGAAATAATCATGTAGTAGTGTTACTACCTCTAAAGCTACCTCTAAAATAGCATTTTATTTTTAACGGTGACACAAACATTTGTGTTTTAACTCATTTGGGTAATTGTATAAACGATCCTTCACTCATTGTCTGGTCTTTATCTACATGAAATATTAAACAGTTGATTCTATCAAAAGACCATTCTGTATTTTGATAGATTTCTCGACTAAATTATGCGTGTTGCATTTAAAATAGCCCATCGATTACCTCTTGAATTTCATTTGTTTACGATTTTTATAACCTATATTCTTTAAACTAAAGTTAGCGTTTATTTTTGTTATTGATCCCTTATACTATACTAAAGAGTAGGAAAGTTTGTACGTATGTACGTACGCCCGCCCACGCACGTACTTACGTGTGTATGTATGTATGTATGTATGTACGTGTGTATGTATGTCTGTATGCATGTATGTATGTATGCATGCATAGAGAATAATGGCATGTCAATTATGCTATATGGTTCTGAGTAAAAATTAGGTGGTAAAACTGGCAAAGGTAAAACAACTTGTTAAATTCCCAAGGACATCAACTAAGCGTATACCCTTTGCAATTAAAGATAAAATACATAGATATAAATTATTATCAAAAGATATACAAACCGAAGATAAAGCTAAAAAGGCTAAAATTAGTCAAATCCAGGATAACAATGTTCTCTTTTTATAAACGCCATTCTTTCGAAGCGTTCAAGATTGTCTTCGTTGGCACGTTATCAAATAGCTTCCTAATCGAGTTAAACAAGACGTGGATTTTTGTGCAGGTTGAAAATCGATGCAATAGATAAATGTCAGGCTGCAGATCAATATGCTGTACAACAAAATCTTTAAATGTCAGTGGGCTGTGACAAGGAATACAGTCTGGTCGATGTTCACCCTCCAGAAGTAAACACGGTTTAGGTACGTGTGTCCTGTACGGCACAATACCACCTTATGAATGCTATTGTTCTGTATGAGAAATGGTCATCTGCTATAACATGTTTGATGTCCGAAGCTGTAGAAATTTCATTCCACATAGTTTGCCAATCAGATAAAACATTCCGATTAATATAATACAATTAGTGTCTCCTAAATCAGACAAGCAAAACAGCATGAACAAACGTAAACAGAAATGATACAAATCATTTGATTGAATCTGGATACAGCGTGAAGTAGTTAATCTTAAAATAATCATTGCAAACCAGTTTAATGAATCTCCCTCGCATTTTCAAAGAAACAAAAAACGTGCCTGCATTTGCTATTTTCATATGTAGTCTTGTGCCACATTGTGATCAAATGTGTGAAACCAACTTACTTTTCATATACACTAGGTTTATGATTTAATTTTAACGCATTCATCACTCTGTGGAGTACAAATAATGCCAGATGGTTACACACTTCATTTTAGCAAGAGGTATATTAAAAAAAACTTTCGACTGTCTCTATGTCAACGTTCGACTGTCTCTATGTCAACGTTCGACAGTCACTATGTCAACTGATTCTCTTTTTTCTTTTGACATTCAAGGACCAACTTACTCATTATGGGTAATGGATATGCCAGAAAGAGTTATACGAATCTGAACTTGCATACAGATAAACGGTCAACTTTCAAAGTAAAGGATCTCAAAACAATATATCGTATGCTTTTTTTTCTCTAATAACTTTATAACGTCTGCTTTATTTCATTAAGTTCTAAGAATTTAAGAACATTCCATGCTTTAAATCGAGACAAATTTCACAGGTACAAATCCAGTGCCTGTGAAAATGACCCCATTCAACACCTATGTAACTTTGATCCGCTTCCGTTAGCCTATTTTGTTGTCGTTGTTGTTGTTGCTGTTGTTGTAGGGTTTAACACAATTTTTCAGCACAAGATAGGCTATACGTGGCGGCCAGTATAAATGGTGGAGGAGGAACCAGGAAGGAACCCGGAACGAACCACCGACCCACGAGCGGCTACTGGCAAGCTTTCTCTCGTATCCACATTGGCCGAGCCCGAGATTCGAACCCAAGCAGACAGAGGTGAGATGACAGTGATCCATAACGGTGAGCGCTTTAGACCACTAGGCTACTCGGGGCCCCAACCTATTTTGTAACGTCAATGGAAATATGGCTGGTGTTGGCTCCTCGCGCACCTTTGAACCCACCTACATACCTCGCCCCAGTTAAGCTGAAAAATGTAGGAGATACAATCAATCCATAATGTGTTGGTCCGATATTTCCGCGCAAAATAAATACATGTTAATGAAGTACACAAGAACATTACAATCTATTCACGGCAAAGGTAAGGGAAAACGAGATAATACTAAGGAATAAACACACATACATACGTACACACACACACACACACACACACACACACACACACACACACACACACACACATACACTCATATGTTGTTATTCTGGGGTTTAACGCCATTTTCAGCGCACGATAGGCTATACATGGCGGCCAGTATTAATGGTGGAAGAAGAACCCGGGAAAACCCCGGAAAGAACCACCGACCCACGAGAAGCTACTGGCAAGCTTTCTCACATACCCACATAGGCCGAACCCGCGACTCGAACCCATCAGAGAGAGGTGAGATGACAGTGATCCGTAACGGTGAGCGCTTTAGACCACTCGGCCACTCGGAGCCCCTACACACATACATACATACATACATACATACATACATACATGCATACATACAGTCCTTTCAAGCGCACTGGATTCAGCAAGTGATCATGTGAGTCAGAGATTGATTAAAATACATGAAATAAACTAACAACGAACAGTGCAAAACAAGGCAAATATAAAACATAGACAAGACAAACAAATAAAACAGAAAAACCGTTGTGTTTGCAATTGACTCATTGGAAAAGACTAATTGAGAGTCGAAAGCTCTCAGGCTAGTTTGATACTAGTTTTGCACTGTTCGTTGTCATTTTATTGCATATATATATATATATATATATATATATATATATATATATATATATAAGATCGCCGCTATCGCTTAACCGCTGGTTCAAGATGGCCGCTATCGCTTAACCGGCTTGATGCAGCTGTTCCATTTTTTGTGCCGTTTTCATGATATTTGTTGCCTGTCTTCTTCTACGTTATTGTGTTCATTATGTATTGGCTTTTCAGTTCGTATGTGTTTCTTCATCTCCTTGTTTTGGAAACAAGAACAATTAGACTTTTTCTCAGCTGTCTTGCTCCACTGCTACAACTTCCATTTGAACAAATCGCCATCACGTGATACTCGCCAGTCAACCCGTTTATGCTATGATGGACCTTCATTAATTGCTTCAAATGACCACTCCTTGGGTCTCCGCACTATATTGTGCTCTAGACTAAACGAATTCCAAATTCCACCACATTCATCATTACCTAAATGTAAACAGAAGCGAAAAAAAAGAAACGTTGTTCCAATTATCTCTCTTATGCCCTTTCCGGCTCTACAATTTAAGAAATTCGACCGTTAATTTAGATAACCTAATTCAAATCCCTATTAATTCGCCAACCTTCGTGTCAACTATCCAAGAGATACCTCTGCGTATTGCATTATTCAATGCCCAATCAGAAGGACCACCGGAAAAGCGCACAGAAATAGTTAATTTTATCAACGACAAGAATATTGACGTTTTTTTTCTTCCTGACAGAATCATGGCTAAAAACATCAGGCGATGAGCCCAAGTGTGCGGATCTAACACCCACTGGTTACTCCATCGAGTCGTTCAACCGTAACTCTCGCGGAGGTGGAATTGCTGTCATCACAAAGAACTCAATGATCAAACGTCTTAACCACACCACAACGTTCAATTTCAACCACACATCGCTTGAACTAGTAAAAACCACACTCACACTGGAGCAAAGGTTAGTCCATTTTTTCTGCTTATACCACCCTCCTACTAGTAGAAAAAACAAGCTGACGGAATCTCTCTTTTTGGAGCAGTTTCCGAATCTCCTGGACTATGGAAATTCTATAGGTGGCAACCTGATTATCCTTGGAGATTTCAACTTTCACTTTGTCCCGGAAACCCAAACACATAAAACTCATAGATTCCATTAATGTTTTCAACCTCAAACAGTCAGTTTACCAACCCACCCATAAACATGGTCACATTTTAGACTGGATTCTTCATTGACCTGATGATAACATTCTACGGTCCTCCCTGGTATCCCATGAACTTGCATCAAATCACCTCTGCATTATATGCCATCTTGATGTATCAGTCCCTAACCATCCACCTTTATCTGCTACTAAGAGAAACCTCTGTATGATAAATAGAACCAAACTAATGCATGAAATACAAGAAAACCTAACAACTTGCTTACCTCCTACAGCAGAACAACTCGATAACTGCCTGCGTTCATTGCTCGACAAGCATGCCCCAGCTACCAAATGCAGATTATCAATTCAAAAGTGTTCTCCATGGTATAGCAGTGACAGGGACCAGCTTCGCACTGCTAAAAGAGACCGCCATAAAGCTGAAAGGCTTTGGCTTTCCACCAGACCCACTATTCATAAGCAAATCTATGAAGCCGCTAAGAAGAATGTCACAGATATAGCCCATGCAGCGAAATCAGCCCACTACACTACTAAGATCGTGGAAAGTTCCAGCTGAAAAGAGCTCTTCGAGATTACTAACAAGTTAATGTCAAGGAACAAATCTACACCACTTCCAACTACCTTCTCTCCAGTCGACCTTCCGGACATGTTTGCAAATGTCTTCCTTGACAAAGTACAAACCATTAGAGACAAGCTTGACACCACAATTTCAGTTGACTCGTCTTCACCATACAGTTGGGATACATAATTTGAGCGGCAACCATTAGCAGCATTTGAACCTGTCTCTATGGATTTCGTACGTAGAATCCGGATGAAGAGTGCACTAAAGTCATGTGAACTTGATCCAATTCCAACATCACTGCTGCTTGAGTGCTTAGATCCATTATTGCCTTCACTAACTGATGTTATTAATACCTCTCTCTCATCAGGGGAATTTCCATCATTTTTGAAAAACTGCCATTGTAAAGTCTCTGCTGAAGAAACCAACACTAAACCATAACGATTTAAAGAACTACCACCCAGTTTCTAATCTCCCATTCATGTAAAAAAATCGTAGAAAAGGTTGTTCTATCCCAGATTGTATCTCATCTGAATTCAAACAGTCTTTTTAGCAATGTACAATCTGCATATCGCCCTTGCCACAGTACTGAAACTACCCTTCTAAAAGTAGTTAATAACATTCTCTCTGCTTTGGATAGCGGAAAGATTACAGTCCTCACCCTCCATAATTTGTCTGCAGCATTTGACACAATAGACCATGATATATTACTTCACCGTCTCCAGCATGTATTTGGCATTCATGATACAGCCTTACTGTGGTTCAAGTCCTACTTGGTCAACAGGACACAAATTGTGTCTGCAAATGGAATACACTCCAGCCCAGTTGATCTATGTTGTGGTGTTCCACAGGGGTCTGTTCTTGGACCCGTTCTCTTCATTATATACACTCAGCCGCTCTCAGATGTCATAGATCATCATCCAGTGTCTCACCAGTTGTACGCTGATGACACCCAAATATACAAATCTAGCCACCCAGTTGAAGTTGATGTTACCATCCAAGGTATAGAGAGGTGCATTTCTGATATGAAATAATGGATGACATGTAACAAGTTGCAGATGAATGATGATAAAACTGGGGTCATTCTAATTACAACACAAAGACTTTCTCATTCACATCCTTTACCTCAAACAATAAATATCAGCAACACCAACATTAAATTCAACAATCAGTACGAAACCTAGGTGTTACTCTGGACAGTACTCTCACATTGCACCAACATGTCATGAACACATGCAAGGCTGCATATCTTGAGCTGAGATGCATCAGCTCCATTCGCAAGAATCTTTCAGTTGATGCCACTGAAACACTTGTGTGTTCATTAGTACTTTCAAGACTGGACTATTGTAACTCAATTACGTCTGGTTCATCTCAATATCTACTCCAAAAGCTTCAAAACGTTAAAAACACAGCTGCTCGGATCATACTTAGAGTACCACGATCAGAGCAAACCTCCCCGCTGCTCTGTACCCTACACTGGCTATCCATTCGATCCAGAATAAAACACAAAATTTGTTCTCTGTGCTACATTTCACTGTCGGACTCTAGTCCAACATACCTGTTGGACCTCACCCATGTGTACACACCAGCAAGATACTTACGCCCCTCTTCTGACAATCGTGTACTCATTATTCCCACTATGAAAACAAAGTCGTATGGACAACGTTCTTTTGCATACCAGGGCCCAGCAACGTGGAATGAATTGCCCACTGAACTTAGTCACAAAGACACAGTGATCACATTCAAGAGTGCTCTCAAAACTCACTTATTTCGACTGCAAGAACAAACTTAAAGACCTAATAATGTTTCCTACCTGAAATATTCTCAGCATGTTTTTTTATGTTTTCTAATTTCATGGTGTGTGTGTTTGTAAACATATCATTATATATGTTTTTTATCTTATTGGTGTTGTCTATAGTTGTAAAGCGCTTAGAGCTTCTAAAGATTAGGCGCTATACAAAGTCCTCATTATTATTAGTATTATATATATAGTAGTAGTAATTCTATTCTCTTTCTGGGGTGCTCCAAAAGTAATGATATGATACATTTGACAAATTCCGTTTGTGACTAATCTAATAACAAGAACATTTGCAAGTGGCGCACAAATTGATTCGACAGGGAATATAGTTCAATGAGGCAGGCTCCCACCTGTTCTTAAAGTAGATATAGAAGAAAAATCGTGCACTAAATAAAAATAAGACTCGGGTGAAAATCGGCGGTTAGATGGGCTCTGGAATATACACTGAAATGCGAGCGTGTGCTCATGACAACCCGATAGAGCGTAGTGTTAATTTCTTATGTTTTGAACGGTGACATCATCAAATCTTGTCGTTGATGAACATCGTATTAATTCGTACCGAAGTGAAAAATGGCAAAATTTTTCAGTTCGAGGGAGAAATTACACGGCTTATAATGTGGTGAAATGTCGTTATTGTTAGGTTTTAATAGAACCCAACGATGTTTAGGACCAATATCTTGGAATCTTCAGTATTATTCGTATGATTTGGCATATTATACTTTTTGCACGAAACGGCGGCACTGGGACTTAAGGTAAATACGAATTAGAGTTCAAACCGTTTCGGTAATGGAAAGTATCGTTTTCAGTTAATTTACAAAAATGCAAATTATATTTTTCACCGTCATTACTGTATCACAAATAATGGCTGTTGTTTAATACACTTACTCAAAGAATGAATGATGTTTTCACCGTAACACAAAATGAATAGTGATTATTATTTAGCTAAAGCATATAATAAATGAAAAGCAAAGATATAACATGTCCTGATAAAGTACATATACTTAAATTCTAAATAATTTTTGAAGTGTATAATGCCAAATTACTTTACTTTCCTTGCGAGTTGTCATATAAAGACAGAATTTCCAAAAATATTTTGCTAATTTATGTCAATGTGCAGACAGACAGACAATGAACTGCCTTTGAAGCCATGCCATTTAACCTCCGGGTAAATTGCAAATATTGACTTTAACTTTAACGAAACGATTTCCCATACACTGTTTCAGTTGCCTTAACAGACACTCTCGTAGAATGACAAATTTTTATAAGTGTCAATTTGACTTTAATACGATTAACTCATATCACTCTGCATTAAGTCAATCAGGCACTTTCTGCCCTTTGTACTTGTTTCCCTTTCTTGTACCAATTTATCTTGACACTGTTCTCTTTACACCGGCTTCTTTTCAAAATGAATGTTCGATATTTGATACCAAGGGTAGGTCACACTATTTATCCATTGCAGGCTATAAATAATGATGACGCTGTTGATTAGTAGTTTTTTCTGGGTGTCAGCAGGTGCCACCAGCATCGCGACTTCCTTAAAACAACCCAAATGGCCCGATGTTTCCGGCAAAGTAATTGGATTGACATTTTATCCTAATTGTACGCCGTGTTACCCTTTTAATGACAAAGACGAAGAAACGGAAACTAGCCATTTTCTTTTGAATCTATGTTTCTTTATTAAAATGTAATGAAGCGGTTTAATGACAAGTATATGGTCGTTTTCTTGGTTTATTCACCTAAACATTATAAAGTTACACAGAAGTTGATGCAATTATTGCCAAGATAAAAAATAGCGTAGGTCAATAGTGTAGGTCAATAGTGTAGGTCAATAGCGTAGGTCAATAGTGTAGGTCAATAGTGTAGGTCAATAGTGTAGGTCAATAGCGTAGGTCAATAGTGTAGGTCAATAATGTAGGTCAATAGCGTCTTTTCAATAACCGATAAGACAATAATCTAGATACAAGATTTATAAAACAAAGCAAATAAAAAATAATTCAAGTAAATAAACTCCGAAGACCAAATTGGTTCTTGCTAGTATGTTCCTAATTGACTAAAATAAACTTCAGTAAGTAAATAATAATTGCAGCAGAACGTAGATCTCTTTCTCCGCCTCTGTGTGTGTGTGTATATATATATATATATATATATATATATATATATATATATATATATATATATATATATATATATATATATATATATATACATATATATATATATATATATATATATATATATATATATATATATATATATATATATATATATATATATATATATATATATATATATGCCTGTAGCATAATGAAAGAGGGACACTCTTCTTTAAAATATGCATCTCTAAAATACTCAGCTATAATGTGATTTTTTGCTGCTTTTAGGTACTTTTAGACCGCCTAGTATTGCTCAATGACAGCGTTGTCTAAGTCTTGGTTGGATAATTGTGTTTATCTCCAATTCGATATATATATATATATATATATATATATATATATATATATATATATATATATATATATATATATATATATATATATATACAGAGAATTCAAGATTAAAATGTTTCATACTGTTTCCTAAAACTACGTGACTTCTTCAAATACTGAAAAATTAAATTAACTAAGGCCACATATTATATTCAAAAACGAAACTAATTTCATCAAACTAAAAAAACAAATAAAAAACAGATTTAAAAAATCACACACCAAAAATACGTAGTCTGTAGTCTTCGCCTTAGCCGCCATACTATAGGATTCAAGTAGGTCAATAGGAAATATAAGCCATAGATAATGAGAAACAAATCTGTGTCATACTCTATAAACAAACAAAATAAACATACTAGAAAAATAATTATTGATATGCTTCTATCAGTTTCATATCCAGTAGAATGATGATCAAAATGATCTTCTTGTTTATTCCCATTGAATCTTGATACAAGTTTTACACATATTGTCCTTAACTTTAGGTTTGCATTTGTTGTTTTTTAATTGCAAACCAAATTGCCTTTTAGTTAGGTACTTGCAACCATTTATGCCGAAATTTCTTTCATTCGTTTATTCTTCCTTGTTTTTGAACAAGTTTGATAATCAATTTAGAGCGTAAAATTAATTATACAGACTTATTTTGTGATCTGTAAACGTTAGGTCAACGCAAGATACAGCTTACACGTTTCCATCCGAATGTTTATGTCCGTATAAAATACCTTTTTATTTGAATGGTATTGAATGAATGGTCTGATTTGAACACATATCTGAGCCAAGATTGCAGATGAGAGATGTGATAGATGACAAGCACAGATCTTGGTCACTTTTTCTAGCTTTCTTGATTCCGTGTTTTCATATAAAAATGTGAGACTGACGTAAGTGTTTGTAATTCATTCTTGAATATCATAAAGTTGGTTCTTTTTTCATGCTTAATTTTATGTTCCAGCAACTGTTTCTTTTCATTTTGGTATAATAAAATACCCTAGCAAAAACAACCAAAGAAAAAAAAACAAAAACAAAAAAAAAACAATCCACCCCCAACCCCCCATATTTTGAGTTCGAGTGTGCATATCCATTATCACAGACAGTGAATACAACAAACCTGCCTTAGGCAGATTCGAATCGACAAGAGCGAAACCATAAAATGGAAAGCAGTTGACAGGCTCTACGTCTTACCTTCTATTGCATTACAATACAGACTTACTTTATTCGCGGATTACTCTAGCCTTTACTTAACGAAAATGAATTAATGAAATGCGTTTCGGTATCACAGTCTTTCTTTATTGCTGACGATGAATATATAGCACGGAAGATACAAATAAATGGGACGTGTTAACTAAACAGCTTCCTTTCGAACAGAAAGTCTGAACTATGTTGAGTTATTTAAAATTCTTAAACACACAAGCGAGAAAAGCGTTAGTCATTGAAACACATTGACAGAGACTCTACAGCGGCATCGTTGCTGTTAAAATTTCTCAGATATGTAAAAGGATAGATAAGCACAGTATGTGTCCTGAACTTATGTGGTATTCAACATTATTTTATTTAGTAAATCACATCGTGCATTCTTCTCCTTCTTCGCTCCCGTGGCCTAGTGGTTAGATGCGGGAGGTAGTGGGTTCCTACCCCTGCTGAGTCATAACAAAGACTTATGAAAATGGTACCAACAGCTGTCTCGCTTGGCGCTCAGGGTTAAGCGGTTAGTGTTAGGACTGGTCGGCCTGGTGTCAGGATAATGTGACTGGGTGGGACATCATGCTACTTGTCTGCGGCATGATGCCACAGTGCTAGACATCACTTTAAATTGCCACACTTCATAAATCGTAGCGATATGACTGAGTTTTCTTTTAAAGCTACGTTAAAAATCTTTTTCTTCTTCTTCTTGGTAATAATAATAATAATAATATTATTATTATTATCATCACCATCATCATCATCATCAAAGACTTTTTTCTTAAAATTGCTAATCAGGATTACTATTTTTAACAAACAAACAAACATTTCATGTATGCCTTTGTTTCGTTTTCGTTGAAAATTACTTTCAAGATTAAAAGCCAGTAGGTATCGATACATTTCTTACTTTTTACAATATCTCTTTTGTTCAGTTGTTTCTCTTGATGAATGTAGATACGCTGATTAACAAATAGACGTCTTACAGATATATAACAGTCTTTGTAGAAGCAATGGATAAAAAGATAGTGTTGGTCAGGAAAATAATAGATATGAAAGAAAGACTGACAAACAAATGTGCCAAGCGAGTGTGAAAATAGCCAAAGCGCTTTCTGAATCTACCGATTCCATTTGTAGGGTACAAAACCACAAAAGACGATTATTCAAACGAAGAAAGAACAGAAAACAAAAATATAATTGCAATAGATAATGTGCATGAAATTTGTGAATCTATTTACATAAAAGATACAATAAGATAATAACTAAAACAAACAGATCTGAATGGGTTGGAAAGTTACATATACCTTATCATATCACCTGATATGATGGAGAACCGCTGAAATTGAATGTTAGCTTAGAACGAATCTCTACAGATCAGATTGGCAAACCAATAAAGTGGAAAGGAAGCCAGTGGCGGAACATTTCTCCTGCCCAGACCATACTTCCGAAGATGTTATGCTCACTATTATCGACTATAAATCAGAAAAGAGCACAATAAAATATTTGGAAAGAAACTATTGCGATGCCAGTTTTTTTAATACATATAAAATGAAACCTAGTGATCCGTCAAACGACCTACTTCTTTTTTTGTTAAGCCGTGTCGGGAAAACAATGGAAAGAGTTTATATTTAAACTTATTAATCCCCATTTGATTTCAAATAATCTCATTTAGATATAAGTACCTGGTTTACTGCCCGCACATTTCACCATATGTAAGCTAATAGACATCTACCATAGTATATGCACGCACTGCTTCAGACAATCGAGAGGATGTGATACAGTATTTAATTGACGTTTCAATGGTTTTGATGCGTCTGGCATAAAGGCTTGCTCTTAAATAGAAAACATAGAATGAATTTTAATTTACTTATTTTTCTTTCTCCTGTATATCTGTTTTGATATAGACGAAAGTCATTCTTTGGTAATATTTGACTTTGAGAATATCCATGTAATGCAAGTATATTAGCCACAGCTTGCATTATTAGTTTTCGTTTCCATTTTCATATAAAAGTGAGCAATACAGCGATGATGAAAAGATAGCTAAACTTTGTTAAGAATGATGCATTGTAACAGCGATACACCCAACAACTCTGAGTAATTTCTTATAATTAATGTGAGTTCACAGTTCTGCCCACTGTCATCTAAATAAACTATAAATGGGTACTGACCGAAAGAGGTTGTTGTCGTTCCCTTCCTTGGGGTGAACGTCGTCTCTGAACCAATATAAGTAGTATTTTATTTTATTTATCATGAAGCTTGCGGCATTCCTTTGCCAAAACAAAATACAAAGAAGAACTGGAATAAGTTAATTATTACTGTATCATGCATACAATTTTAATTCGACTTTATTTTACGAATATGAACGGTTCGTAACTCCGTGTAAAAGTCGCCATTCCAAGGTACCTTAAATTCAAATATGGTCGGGTTCTCTTACAGCATTTTTTCGCCTCTGGACCACAATTCAAAACGTTGTATCTTTGGTTGCATGCAGTCAAAAGCGGTGATCAACGAGTAACTGTCGGCGAGTATCGCTCAATGAGAATATCTGAGAAACAATTATGGTAAACCTCTTAACTTGCGTTTAATTGTCCAACTGCAAATTCAGATGTTATCTGCATCCAACACGTAAAGACCTGTAGCAAAAAAGTTTAAACACTTAAATATGCCATCCTATATTAGAAGCTGAACAATTTACCATACATTAGACATAAATATTTAGTTTAGCTTCGAAGGGAGCAATAGGTTGTAGATTGTAAAGAAAGGTTCAAACTAAGTAGGTCTCTAATTTCTTTAATTCATGCACAAAGAAGAAAATCGGAAGTCAAATTGTGATATCTATCCCTTTTTATCATGTATGTCTTTAACGGCCGGAAATTCTTTTCATGAACATGGTTGATCCGCAAGACAGAATTTCTTAACTCTCTGGACTGTCGCATTAGTTTTTATTGATTGAACAATGAGCAAAAGCTTTGTTGATCGATGTGATCTGATAATAATAATAATACATTGCGTATGATGACGTTGTTATAATGAAAATGTTATCTTAATTATCGATAAGACTGCATTGTGACTTTTGAAATTGAAACCTTCAAGATTGTGGGATACAAAATGAAAACCAGAACCCACTGGCAGAGATGTGATCAGAGACTCATCGACGTTTACAGATCTCTTCTTACATTTATTCCTCTTGATTCAGAATTTTTAAATACCTATGGAAGGTTTAGTTAGGCTCCTGGCTTACAATTAAAACACTAGTTTAAGGTTTAACTTCTGCAAAGTGTTAATTTTCTGAGGTGAAATACACAGGCAGACGGACAAGGATTATAATAACTTGACATTGCTTAGTTTCAAGACTTTATCATGCCGTTCGCTTCTTACGTATAATTTTTTGTTACGTTTCACTTTCCCCATTATATATATATATATATATATATATATATATATATATATATATATATATATATATATATATATATATATATATATATATATATATATATATCTTTCACAACATAAAACATGATTAAATGTCAGCGACAGGAACAGTGTTCATCGAAGTAATTCATACACAGTGATCACGATATTAAGTCCACAATATATGCCAGAACAGTCAATGAAGTCTTTCAAATCCACTGCTAAATTCTAATCAATCATTCGAGAATAAATTCTTACTTTTTTAAATATTCTTTGCAAAATTGTGTATCATCAACTTAAATGTACATTTTCGTGCTTTATATTGCTCACAAGTGCACCAACGACATTTTCTTTCTCGTATGTTTGCCTTCTTGTTTTTGTATATTCTGTTTCTTGGGAACAAATGTTTCATCCTCTTCCTCAAGTATTTTGGTATCTTCACTCATTTTATGTTCCCGAGCCTCGTTAAATTTGTAGAACGTTATAAACTCATTCTCAAAATAACAGTAGTACTAACAAAGGTCATTAGTGCTCGTTGTGTCCAATAAAATTGAATGTTTTTTTATGATACCTCACAAGGAGAATTTATTTCTGGGCAATACATTAAAATCTAATCTTAGCTGCATTACACGGAAACGCAAATTCTAGAATTATTGCTTTGATGGTTGTGTTAATAAACTGATTCTTTCGTGAATTCGTGAAGTGTTGCAATTTTGTCACAGGAAGTTTGCAACTCAATTCGTTAACAAGATACCAGTTTGCACCCACGCACCGATATCAAAAGATAACGATGAATATATTTATCTATCAACCTTGACAGACATAGCAGCAGCAAAAGAAGTTTGCAAGCCATTCGCATGGTAATAAATCAAAATGACAGATAGTAATCTTTAACTTAATCTATCCACACCATCATTACCCCATAAAATCATACAAAAGACAAAAGCAAACATATGTTTAAAACTTTAAGAGAATCGAAGCATAATATGCAAATGAAAAGACTGTATTAATGTAAAGCTAATTTGTTTCGTATATTCTTTGTCTTTAATATATAAACATCAGTTTTGTGGCTGGTTTCACCGATAGATGCGATACTTTTTAAAACATAAAAGTTCAGTATATATGAAATTAGTTTGCCTCGAGTTGTACACATCGACGATAAATTGTTTCTGTATACGAGGAGAAGACATTGCTGCATATGTAAAAGAAGCATTTATACAAATTCAGTGTTTCGTCATGAAGATTATCTTCCATACGTTAAAATAATTTGATTACATTTATAAAATCTTTTACATATTAATTTGGTTAGACTTGTAAAATAAAATTCATCTTTCTTTGGTTACATGTGTAAATTCAGTTACATATGTAACCAAAATAAGCTGTTATATACGTAAAACTAGGTAATCTGTAGTAAATTACTTCAATTATGTGATGAGAATTCTGCAACATCTGAACAGTAGACTTCTTGCTAACCAGTAAAGTAATATTCATATATCGATTAATTATCCTCAGTTAAATCATGCACAGAGAGAAATGTTTAATCTGAATAACCCGTTTCAATAATCTAGTCGGTACTAACACAAACTAATAATTTTAGCATAAAAAACAATTCTTAGATGATAAACCTCCGTTCCAGGAGCAGTTAGATTCTAAAATATATATTTTTAAACTATACGCAATAGTATGCACACTGTATCAATGATATACCACGAGATGTATACATTTTTCATTAAAAGGAAACGAGGCTTGCCAAGTTTCCTTTAAATGAAACATTTATACAGCGAGTGGTATGTCATTGATACAGCGTACATACTATACATATATTTTATTTATATCACATACTAATGCCTATATTTGCCTTTGAACGGAGTTCAGCTTTACTACAGTCAGATGTGTACTGACCGAGTGAATGAACTCACATCGCTGCCGAGTGTGACCGCTACAAAATGTAGATATATTCCTTTTGTGGCTATTCACAATCACCTTTAGATATTGATAAGCTGGTTGTTTTCTTCTTTGAGTTTCTATTTTTCTTGACATTGTGTAAATCAATATAATACACAATTATGCTTTAAACGAGAAAGATGGTTTAAATGAAGAAAGCAGAGCACTATAAGCACGTGGTTCGCTACGCCATGCACATGAGCGTTCAGCCATTACGCATCGTCGCATGGACAATATCGTGGAATAGAAACTAAGCAAAATGACGAACCAGCAAGAGGTAATTAAACCATTTTAATATATGTACGGTTGATTGAAGTTTTTATTCTGCTTAATAACAGGCCATACAACTCTGTCTCTCTCTCTCTGGCCGGTTTGATTTTCAAACTCTCTCTCTCTCTCTCTCTCTCTCTCTCTCTCTCGCCCTCATCTTCTGGTCGGTTTAAAAGTCACTTTTACCATCATTCATAAGCCAGAGACATCGTTGCATGTCACAAGAGAAAATCCTCTACGCTCATAATTTCATAAAGTTTCGATCGTATCTTGCTACGATGGTCCCGAGAGAGAGAGAGAGAGAGAGAGAGAGAGAGAGAGAGAGTTTGCAACTTTATATCACTGATTATATAAACAATGTAGATAAATCCCAAGAAAATGTACTCATACCATTAAGACGAACCATCTCCTTGTAGTTACTTGATGTAAGTTCAATTTCAAGGTTTTCATGAACCATACCTTCTTTTCCTCTCTCACGCCAGATTTCTACGTAGTTATTTCCGTTATGCATGAGAACGGATGGGGGAACAGAAAGCAGAAAGGATTGCGATGAAAATTTGTACATATTCAATTCGTTTAGAAAAAGGGGATTATTATCTCTTTGTATCGTTATTTTCATATGCCACTAATGATTACTTTGTGAAAGTTCGTCATTGATCTAGAATTATTAGCACACGGTTGCGAGAATGTTTATATATTCGTATTATTGCGCAATGGGCAGATTACAGTTTGATATACGAATATTATCACATAGTCTGTACACTTTGCCTATAGTGTGTGTAGTTTAATAATATTACTTTATAACATGTAAACATATCACTTTATGTGATTCTGATTAGTCCAAATAAGCGCATGAAATTATTATGAAGTATTCTATCTTCTGACTGGCAGCTATAGTGGTAAAACTGTTTTAATACCACCTTTTGTAATTTTTTGTTTTCACTGATCATTTTTGGACGCCATTTTTGATTCGACTTGCGAAAGGGAGTTGGGAACAAATGATCTCGTCTGTTTCAATATTCCAATTTAACCCCACAGGGGTTTGTTATGTCATGTATAACTTATCATAACATGAAAAAGGCAACAACAAAAAAAAACCCAAAATAGATAAGAACAATAACAAAAAGTAAAACTACGGGTATTACTCATATGAGAGCGAAGGTGGGGTGGGGATGGAGGGACGGTATATCTGTAGCATGGAATCCACTCTATATACCAGCATGGTTTAAATGTGAACTTACTAAAGTAAAATAACTCACCTTTGTTCAGAGAAGAACGTAGACATAAACGGGTCTCCCAAATTTATCCAACCACAGCATATTTACGCGGTAAATATTTGATGCAACTCTGACTCAAAAAGAGATTTGTTTACGTCTTCTGTACAGTCTGATGTTCCAGATCAAATACTGAAAATATCTGGTCACAAATACGTTACAGCAAATATGTGCATTTCTGCATCCAGTTATCTTCTTTCCACAAAAATATCGCGATAATGTAATGTTTAGTTGTGATGTAGAATTTCAACGCAAACACTGCCACTGTGTTGTGTAGGTCAACTTAAACCTGTACTCTGCACCGTATCGAAGAATGTGACATCCCACACATTGGACATTTTGTGTTGACAAATGTTTAGTCTTTTGTAAAATGTTCTGTTTATTGAAATGGACGCTTATTCTTTGATTTATAGTTAGCAAAAATGTATAATATACTTTTACTATTTTAACTTTGTTTGGGACTTTTTTACGCAGAACAAATGAAAAGGTACAGCGTCTGTCAAAATGAACGAAATTATTCAGTCTTCCTTCAATCTAAATAATTTCTACTGAAATAAAACTATGTGATAAAAAGAATATCAAATGGGTAATGATTTAATATTAAATTTATGAAACTCGTTAAATAATGTTGAGCTGGACATTATTCAACTCGTTTATAAATTCATTATTAAACTGTTACCCATTTGAGATCCTACGTATATTAGAGAGTGATGCTATATTTTTAGCAGATGTATCAAAATATAGAACGAGCGAAGTTGAAAAATTGTGACAAAGCAATGAGTGACAATAAAAGATGTATTCGCTTCACGAGTGAAATATTTACGTATATCTTCTTCACAAAACGATTTTCTTTATATTATGTATTATTGAAAGCATAAAGAGTTGATTTGCATGGATTTCTTCCATATTGTGCCAACGCAATTAAAAACTAGTCAATTAAAAAAGAAGGTCAAAAATAAATGTATTCGAGCAAACGTGTAGAGTTTTAATTTGGTAAGGCATTCCTATATGTAAATTGTTCTGTGGTCGTGAGAAACTTGCAGTCTGATTCGGTAGCAAGAGCTGTAACCAATTGTCGATTGTCACTCAATTTCGGTTTGCAATTAACACGTTTTCTTTACTATCTTTAAAAAGTAGCTTTCTTTTTGTTAAAAATGTGTACCTTTTTTCGTAGAGTACTGTATGTAAAGTACACACTGTTCTGCATGGTTGACACGGAAGTAGGACATGTAAGTTCAGTCACTGACAGTTTTCATAATATATGTAAAACACTAATTATAAAAAAGTTAATATTGAAGTATACCTATTGCAGTTTGGAGTTCGTTTCTAGGATTTCGATGTCGGAACCCTGTGCCGGATTACCCAATAAGCACACTTAGCGTGTGTTTAGGACACCAGCCGAACAGGAGCACCATAAAAATTCTAATTGTTTATGGTAAAATTGAGTGAAATTATATATATATATATATATATATATATATATATATATATATATATATATATATATATATATATATATATAACCATTTCGACCTGCAGGTACGAGCATTTCCATTCTTACTGATGGCAACACTGGTATTTTCCCACCTTTTAAGATTTTATTAATGTTTTAATTTTAGCTTGACATGGGGGCGGGGGCACCATAATATTTTCAGAGCTTATGGCCCTGGTTGGCCTTGAGATCAATACATTCAGACAAAAAAGAACTATAAAGAAACGAATCAAAAATAATATTAAATATTAGCGTGTATTAAAAGAATAATGTCCATGCCAATAATCCCGAGCCTGTGAAAAGACTTTGGCTTGATCAGAATTATGGAATTACGGATACGATTTAATGAGTCATGCAGCTGATATAATAAAAATCTGGGTTCATCAGTAATACAGCTTTAATTTAAATTTACCAACAATGCTGAAGAATCACTTATGTTATAATCCCCAAAGGTCTTTAAGTGAATTCGCTGTAATTGCAATACAGCAATTAAGCCAAATCTCTTTTGAATGAATTTTAGAGCACTGTAATTCCAACGAATGAATATTAAATTACCGGTAAATAAATAAATCAATCTTCTCAATAACTCTTACAAGACCAATGATACTATTAAAAATATCTGATTCAGAGTTATAATTATATTATACACAAAACTAACACGTAATTGTGAGAATGCAATTCCAGGGTTTAATGAATCATCGATATATTTAAAAACTCTTTACATTAAATTAATCAGCTGTTTCAGTTATGGCTAATCACAGACTAGGACAGGCTGGACTCATATTTAAACTCGTGTCTTCATCGGATCACGGGATGTTTACTTATGCTTAACCTTGGAACTTTATAAATGAAACTATTTACGTACCTAATGCATATATTTTAATATGGTTCTAACGTTATGTTGCTACAAATGATCTAACAGTTACAGGTCACATAAGGTCAGCTCTAGGCTCCACACTCAAATTGTAACCCTATAACCTTATGATAAAATTAGCGTGAGAAACTTGTGTGCGTGTGTTTTCTTTGTTTTAATGAGTTGTAATCTATCCATTAAAGTAGTTTGACCAAACTTTTATTTTATGTTTTTCAGCAAAGCATAACACGGTGACAGAAGAGAAAATGTTGGAATAACTCCGATTTATACCATTAAGAAGTACATCTCCATAACAGTACTGACATTTGGATGCACAGGTGTATGTCTTAACTGTGGCATCATGCAAATATCTCAATCAGCCACCTGAAATAGATTTTAATTCTCACCATCGAGCAGAAACCTGGAGGGATTTAAAGCAGACTATCTAGTTTTACTGAGATCTTGCGCTTGCAGATAGAGGAGACAAATAACATTTTCATATATATATATATATATATATATATATATATATATATATATATATATATATATATATATATATATATATATATATATATATATATATATATATATATATATATATATGACAGGATGGTTGAGATATTTACAACACAATTACGTTTAAGGCCAATGAAGTTCAAAACGATGATTTACATAACAAGAAGTTTTACGATTATTCAATACAAAACTCAAACACAAAGAATAAAACAATTGACCAATATGTAATTGAATTTAAATTGACTGCAAAAAAATTGCAAATTTAAAAATCTACTAGATGAAGTGATTAGAGATAGAATTTGTTTGTGGGATTAATTCGGAAAATGTAAAAGTAAAAGAAAGACTTTTACGAGATCAGCTGATACTGCAGAAGGCAATGTATATCTGCAAAGCAGACGAAGAGTAAATAAATACACAAAATATGCAAAATGAAGCAGCTGCATGGCACAATCAAAGAAAGCAGAAAAGACAAAAATGAAATAAATCTACTGATTATTGCTTTGTGGTAAACGTAGCAAATTGCATGCAAGAGATAGGAGTGCAGCATATGGGAACATTTGCTGCAGAAGTAGAAAACATCATCATTTTCTGAAATGCTGCAAGACAAAACGAGTTCATGGTATGTAAGAATACTCAAGTGAACATGAGGAAACATGTTTTGTAGCAACTATGGCAAAGACAAATATTGAAATATGTGACAAAGAATGCTTAGTCACTTTGGCTCTTTATGGTATTGATGTCAAATTTAATATTGATACTGGTTTTCAAGTAAACACCATTCCAAATCGCATTTTTGAGACAATAAATACTGCCAACGTTGAAGTAAAACCAACTAAGACCAGTCTCACAAGCTATTCTGGTGACAAACTGTCATAGGCAAATGTAAATTAAAATGTATGAACGAAAACTTGATTTTCATATCGAAAAAGACTAACCAACTTCCTATTATTTTGTTCAAAGTGATTAGGATATGTACTTATTTCAAGTAGATTGTAATCTGCACACGAATAAGAACAATTATATCGTGAGAAAATATCCCATTGATTTCAAAGGTCTACGATGTCTGAAACAAACATATCATATCGAAATCGACAAAAGTGTTGAACCAAGCATAAATGCACTACCAAGGGAGGTTTCTGCAGCTGTTAAATAACCAATTAAATCAACTTTGGCATGGATGGAACTGAAAATAATGTAATAAGGAAAGTAGATGAACCAAGAAAATGGTTCAGTTCATTAGTAATTGTTGAGAAACCGAATTGCGGAAAACTACTAATTTGTCTTTATCCAAGAAATTTAAATCAAACTATCAAAAGAGAGCATTAAGAACTTTCTACAGTTGAAGTTATAACCCAATTTATGACTGAAAACAAAGGTTTTCTTGAGATTAGATGCCAGACATGGTTACTGGAAAAGTTTCAGGATGAGGACAGTTAGTTATTGACAACATTTAACACTGTTTTTGTAGATATTGCTAAAGGAGAATGCCTTATGGTATTAAATCTGCACAAGAAGTGTTCCAAAACACATTAAACCTACCTAGCAGAGACTGATATAAATGACACAATTGTTTGGGGAATTTCAAACAAAAATGGAAAACTAAACAAAATGTTGTAAAGGGATACAACAAAAAAAACCCCCAGACTCTAAATTTAAAAACATGAAACATGCCAATTATGGCTAATACAAGTGTCTTACGTGAAATATATACTGAAATCATCAGGTAATAAGCATAACTCAGATAAAGTGAAAGCAAACACAGAAATGACGGCTCCGATGGACAGGAAATGAATTGAAAGATCACTTGGTACACTCAACTAACATCCAAAATTAATACCAAATGTGTCTACAGAACCAATCAGAGCACGTTTGAAAAATGACACTGAATTTGTTTGGTAAACTGCACAAAAATGCTTTTGAAGATATCAAATTCTAAGCAAAGAAGGTTGAAATATTTTAATGTCAAGAAGCCTGTCGTTGTTTGATGTGATGCATTAAAATCAGGACTTAGAGCAGTGATAATGCTGTCTGGCAATCCCGTAGCATTTGCATCAACGTCTTTGACAGATGCAGGAACAAGGTATGCACAAAGCGAGAAATACTTGCTAGCTATGTTGCTAAGTCTTGAAAGTTTTAATCAGTATACCTATGGTCGGCATATAGGCCAACATAATATATGAATCCATTGTCAATGTCTGCTTTGAACTGAGGAACAAATGGTCCAATCAGTGAGAATGATTATGCAAATAACTTCCACAAATAACAGGCAGAGAGACCGCCACATTAAAGGGAAATAAAGGTTAGAACATCTTGACGTTATGCACGAAAATTGTTTATCTGCGAGAACGTTTTTATGCGAGTTATTGAAGAGCGTAAATAGATTACATGAAGTGTCGAACGTTTCTCTATTATCAGGGATAGAACGTATTTGGTTTTAACTCAGCTGACACAAGTGAACAAACTAAAGATAATGCGTAGATTAAGAAAGGAAAATAGTTTCTCGAGGAAGTGCACTTTGCAAAGACAAGAGTTAAAATAACATAATTCTCAAAACTAGAAATGAATAAGTTAATAATGCATACTTCAAAGTTTTATTAATTAGCTTGCCAAGTAACAACTGATCGATTGCGCTTTATATAAATGCTTATTTAGGATTCCAGAAGACAGACAAGTACTCAGCTGAGAAGAAAAGAAACTGGCTTAGTGCCATGTGGGAAAGACTAAATAGAAATAAAATCGTCAGCAACAATGATAGGTGCAAACAACACGGACTTTAATACAGGTAAATTGTAAGTGGTACTCTTGAAGGGGTAGTACCTCTGGTAGGGGTAGCAGTCGTACTCTCTTGGGGGTGGCTAGTCCACCTTTGGTCTCCACTTGGTGTTCAGCTCTCACCTGTGGATGCAAGAAGCTGTAGAATCCTCAGCGGCCACACCACGGGCAACGGCTTCGACTGGCCGGCTAAACCAGGTTGAAGGTAAACGACGGATCTCAAACCCTCGGTGAGTTTAGGGATTTGCAGGACAAAGGACCCAGCAAAGCGATTCGGAGCGTTAAGAGCACGCCAAGACATGTAGGACGCCTTGGTCATCAACTGCATCCAGTCTCCATTCCAGCCGTCTTGACTACGTCTTGCCACTGGACAAAGTGGGGCATGGGCTAGAGAGTGAGGCTGACGCAGCGTAACTCTCCTTCACTTTAATTAACTCACGCGCAAGTCATTCATATTATCATCGGTGCCGTAGTGGCGGACTTGCACGCAGACGGCTCAGGCCATAGTGTCGTATTATATTGACCTGAAGGAGAAATGGATGTCTTCAGCGGTATGAGCGATTAAGCAGACCTCTTCAGGATAGCGAAGCTTCTCTCCGTAGCCTGAGGAACGGGCTAGAAAAGGTTCCATGAAAAAGCCTGTTTCAACTAACCCGCGCAGCTTACCACGGCTGAAGGGAATCCCATTCTTGTGGTCGAAACACAAAGAAACCCCGAAAGGTTTCACTCACTCCTGGTGCGTGGAACGTACGTACTCTATTACATCGTGCAGAGGCTGACAGACTGGAGATAAGAACTTCCCTGATTGCGAGAGAACAATATAAAGATAGCAGCCCTGAGTGAAACTCGATTGACCAACGAAGTTTAGTTGCCTGAAGTGGCAAGCTGGTTACACCTTCTTCATGAGTGGACGCGGCACCGATGAATGTCGTACGGCTGAAGTTGGTTTCACTATCAAGTCGAGTTTGGTGAATAAGCTCTCCATCTTACCAAAGGGAATTCATGATCGGCTAATAATGCTGAAGCTACCCTAACATGCCACATTCATTAGTGCTTATGCACCAGCCAAGACCAACTGCGAAGAAGCTAAAGACACGTTCTGCCAAGTTCTGGAAGCACTGATTACTATAGTACCAAAGTCAGACAAGCTGGTCATCATGGTGATTTTAACCCCAGAGGAAGGTTTTGGTAGACATGGTATTGGCAAATGCAACAACAAATGGACATCTGCTCTTGAGGATGTGCTCATCATATGATCTCCCGATCACAAAGACCGTCTTCCGTCTGTCTAACCGTAATAAAACAACCTGGACGAACCCACAGTTTAAGCGTTGGCATCTGATCGACTACATCTTAATCCGGATGAATGACAGGCAGGATGTCCGTGTGACCAAGGCCATGTGTGGTGCTGACTGTTGGACAGACCACAGGCTACTGATTTCCAAGGTGAATCTATCTTAGAATTCAACCTCACAGAGGTCCACAGGAAATTAAAGTCCCAAAGCGACTCAACGTCTCCAAGCTGAAAGTCTGCAACAGTGAGCAAGCTCTGTCTAAAGCTCTGAAAAGCCAGTTGGAAACCACAGACACTGATACCAACTACGTAGAGAAATGCTGGGCGCCCTTCAAACATCTGGTGTACTCTACTACATCTAATACCCTAGACGACACTGCGTAAAAGCACCAAGACTGGTTTGCCGAGAACTGTGAAGAAATACAGTCTCTGCTAGAGGAGAAGCACAGTCTCCACTGTGCGTACACCATCGAACCTACGTCCGCTGCAAAGAAAGATGCCTTCAGCAGAGTCCTCCAAGCTGTGCAGAAGAAAATGCGCGAGAGGCAGAACACATAGCTGAGCCGAAAGGCTGATGATATTCAGTCATTTGCCGACGGACACGACGTGAAGAATTTATATAGAGCTCTTAGTGATGTTAATGGTCCAGTAACACCAGGCACAGCCTCGTTGTTGAGCTGTCATATCCGAGAAGGAGAAGATACTGGATTGCTGGGTGGAACACTTTGAAGGTGTCCTCAACAGACCCTCTTCCATCAAGAATGAAGCGATGAACTGTTACCCAGGGTGGCGATCAACTAGAGATTGGGTGACCCTCCAACACTGCTGGTAACTCATAAGGCCATTAAGCTCCTGTCTAGTGTAAAAGCTTCAGAAGCAGACTCCATCCCATCTAAGATCTCAAAGTTTGGTTGGCCTAAGCTTGTGGAAAAACTAACAGAGATTTTGTTTGGGATATTTACGCAGAAACGCATACCCCAGGAAGTCAAAGATGCATCTATCATCCACATTTACAAATGCAAAGGCAATGGCCAATCCGGATACAATGATAGAGGAATCTCTCTACTCTGCATCGAATGCAATGTCCTCGTCAGGCTTCTGCTGATCAGACTCTCAGAGCAACATGATCATGGCCTACTGCCAGAAAGTCAGTGTGGCTACCGAAAGGAGTGAGGCACCATAGACATGATCTTTGCTGCCAGGCAGATGCAAGAACAGTGTCTTAATTAAAATATACGGCTATACACTACATTCGTGGTCCTGACTAAAGTATTCGCCACTGTCAGCCGGGAAGGCCAAATATGGATGTCCTGAAATCTTCATTGAAATGGTGAGGAATTTTCATGTTGGCATGCTTGCCAGAGTCCAGGACCAGAGTAACTGTTCTGAACCCTTTGCAGTTACAAATGGTGTGAAACAAGGATGCGTGTTAGACCCCCCTCTCTTCAGCCTCATGTTGATGGATGCTTTCAATGCTAGTGCTGTGGGAGTAGGTCTCCGAGGTTACAGATTTGGTTGTCCGAAGTTGGATCATATTGATCTAATCAAAGAAAAGACAATAGCACTATAACACAGTTCTTACATTTTATTAATAAAATGTTCACTTCTTTCTTAAAAATCTAGTAAAGTTGATCATCCTGAAAAAAGGAAAACAATGAAATAAAAGTATGTAACCTCAAGGGTCTGGAAAATACTCAGGATAATAGCCTTCTTTTTCTGACCTTGAAGCTACAAGGATTCAACTGACGCTAGTAATAGATATAAAACAACAATAAAGAAAGATTACAAACTCAGGACAGATTTCTTAAATAATTTCTCATCTGTAAAAAGCTACATCCTTTTATCAGTTTATAGATTCAAAATTTACGTACAGAAATATATCAGTAGATAGAACCATAGTGGATATATTTCGATTATCTAAACAAATTCAGAATTTACTAAATATGAGCCTGATTGTTAAAAATATTATGCGGCCAAATTATGTTGCTTGAAATAATAAGTTATGAAGTTTGAAATAAAAATTTGCGATCCTAAATTCGTGTGTAGAAAATTCGTCTGCTTATGAGTCCTTGTAGTTTAAAGCCTAAGTTCCAAATTATTCTTCAAAATTTCGTACATGAATTGTCCTTTTTCAAACATTACCTATCTCATTTTAAATGATTTATTCAGGTTTTTTTTTTCTCAGATCTTTATTCTAAGGCGTAGTCCTTTCCTCTATCATTTTCCATCAGCCCCCTTATCTTCCTACCACTATCTGTCCCCAACTTGTAACAAAGACGCTGTTTATATACACGTTTGATACATGCAAGCATTCTTGTAAACAAAACATGGATTGGTGGGTATTGCAATCGATTGGCCAATCCAAATCGACCTTGCTGAAGGAACATGACGTCATGACAGTAATATATGCGGCTCTGTGTTTCAATTCTACTAATTTAACGTAATATAAGACGATAGTATCAGTCAGGTAATTAAATTTTAAAGTCATGTATTGTTGTATAAAATACGCGAACGGGTAACGAGGATTTCGATGTACGAAGGGGTATCTCAAAATGGCTACGCTCGACTAAAACAACGTGTTGTGACTAAAATCAGCTGACAGGAAAATACACGAAGTAGCGGCATTGCTATATATATGTAAATATAGACACACGCACATTTAGAAAACATCTAGGTACAACTGACTTTGAAGCCTTTCTTTTGGGGGGATCTACCCCCAGGAAGAGGGAGAACTGACTCTCTTTCACAAGTTGCATTCACATATCTACCCATATTGTAAACTATCCTGGGTAAATCATGCATCTTGAAACAAAATCACATCTACAGGAAAAGAAAATATTTTAAACAGTTAAGATTAGGAAAAGTAACATTGATTGGATGGAAAATTACATACTTTATTTACGACAATGGAATTTATATTTTAGGAAACCGATTGAGAACTTGATCCTGATAGATAAATTATATAGTCTGCAGTCTAGACATCATTTTTACTAATATGTCACTTTTCAAGAACGATTGAACATTTTATAAAAAATAAAAATGGGTAAACATATATTCAACCATCATCTCTGCATTTCGGAAGAATAGCTCAAGTGAAGACAACAGTACTATATGGACACTGATCTTTTACAATATAGACCATCCAAAACTGAAAAAAAGAAATAATAATATTGTATTATTCTATTTTGTATAGAAACTATATAGCTCAAATGACGATTTCGAACAATTTAGATGCCGCTTGCCAAAAGTAAGGCCTCAGAGATAATAAACCATCATAGGGTAGTAAATTATATTATTGCTCCGTGATTTAAACGATAGTTATTTCCTAGGATGCTGTAAAATTGTTGATTGACCTTCATTACATTCAATGCAATTTATATCATACGCAACCCAATACCAACTTTATCAGAACTGACACAACAAGTAAATATTCAATGAAATTAATTGCAGCTGAGTAATAGAAGTAGAATCAGATGACCTTCCTGTTTTGTTTGCATTTAAGTGCTGAAGGTTTAAAGGTACTATTTATTGGTTTTTGATTGCTTTACGTTGGAAGGTCCTGTCAAAATGACAAATAAATGGACATTTATGAGAGAGAGAGAGAGAGAGAGACTGCTTGAATAATAAAGTTTAAGTTACATTTGAAATCAACAAGATGAAACAATGACCTTGAAGTGAGATCGGAAAAAAGAGAACTATCAATATGTCTAAATGTCGATCATTAAAAACAGGTTTTTGACAGTATGTTTGTACGCAATTACAATTAGAATGGAATAATGTTGAATGAATTATTTACTCCGTGATAGAACGCATAAATAAATAGTTTTCAATTGACTTAGACAACAAAATGAAGAGAAAACAGACATTTATGATGCTTTTCGAGAAATCACGAAAAGGTGATAATCGAAAATGATAGTTTGATGAAAAGAAACATTGCAGCAAGTTATTTTTAAGATCAGTTCTGAAAATAAAACATCGAACAGTTTTTGTTTTAATCAGACGTAAAAGCTCTAAAAACTAGAATCAATTAACACAAAACAAAACCAAATAAATGTCTTTTCAAATGAAGATGTTAACGTATAGCTCGGTATCATCACAAATGTATACTCATCTTGATTGTTGTCGCCATTACACCTTCACGATAACAATGATATTTAATATTTATTACATAGCCGACTTTTGTCATGGTTATGACTGAGAGTTTGGTTGGAGCTTCTCAATAACTGACTTTTGTAAGTGCGTACAAGATGTTTACCAGAATATGATTTCCCGGGGTTAGTGGAATATTCTATGGAAATGATTATGCTTTCCAGAACCTTAAGTTGCAACGTAGGTCGTGTGGATATGGATATAACGGAGACTTGGAAAACAACATTTGCAGATATAAGTCCAGATATAAATCTAAAAGAAATATTGATTTAATTTATTCATTGAAGGTAGAAAATGCTCCGTGGTATGGATGTACAATCCCTCGCTGTAGTCCTTGAATGCGTGCTGGAGAAGGATGGAGAAGAAGATGGCAAAGAGCGTCGGCGCAATGACACAGCCTTGTTTGACTCCGCTGATGACTGGGAAGGCTACAGATGTTGCGCCATTGAAGCACACTGTGCTGTGCATGTTCTCGTGGAACGACATGATGACAGCAAGCAGACGTGGGGGGCAGCCGATCTTCTGCAGGAGTCTGAAGAGTCCACTTTGACAAACCAGGTCAAACGCCTTCGTCAGGTCTATGAAGGCAATGTAGAGGGGCATCTGCTGCTCGCGAAACTTCTGCAGCTGACGTAGTGAGAAGATCATGTCTACAGTTGACCTGCGACTCTGGGTAGACGCAGGAGGCTAGGATCTGCAAGCGCGCCAAGCCAACATGGGCGAAAGCCAGGGTTGAAGGCAAGCTGTTCAACATCGCCCGTCTCCGTGCTAAGACTAAAGTCACAGAGGTACTCATCCGTGAATTGCCCTTCGCCGACGATGCAGCCTTGACATCACACACGGAAGATAGACTTCAGCAGCTGGTACACCACCTCTCCTATGCTTGTAAGGAATTTGGACTAACCATCAGTTTGAAGAAAACGAACGTCATGGCGCAGGACGCAGACTCCCCTCCCTCAGTCACCATCGATGGGTACAACTTGGAAGTTGTCGAGAACTTCACATGCCTCGGGTCTAACATCTTCAGCTCACTCTCCATTGATTCTGAGGTGAACGACAGGATTTCCAAAGCAGCAGCAGTGATGGCCAGACTTAACCAAAGAGTCTGGAACAACACCAACCTCATCGAGAAGACCATACTGTGTGTCTACAAAGCCTGCGTGCTCAGCTCACTTCTCTACAGCAGCAAAACATGGACCATCTATGCAAGACACGAGAGGAAATTCAGCAGCTTCCACCTGAGATGTCTGCGGCGCATTCTGCACATCCAGTGGCAGGACAAAGTACCCAACACAGAGGTTCTAGAACGCGCCAACATGAACAGCATGTTCTCCATTCTCAGCGAGAGGCGCATTCGCTGGCTTGGCCATGTCAAGAGAATGGACCCAGGCCGCATTCCATAGGACCTATTATATGGGGAGTTAGAAGAAGGTGCACGACCAACTGGACGACCACATCTGCGCTACAAAGATGTTTGCAAGAAGGATATGAAGACGGCAAATATCAATGTCAACGACTGGGAGAGCTGTGCAAACAACCGTTCCAGCTGGCGTCTAGCTGTCAGGCAGGGAGTTCAAAACATAGAGGAAGAGAGAAAAATAAAACAAGCTGAAAAGAGAGCTAGAAAGAAGGATAAACAAAAGCTTACTTTGGAGCTACGCCATTGTCTCCCGTAGACGGACGGATGCCAAAGGACAAAATGCTCGTAACTTTTGGACTTAAACGCTACATTGGCATTGAAAGATATTCTGTGTTGTTTCATTTTTGTAAATCAGGACGTTGAGGACTATAGGAAATCATTCGAAATAGTATATCCTTATTTACTTGTGATGAGACCGTTGGATTATTTTGGATTTAATTCAAAATTCTGTGTCTTTTTAATTTTCACTTTGCAACTTACAGACATATATTATTTGTTGATTTTACCAAACCTACTGGCTTTGTTTCTTGTTGCAACTTATAGAAATATAGTTTTTGTTGATTTTACTAAACGTACTGGCATTGTTTCTTGTTGCAACTTATGGAAATGTAGTATTTGTTGATTTCACTAAACGTACTGGCATTGTTTATTTCTGTTACATAGTTTAAGACCTGGAAATCTTCTCTTAAATGAATCTATAAATCTTCAAGTGATTATTCCTTATTTAAACGACTGGTTTCTTTTTCACTTGCTAATTCAAAAATAGTTATGATTCAGTTCTGTAAATAAATATTTACAATTCAAATAACAGGATGTATGTGCAAAGAAAATTACAAATGAATCATTGAATATTATGTTAGTAGAGGTATTCTAAACCTAATATTCTAAGGCTGATATAGATGGGGTTATATCCATTACATGACTTCAAATAGAAGGTGTGTTCTCCTGAGAATGGGATATGCGTTTATGATCTGCACCATGAATAACAAATAAGGTGTACCACCGAAACACTGGTGCTACTCGTGGTAGAAGATGAAAACAGGATATACACCAGTGAAGATGCATATACGGTTTGCCACACAGTAGTGTACCGTATATTGTGGCCGAAGATAGAAGGTTGTAAAGATGCATGATACTTCATGATGAAGATGCAGTCAATTTAGATACTCATACCAATGTTCATACAGTAGCAGAAGGTGCACATATTACAGCTTCCAAAGGTGCAAGTGCTAGACTGAACAAGTGAAGGTGCGAACCCAGAAGGTGCGCAACTCATACATAAGTGTAATGACACTCAGTACCTATTACACCATAGTGTGCACTGGTTCCGGTCTTATCCCAAAGATGCATACAGCATGAAAGCAAGGTCTAGCCTGTATAAAAAGATCAAGTTTCAAACGTGAACAAAGAACTGCGTTGAATGGTTCAGTGTATTAGTCACAACAGTCTTTGGACATAAACACACTTCTGTTTAAACTATTATTTCCGAAGTATCATACCATCTCAGGATTTTGTATTCTCAAAACAAGGGCTTTCTGAGCCGAGCCATGGTGGGTTTTAAGAAGGTACAAATAAAGATCGAAACGGAAATGTCTAGCTGAATACTACGAAATCAGATTGAATCTGTCGCACTATGCACTGTTGCATATCGCTTTTGTACTCAACATCCTAGCAAAAGTGTGTAGCAAGCAACCAGAACGCTCGCTGCACCACAGGCTAAAGTAATGGTCGCGCCAAAACAAAGGGAGGACAGTGGATATTATATAACAACATCGATTTACTCATTTTACACAATGTTTATCTTCAATGGATGAGACTGTTATATAAACCTACGAACATCGCGTAATTAATGTAGAATGTAGGCGGATTAAACAGTAACTTTATATGTTCAGGCAAACTGTACAAACGAACAGAGACTCATTCCACCCACAGTTCACTGCGTGTACGCTCTCCATTGTTCTCCAGCCATAGGGCTGACTAGAGCTGACTAGAGCTGTCTGAAGCTGTCTAAAGCTGTTTAGACCTGTCTGGAGTTTGCAGAGTATTTAGGGCTGCGTGCTGTCGATAGGTATGTACGTATGTATGTACATGTGGTGAAGCCACGGAAGTAGACGTAGCTAATTCAAGGGGGCTGTATGCTGTCTGTACGTGTGTATACGTATGACTGTACATGTGGTGGATCCGTGAGGGGTGCGAGAGGCCGATACAAATGTGGGCCAACCCAAGGACTCGGTGAAACTGTGCGGTTCATCAGTCTATGAATCGGACGACTGTACAAGGGTCAAGAAACATATGTGTGTACCAATTGTTGTTTCAATTGGGTACATTTTTATTTACATAAGATTATTTTGGATCTTATTAGTTGTATTCCTTGAGATTATGTGAATCTCTCTCACAGTGCATAACATTATTTGAAACACATCTGAATACCTTGACATTATTTGAATCCTATTCGTAGTACCATACGTGAGATTATGTGAATCTCTCTCATAGTGCATAATATTTAAAATGTATCTGCAGTCCATGAGGTTTCTTGAATCTGTATTTCATACTGAATTCATATTTTTGGTTTATTTTTAATGTGTGAATGTTTGTGTAGAGTGCTTGGGTCAAGCGTATGTTGAGAGCGTGAGAGAATCATTGTATTTATACACCATATATTTTTCTTTATTAATTCATTTCATAAATTTCCACATTGCATTTGTATTATTCATTTGGTCCAAAACCCACTCGGTTTCTATTCTGTGAAATAGGAGGGGAAAATGTATTCTGTGGTCAATTACCAAGCCTTTCATCTTAATTAAAGGTGAAAATACTGAAATCAAATTCTGTAATCTTGTTACATGGACACAGATCTTAACCTATGGAAACGTGTATTATCAATGTACCTGAATTAACATCGATACGTTAATAATGTAGTCTTATACAACATAAACCTATCTGAAAAATAGTTTGCTTGATTTGCAGGAAGAAAACTATTACACCAGAAAATGGAACATATTTACTATTGTGGTGGAATTGACTAATCATATAAGTAGGACTAGAAGTCAGTGTGAGACTAGAGATAAAAAGTATATCAAGAATACACAAAGCTAATTCAATTATTCATGTTAAATATTACGTAGGCTTTAAAATAAATCAGATCACATACTTCAGATACGAAAAATAATTGAATAAGATGATTTTCTTAAGGATCTATTGGGTGTTTACACCAAACCCTTCAATAGCACTTATCTAAGATACGCTTTTAATGATGAAACACACTTTAAAGAAAACTTGAAAAATGGTTGTGTTGAGATAAACAGTTATCTTGTTTAAAGTATTTTCCATGAAACCGAATGCGATCAAGATTGCTTTGTTACAAATAAGGCATGGAGGTGTTTTGTCCAACACGAGTAGTAATTTAGGAGAAAACGGACCAAGATTAAATGAATCAATTAAAAATATCAGTTAACACCAATTAAATTGCCATATTCTAGTTAGGCTATGCATTTTCCTCTTTTTACATTTTTTCATGTCTTGTTCAACGATTAACATAAACAGGAGCATATTCGTCTCTTTAGGTAATGAACGCACATCTCCAGCTTCAAACTCTTTCAATGCATTCGTGGAGAGCATAATCATTCTTGAGATGACTTATTTGTCTTTACAACGTGATGTCTCTTTCATATTCAACATACATTTGACTGTATTGAATTTCCAAGTTCAGTTCCTTATTGTGCTGTTTTGGTATGCTTCGTTGCAATAATGACGAGTCTTGTTTCGACCATTTATCATTACTTAGTTTGGTCAGTTGTGTGTTTGTCCCGATTAGAAGCTTTTCAGAGCTTTGTATTAAAAAGACGCGGGGTATAGATACATATCTTCTTACGGCTTATGTCGGTCTTTAAATTGATTTCTTCGTGACAGACAGATAATCCCGATAATGCAGTAGAATAGAACAAAGTCAGGAATGGATAAATGGATCTATAAGGTTATAGTGGTACAAAGCTATATATGGAAATATTTATAAAATGGCTATACGTATTGCTTATTAAGTTATACTGTACCAGTTCATAGTGTAATGCATATATGCACATGATAATAGGGGGATATGTCATCATTTCCTTTGGACTTCCTCGCTGATTATTTTTATCTCTACCCTAATTGTTTCGTAGCAATTTAAAATTGATATCCTTCCACAGGTGATATTACACTATGGTCTTACAATAGCCATATTCTTAATAATCGCAAATAAAATTCAAAAACATTATATCGCTCAAATAATTATATCACTCAAACAATTACATCACTCAAATAATTATATCACTCAAACAATTATATCACTCAAATAATTATATCATAATTATATCACTCAAACAATTATATCACTCAAATAATTATATCACTCAAATAATTATATCACTCTAATAGTTACATCAAAGTTAATTTTTAAAAAATAACTTACAATTTAAAAAAGAAATTGGATTAACGATTCTTAAAACCCACTTAGTACCTTACCTCTGCATGCTAAAACTTATTTCGCTCATTTGTGAAGAACGGGGGAAATATTTGCCTAATTAAAATTATCCTTTGAAGGATTAAAATGCTGAATACAATTCGGAATTAATCCAGGAGAACGAATTTTTTGTCGCATTTAATCTATGCAGATTTATTTCACTTATGCCAAATTGTTTGCTTTTCACTCGTCATTGCTATATAACAGCCACAATCAATGTTGAAATGTTACGTCTGCTGGAGCCGTAACCATGTATGTTTCATCAACGACTTGTGTATAGAACAGTGTTGTACATATAATCACACTGGACAAAGTGCACTTCTGACTAGAATTACTTGTAGTTCTTTCACTAGGTGAAAGAGAACAAACATTGATTTATGGTTTGAAACAGTTCTGATTTAACGTGAGAACGTTACTGTCATTAGTTACATTGCGTGTTCCTTTTAAATTAAAATAAAATTGTATTATATCGTGTAATTTGAAAATAAAAAGCAGTCTATTAAGTAAAGTAACAGCTTCGATAGCAATTTTTAAACTTGAAAAGGAGTGTTGACTTTATATAGTGTTCAAACGGAAACCAATAATTTTATAACTCAGTTGGAGTCTATTTGGGGTATGAATCCATCAAACCAAGTTAAATACATTAGATCTCTGCTTTCCTATGTAAGACACAAAGTGTCCTTCAAGATTAAATACTTTATACATTATTCGAATGTTGAAACTCCCTAGTACGGCAGTGATGTTTGAAATATCATCAAAGATTTTAAAATGAAAAACATTGTTTGAATCTCATTAACCTCAGATCTCATTTGAACCTAGCCTTGTTATGATACTGACTCAAAAGTCAGAAAATCTCGGTGGTTAAGGCCATGATGTAAGATAGAATCCCGATGAAGTGTAATGCTGAAATTTAGAATTAATCAATAATGTTTCTATGTCATGTTGCAACGTGACATTGTATCGACCATTTGTTATTTTTCTCCTTCTTCTTCTTCTTCTTTTTCTTCTTCTTTTTCTTCTTCTTCTTCTTCTTCTTCTTCTTCTTATTATTATTATTTGTACACTTTACCTGGGAAGATTGTTTTAAGCGTCATCTGTCCGTTAACGTCTGGGTGGAAATTCACTAAACTTTATTGTTATGTTGCACTTGAGGTAAACATCTGCAAAAGGAGGGAGTGGGTTGTTCTGAACTCTTACCACTGCTGATCCTGGATGGGTTTCAAGGGTAAAACGCACAACAATTTTAGTTACAGTGACATTTTCAATTATTTCATGACTCTACTTTATATATACATAAAATGAAGATGCATCATTAATGTCACGGATTGTGCACTAGGTCATCATGGCTTCTGTATGGGGGTGGGGATGAGGTAATTTTGGAGGTGGGTTACAAGTGGGAAATAGTGTTTGGATTGGAATATGTAGTCAAACACCTAATGATTTGTGTTGGTGTGCCGTTGCAGTCGCTGTTATTATTTGTAGAAGTAGTAGTAGTGATAGTAGTATTATTTGTTGTAGTTCTTATTGATGTTGTTGTTTTTCTTCTTCTTCGTATTATTATTATTATTATTTTATTATTGCCGCTATACTAGTCTAAAGTGTTCAGCTGGCAATTTTGGAGACTGCGAGGAGTTCGCTATCACTGTGTAATCTTTATGGTCGACTTTGAGTTCTGTTGAAGAGAATGTGATGGCATAGTTTGTACTTTTTTGTTCATTCTTTTATGGGAGCAGAGATATTAAATTCACTGACAACCATAAATATAGAATGGAATATAGCAGACTGTTTTGCATTATAAGAGCGGCATGCAATACTGTGCATAATCGTTATGACTCCAGTATTAATATTGAATTCAAAACCGGATCGTTAGCAATTCACAATATTTAAGTTTGTTTTCATGGCATACGTCTTTCAAATATTCTGGTCGTCCATTTCCACTAAAAAATATGAAAACTAGCAAAATGGTGTTGTCTTTATAAACTATACACGTATACATTTGTTAGTGTGTGTGTGTGTGTGTACGTGTGTGTGTGTGTGTGTGTGAGAGAGAGAGAGAGAGAGAGAGAGAGAGATATTTGGATTTTTAACGTAGCTTTAATAATGTGTCAGTCATAGCGTTACGATATCTGCAGCGTGGCAGTTTATAGTGATGTATAGCACTGGGGCATCATGCGGCAGTCATTTACCATCATGTCCCACCCCGTCACATTATCCTGACACCAGACCAGACCACTAACCTCTTAATGCTGAGCAGCTGCTAGTACCATATTTTAAAAAGTCTTTGGTATAACTCTAGCGGAATCACTTTTAGTTTGTTCACTTATATTTTGAGAGGAATTATTTATTTAAATTGTTTTATTGAAATTACAAAGTGCTCATTGACATTTCGGAATGAAAAAATAATACGGGATTGTAGTGAATTCATTAAAAGACATTATGGGTTCCAGCAATGTGATTCATCAAAACTGTTGGTACCTCAACCTATTCAAGCCTGAGTATACATCAGCATATTCAAAAATGGAATTCTTTGGGAACACTCTATACATTTGGCATTTGAGAACATTTAGGATTATATCGGACTTAATTCGCAATACTGTTAGTTCCTTTTAAATTGTCAACATGTATTCAAGGGACATAGATTGAATTTTACATCACTTGTTGGTTTTGTTACTGTGTGTTATTTAGTTTTTAAGACGATAGAGTCGTAACAATGTAAGCTGTTGCAATTCGACATCCGCGGAATATTATTGATTGGAAATGTTATGGATGTGACACTTCACTGATGACAATGATGAGAATCTGAGCTAGAGGCGCCATTGTGTTCATGGATTCTGATTCTGCGGCTAGCTCGATGTTTCACTTCTCTTTTAAATATATTATGGACCTTCCCTCATTAGTGTTGAGCCAAGAATTACTTTCTGACGAACATTCAATTGGATGTTTTATTTTCATGTTGTCGTATCCTCGTTACACAAGTTTTGCAAACTCTCGAAATGTCAGTTGGATATGTTATTTTAGTATTGTTGTACCACAACACAAGTTGGACGTGCAGAAATATTCGATCAAATGTAATAAATATACATTGTGAACATAGCATTCGTCATGTCTTTAATCCTCTGACAGACGAGACGAAAGTATGTCATTGCAAAAATTTGACCTAGATCTGGCCATTTGCATTCCGAGCCACATGAGATATGTCGAATCTATGTCGAATCTATGTTGGGATTTGGACCGACACAAGGAAATCCCAGTCAAAGGGTTAGATTATTTGTCTCCCCACGAGGCTTGCGGGAGGGGAGACATATAATATAACCAGCGACTGGGATTTCCTTGTCTTGGTCCAAACCCCAAAGTAGATTCTTTTTCTCACCCAACACTTTCCTTTAAAGTAAAAAAGAACTTCTCACTTGTGCAATAATGTTTACATGCGGTGCATTAATACAAATAAGTTAATGAGGACTGTAGCGTGACCGTGTCATCCGAAGTACCGGTACACAGTTTTTATGCGTGATACAAACAAAATAACATCAAATGTTGCATAGTATTGAGGTATTATCACATTTAATATATGGATGTTATAAGAAATTAACAATAAGTCGTTAATATTTATTACAAGAATATGTATCATTTTCATCAGTTCAAGTTTAGAAAATTATAATGTAAATAATGAAACGATACTGGGCCCACACCTATGTTGTAGTGTATAGGCTATTATTATAAGTTACATTAGCATGAGTGTCCGTGCTTGGGTTATTGACAGGTAATTAGTGATCTGTGTCACTATCGTATATAGCTCCTTTTCTTTGATGAAGGTGAAATTAGAAAATAATATTGTAAATAATGAAACCATACTGTGCCCACACCTCTGTTGTAGTAGTATAGTCTATTATTATAACGAAAAGTTACATATAGCACGAGTGTCCATGCTTGGGTTATTCACGGGTAATTAGTGATATGTGTCACTATCGTATATAAAAAATTCCTCTTTTCTTTGGAGGCGGTGAAACTGTTTGTGATATACTTGTGTTGTCCTTAATATTGATTGTAAAATTACCCCGTGTATAAAAGACCCTCCAAATACGGATCCTGGCAGATAACCATGTGCTAAACTTTCAAGTTCACGGATTCTTTGAAATTTATTGATTTTTTGTCATCGTATCTTATGTCGACTACTTTGTTTTGTTACGAGTCTAATGTCTTCAAGAAAGCAACATAAAAAGCGAAATCAAACAAGTTAAGTAAAATTGAACAAATTATTTATATCCCTCGAAAATAAAGTGAAAATTTCAAAAGAAATTACTGTATTATGAATTAAATCTCAAACGTTGTAGAAGTTATATCACAATTCCAAATGTATAAAATATTCGGAGGGAATTCCAGTGGTGATCCGTATGAATTTCAATCTTGAATGTGCTTATGTACCAATAGCCTGAAAAAGTGTTATGTGTCAATAATCTTGATGTATCAGATTGATATCACCAAAATTATTCTAAATGAATTCACAATAATCCTAAGATAGTGATTTAGTCTAATAGTTTTAATGAGCACTTTGTAATTCCAATAAATAATTTATATAAATAAATCCTCTCAAATTAAAACTGAACACAATAGACTGATCACACTTTGGATATTAAGATAGGAAAAAGTAGCTCTAATTTAAACAATATTAATACAAAAACCAGGACATAATAAGATGACCAGGATAAGGGTCAAAGTTCATTTCTAGAACATTGTAAGTTGTCAGCAAGATGTCTATTATTAAACGTTTAGTAAAGAACACATAAACACCAGGAAGTCCCGAGATGAAAAACAATGTCCTGAACTCATATCCAAGTAAACATGTTTACCTACAAATAATAATAATCTTTAAACACAATCTACAATTATAGACAATAATTAGCTATGTAATATGTTGATAACTAAAAAAGACATTAGTCAGGTAGTGCCAAACTCCTACTCTCAATTATGGACAAAGGTCAATCGCACATTACAAACTAAATATACATAACAGTTTCAAATCATGTTTTAAATCTCTTACAACCTCAAAACTTGTATTAGAAGTCAAAGGAACTACCCAAGCAAAGACAACAAAATAAATCGCACAAAAACATATCTTTGTTATCTCGAATGTACGACGCTAACTGAGAAACGTTCGCTAAATCTTCTTGACAAATATGATCGATTCCAGCTACTTAGTTTACTCCAGAAATATTTTCGTTGACTCTGTGTATACATCAGCTGTTCTGGTTCTTGATTTCAAGCAAATAATTCTTAATGTAGGTATTTTACCAAGTGGTGTAAAAGCTTCTTATACTTCTCCTTTCTCTGCCATCCCCGTAGTCTGTCTGTCTCCCTCACTGGAGCTGCTGCTTTTTTTGCAGTATTTCGCTTAGAATCCTTTCGCATGAAACTTTTGATGAAAACGTTGAAGTCTTTCCAATAATTATCCATACCGTTGTCGCAACGATTGTAAGTCTTGTTGATATGGCTAAAATGAGGTATCCGTTGTTCCTACTAATGATAGAGTTTCATCCGTCGTTTGTAATGAACTAAGGTTGATTTTCTCCTTCCATAAGATCCAAGGGCACAAGCGGTTCTTTCCGGAAAATATGCCATTGTTATCTTCTTTTCCATAAGATCCAAGGGCACAAACTTGATGTCTTTCGGAAAGTATGCCATTTTTATCTTCTTCGATCTCATCTCTCTAAAATAAATCAAGCAATCAATCATAACAAAAGAGCAGCCACTTTTTAACAAGAGTCCTATAAGCAGGGCTGTAAATTTTCTTCGTTGAACTCGCATTTTTTTTTTGTTTTGACTGAATGACAATTTCTTTGCCACCATTCAGCGAGGAATATGACAAAGTCGTCATAATCGCTGTTTTTGTATAGTGACCAGAAGACTCCTTTCCTTTCAAAACATTAAAACAGATTCACACACAGTATCAATGATTTCTTTATGTGTTTTTTAATGATTTGTTTTTGCATAGGGGCGTTGGATTTGGTAAGAACTGGCAAAACATCATAAACACACGAACAGAGAGTTCCTTTTCCATTTTTGGAAGAAGATCTCAGTAGATCGAGGTGTGAATATTATGAAACCTTTATTTCAGGAGGGAAAAAATGAAATAAATATCAGACACTTCTTTTTTGGCTGGAACTCGTCTCTACTGATTGTTGCAATGTCGTATCAGCTTGACATCAGGTACTACTGACGTTCTCCACAGACTAAATCTTGAAAGTTTTTGTTTGGAGAAATCCAGTAAATCTTGTAACACATGTTTCATCGTGTACTTTTTTTTAGGAGAAGACACATTTGTGACTACAATAGCAGTAGTTAGAAACGTAGAAGTGATTTTTAGAGACTTGTCGTAAATCAGGTTTGACAGATATATAGAAGACTTAGAAGTGGCAAAACAGACAGTCTTGAGTACGTGCTCGCTGTAGCGGTAGTAACATTCTTTCTAGTAAGAGATTTATTTGATTTAGCTCTGTCTTTTGAGATTTCTTTCAATTTCGGCATTAGGATTCCATTTTTAAAGGAAACCAATGATGACATATCCTAAGGAGCTACTTCCACCAGGTCTCAAAATTATTTGTGCTGAGATCTGAGTACCGATACTTTGATCAGCTGGGTGAGGTAAAGCTATTTTGTCTTTTTCGAAACAGTTCTGCTTGATGTGGAATGTGAATGATACCTTGCGCTTTACTTTGCTGACAGAAAATTTGAGTAATCTAAATAATATTGTTATTACGAATAAATAATAGTATTATTACGATGATGTCCTTTTCGTGTAAACCAAATCATACAGTCTTCTTCGTCTTCACGTAATATGTTATCGACGATGAAAACATATGCTTGACTAAATCTGGGTACTATCCTGTCGTCTTTGTGAGAAATTCCTTTTACAAACAAAATAAATGTTCACTGACTTCCTTTGAGTAACGTGTAAGCTGTTAGCCACTCTTTGCACGCGTTATGTCTTTAGCATAATCTCAGCTACTTCTTGTGCCCAAGTGTTGAATCCAAGATTTTTCCAGTCACTTACATCTTTTCAGATGTGAATCATTTGCTGTATCTCAATGGCTATACATACTTCTTGCTAAGTATGAGGAGTCTGTACATTCCAACAAATCTCATCTGACACGGAGAAACACAATTTGTATTGATCACTTTTCGAAACACTTTAACACAAGGAGCAGTTCGTGCAAAGATAAGGCTCTGGTTGACATGTCTTTGCATGTACAGTTCGTATATTTGCCACAAAACGTTCCTGGTAAACGAAAGCCAGGAATGGTAGACCCTAACACACATATACATACACATACAAGTCGTTCACAAATTGCATCAAATGTCTCGGCTTGTGGAATCAGTTCTTTTAACAGCATATAGTAATCAACTTAGTCATGAACACTGTCATCGACTTCCGCGCGGAGTTTTGTACAACACTGATGAAAATAGTCATGACATGGTAACACTTATAATGTCTTAGCAGTTTATCAGGTCTGCGAGCAGCAAATCGGTAGTAACACACACACATGCTCGCGCGCACACACACAAGCACACAAATAATTAGAAGAAGGTCATAACATACTGGTTTTCTATGTGATAGACGCAAGAACCCACTCGTCTATTATTATTGCACAAGTTCGTATTGTGGTAAATTGCCCTCAGAGATTCTAACATGTGAGGGTCCAGACTTATTTGGTAGAGTTTGTGTTAAGTTTGTTTTGCATTGGTAAGTTACCTTGGCCCGGAAGAATGGCTTGTTTAGCTCGAAAGGATGGGAAGCCGTCATAAATTTTAAATTATTTGAGTCTGTTTTCTTAGTCCTAGACTGTGTCTCTCAAAGATTCTTCAAAACATTATCTTTCAACCGAACATTTTTGCCTGTGTTTGAGTTCAAAGAAGCAATGTTTACCGCGTAGTATTACGAGAGAGAGAGAGAGAGAGAGAGAGAGAGAGATTACAGTGTGTCTGGTAAGGAGTTGTACTATATATTTGTTGAGAAGTTAAAGTACCGCTGGAGATTTTATCAAGCTAATAATATGGATCCTCCAGAAGATGTTTATCATACTGGGGAAATATATTTGCTACCTTAAAAAATATTGTTTTATGTACATAAGAAGATTGTGTCGCGGCAGACAACTTTGACCTTTAAAAAATATGAAGATCATCGTTTGAAACAAGCAATAAACAAAAGAGGAGAAAAACTGTAATTAATCACCCAACTGGCATATGTAAACAATTTTGATGCTTGAGCACAACACATCGTCCCCAAACTCCACGCGTTAAACAAACTGGAACTGATCTAATCACGCAGTTTCTCCATCTGGATCCGTACACAATCGACTGAGCATAAGCACGCTCTCCCACCCAACACAGTACCTGTAGGCCTAAAGTTAAATAATGTGCGATGATGACAAGAAGGATAGTGTATGGTACGCTCTTGCATGTTATCTCCAGGACGTCATACGGGTTTATTTAACCTACCCTCAAAGCTGAAATAAACATCCCATACTCTGAAATCTAGATGTTAGTGTTGGACAATACCGCATTTTCAAGAAGATATAGCTATGCCCCGTGATCACACTTTTGTTGTTGTTGTGAAAAGCAAATCAGATAGTGGGGGAAAATACTTCTATTTTCTAACCAAATTGGAAGCTTTCACATAAGTCCTTAAAACGATGTTTTCAAAGGTGTGATTACAAGAACAGTCGTAGTGTGGTACAAAGTGAAACTGTTTTCCAAAGAGAATCAGTAAAAATTCTGACATGGGCTCACTTTCATTTTTCCCTTCCATTTCTCCGTTTTGATATTTAATCTCTTCACTATTTGCATTGCTAATTTGCTAATGCTGGAATGAATATACAAGACAAAATCGGTAATGCTTAACATAACGAAATTGCTGATAAAAATAAAATAAATATTTTACGCAGAAAAACGATATGCTGTCGCAATATCCATATATCCTCTTTTCAATTATATATTTAGCTTTCTAAATGTAAGTTTTCTATAAATGGATTCCATAAAAGTGAAAAATCAAACAAAAGTTTGTGCCATATATAAATATAGTCAAGGTTTAAATAAAACTTGACTAACCAAAACAAGACGTTTCATAACAGCCTCATGACGGTGGGAAAAGTAGGATGAATTCTTTTTCATACTACTCTTTTTGCTAAGTAGCCATCCAAAATTTCCAAGAAAGCCTTATTCTAAATTTAATGCGAAAAATTAACGAAAACTGTTCAGCTCATCATCAATATCGTAGACGTATTGTACGATAGACGCATTATAACAATTTAGACAAAATGCATTACGCACATGTTACCTCCAGTCAAGCATATACTTTACCTATTAAACTATCTCTCTCTCTCTCTCTCCTTAAACTTATCATATACACAATGTAGCCAACATGTTTTTCATAATATCATAAGAATTTACCGAAAATGAAGTCTGTGTGCTTGGTAAGCTGTATCCAAAAGTTACTCTCTCTCTCTCTCTCTCTCTCTCTCTCTCTCTCTCATATTCTACGATGAATGGATTAAAGATACTTGTTAAAACAGTCAATCGGTATGCACAGAAGTCGAAATTGAAATAAAATCCAAGCATGTTTACTTGAATGCCAGTTAGGGAAGGCAAGAAAGTATATTCCTCAGCTGGAATTACTTTGGGATTGCAAAATATTCCTAGAGAAAAAATGATTTGAAATAAGCACGGGTAACCATACCGCAGTGAATGAAACTTAACGATCATGTAGACTATTTCTGTGTAAAGCTAAACGTGTAATAAACTCGCTTTATTCAGCTGGATTAAATGCAGATGGAATGAACATTATAATTATGTGAAAGTCTGGGAAAGAGTTAGGCTCCCCTATGGTTTGTACAGCTCAAATTTCTGACTGAACTCAGGGAATTCAAAAACATTGGAGAAAGAACAACGATATTTCTATTTCGCCCGATAGTACAAGATTTTCCTCCAAGATCGCTAATAGGGTACTAAAGAATGCTTGAGAATGATTTCGCTATATACATTCCAAACAAGTTATAATTCTTTAAATATGATATCTTTTCTGCACTCACCACGTTTGATTTAGAAAAATGCTTCAACGACCATATTTTCGCCGGAAGTTTTCCAGGCAAATTGACATGGAATGCCTTAATTGGGCAAGAATATACGTATTCGAGAAGAAGAAACAGGATAAGTAATCCTTCTGTTGGATTACGTAGATTTTAAATAATTTATCCTGAAATAAAAATACACAATTTACGGAAACTCGCTTACATTGAATCTAGTCGAAAAAATTGAGTATGCGACATTAATTCGTATATGATGACCGAAAGCAAGACAAGTACTGATCCGCCTGTGTGGAAAACAAGTGATGATCATATTGAACACATTTTGATGAATTGTCTCTCTACCTTGGAAACCATATGATGGAGAATCTATTTCATATATGCCTCCAGAGATTTAATTTAATTTACATGATTATTTAGATGGCAATATGCTGAGTATGTTGCTGTTTGATTAAAACGATATTTCATGACAATTTAAACTCTCATCATAGGTCAATATGATAAGACTATCTACCAAGTACTTCATTATGATAAAATATTGTAGTAAATTTAGAGTATGTACCCTTGGTTGTAGTGCCCCGTTTTAAGCAATTCTGAGATTTGTGTGATTACTTGTTTAATTATTGGAATTCGGCGCAATGGAAATATTCCTGGCCCGAACTAATGAGCTAATTAATAGGAGCCAACGTCACGGAGTGAAGTGTTAGTGTGTTTCCATGATGTCCTGGTTCACTAGTAGTGAATTCCGACCAAAACCGAATGAATGTCCCTGTCGTAAAATAGTACATATTAAAATCTAGTGGTACACATTGGTAGCGTGACTGCAAGGACAGTACTTACGGTATTAAACCGGTAAATTACACAAGGGCATAAATAAAAAGGGACTTGGCAGAGACCGTTTATGTCGCCATGGTGCAGTTATATCGGCGAAATGCGCCTGGAAAGCATACATTGACTGGCCTAAGGTGGCGGAGTTAAAATAGTTCCCATTGTTAGGGAGTACTCATAGATGTTCTAAGGCGTGAACGGTTGGTGGTACGGAAACATAATGAAGCCAAAACACGCAGATGCACGGTTGATAGATAGTTGGCACTTTGGTTTATCTGTGGTCTTGCATTAATTAGAGGAAAATTTAGGTATAGAATGGACACGTCGTGCTTTCTCATTTACAACTGAGGTTGTATGGAAGTCTTTGGAAAGTCGGGTAAACTTATGATTTCTAGCGAGAATCGCGCCAGGGTTTGACAACCGCTCGGTCAAGTAAATACCCGTGTGCGTGTAACAAGAAAATTTCTGGTGGCAGCGGTGGGATATGTGAATAGTTATGTGATATGTTGAAAGTGTATTATGTATAGAACAGACTATTCCTTCGCAATTTGGAAAGAAAAACGTGTCCTATAAAATTAAAAAAAAAATCATAAATATTAAAAATAGTTATAAATGATACAACACTTTTAAAAATTATTTTCTTTATTTCGCAATATTTAGTCTGCGAAAGTAGTTAGATTTATTTGCTCTTAAGAAATTTGTTTAATTTGAGTACATATGTCCAGTCGAGACGGAATATTTTATCTAGGACGTAATGTCAGCAGTGATGCAGACAAGGAAGTGAAATTGCAGATGGCTCATAGGTAAAACGAACGCCGGTCAGTCACAAGCATCGTGTCACATTGCTGAGACGTGGATATCGAATTGGGCAAAACGGCTGATTATTCCGGAGATAACTAAGCTGAAATGGTCTAAAGATATCTTTGCATTTTCGATTGATGATTTGGCTATATAATTATTACATAATCAGAGAAGAACCGTGCGTAAGATCGCCAGTTTTATAATCCCCCCCCCCAGTTTTAGGACTTTCTTGATTTTCGTATGCCTGTATTCGGGATTTCCAGTCACAGTCTCGGACCCACGATGTGGCGAGGTATCGTTGAAATGCCTCCGACTTGACATCGAACGACTAGAACTAGAACTTTCAGAAACCAAAGAAGAGAAGGTCCGCGCGGCGGAAGATGGTTTAGCTGTTCTTGAGGAAAAACATTAGCTTCAGCAGCATTACGAGAACCAGGAAGCGCAGTACGATGAGATAAAGGCAGAGTTGGAGTGTGCCAGAGTGGTACTTGTCAAGGAACAGTTATCGTCTCGCAAACAGAATGCAAGTGGAATCCATCATGAGGAGTACTTCCTACAAGAACTGTTTCACGAAAGGAAGTCTGCAGGGAAGAAGTATTGCCATATCCAATTACGGCTCAAAGAACTAAACTAATGGAACAAAGAAGGGCTCGGCGAGGAAGTGTCACTGTGTTGTGACAAGTTACAGACATGTTTTTAAACTGAGGACAGTTATTTCATGAACTTATAGCACTGACCGGTGATAAACTATGGGTGGGTAATAATCGTGTCCCCGTGATTATTAAATTGGTTGGGTACTGACAAATTGTCATAACGGGTTTGAAATACAAGGCCACGCAGTCAGAATCATAATAATCTGCGCCCGTCGGCTGTGTAAATAATGTGATTCTAGTAAATTATGGGATGACAGATGTCCAATCTTTTTCTTTATTATGTTCCTATGGACAAGATGTATGTGTTGATCGTGTGGAGAGTTACTTCAAAATAGTTGTAGAAGTTGTTTGCTGCTTGAATCCATAGTTTGGTAAATTAGATCTATTTGTTTGGTTTGTGCTTGGTGTGAAGCAAAGCTACATTATGAAGATAAGAGGGTGATTTTATGATGATTGTTTGGAGATTAGTGGACTGGTTTTTTTCTGTCACTGTAGAATTAGTACAAGTGGTGAATAGATGATGGAAAAGGCAGTGTCACATGCGTTCGGTGGATGACAATGTGTATCGCGCCAGTTTTGGCGTTGAAGTCATGTTTGACTTGTATTTGAGGTTCGTGTGTTCTTCTCTGAAAAGCGCATTCTCTAACCTCGTTGTACACAGGAAGGTCCCTGTGTTTTCTTGTCATTGAACTGCTAAAGACTTGCCAGTTGAGAATTGTTTCGTACAGTGTGTATTAAAAATTGTTCACTACCTTCCTGACAATCATAATGATTCGGTGTGGTTTCCATCATGCGTAGTTTGATTTGTCTGCTTGGATGGAAAAGTGTCCATTTGGAAAACATGTCAATTAATTAGCAGCATGAAGTAATGGCATTGCACACCACAGTATAGTGAATTGTTTATATGATGGTGTTCTAAACGTTTGCTTTTGGGAGTACGTTTTGTTTTTTTATGGCTATGTTTGGACGCTGTAGCATTAATTCATTAGTGGTGAGTGTGTTGTAAGAAGATAGGATCGTCTGACACAGACTGAGACGAAAGAAGAAATAGGTGTACGCGCGTAACAAGGTCTATTTGGAGACGTGTATCCTGGTGGGAACGCAAACTCCAGACCTGAGTTATTTTTGGGTAAACAGGAATGGTCCTGTGTTACATTTACTGTCTTGTTGTTAGAGACCTATGTATAGAAAAGTCTTTCCTGCAGCGAATTCCGAAGATTGTTTTTGTTTTGAGAGAGTTTGAACCCGAACAGCTTGTTGGAACATTTTCATGTTGGATTCAACTTGGTTAAATTGTGTTTATTGTTGACAGTTAGGTTACTTATAAGCAAGCAGTGGATTCAAACAGAAAAAAAAAAGAGTTTACTTATGGATGTTGAGTGAGGGGCTATTAGGAACAAGTCCATTGATTCAGAGTTTTGTTTTAATCATCTTTGGGAATCATTAATCGGTTGGGTGGTTGATTTTGAGGAAAATAATCAATTCTGATTAGACCACAGAAGTGTGACGTTTGTGTCACTCGAGGTCGAGTGATCTTTTTAAAGGCGGGGGTAATGTAGTAAATTTAGAGTAAGTGCACTTGGTTGTAGTGCCCCGTTTTAAGCAATTCTTAGATTTGTGTGATTACTTGTTTGATTATTGGAATTCGGCGCCATGGAAATATTCCTGGCTCGAACTAATGAGCTAATTAATAGGAGCCAACGTCACGGAGTGAAGTGTTAGTGTGTTTCCATGATGTCCTGGTTCACTAGTAGTGAATTCCGACCAAAACCGAATGAATGTCCCTGTCGTAAAATAGTACATATTAAAATCTAGTGGTATACATTGGTAGCGTGACTGCAAGGACAGTACTTACGGTATTAAACCGGTAAATTACACAAGGGCATAAATAAAAAGGGACTTGGCAGAGACCGTTTATGTCGCCATGCGGGCGAATATGGTGCAGTTATATCGGCGAAATGCGCCTGGAAAGCATACATTGACTGGCCTAAGGTGGCGGAGTTAAAATAGTTCCCATTGTTAGGGAGTACTCGTATATGTTCTAAGGCGTGAACGGTTGGTGGTACGGAAACATAATGAAGCCAAAACACGCAGATGTATGGTTGATGGATAGTTGGCACTTTGGTTTATCTGTGGTCTTGCATTAATTAGAGGAAAATTTAGGTATAGAATGGACACGTCGGGCTTTCTCATTTACAACTGAGGTTAAATTGAAGTCTTTGGAAAGTCGGGTAAACTTATGATTTCTAGCGAGAATCGCGCCAGGGTTTGACAACCGCTCGGTCAAGTAAATACCCGTGTGCGTGTAACAATATGTTAAATATTAGATTGATCAGAAAAATGTTTCAGAATACAGTGTAAACTGTATTGAACTGCAAAGCGAGTAACTAGTTGCCTATTTTGCTGCGTATTACTTTAAAACTATATAACTCTAGAACTCATATAAGTTTATAAATTAGCTAATATACGAAAAATATAATCTTTTGGATAATACATGATTCAACGGAAAACATTATCTAAGTTAATCGAAAACGAGCGACTGTAATTCTCGCACAATGCATGTTCAAATGTACTATTTAAAAGAATATATAATTGTTAATGTTGGTATGCTTTATAACCAATTTATAGGGCTTCATAAATTTTGAATTGCTTATTTTCATGCTTTTGTGCATTCACTGCATCTCTTTAAAGTATCTCAAAATTTTCAGAAAATGGAGAAATGAAAGAATATCAATCAGTCGATCTGGTAAACGCATTATTTACAAAACAGTGACATAAAGGCAGACTCTCACGTTGATATGAGACAGGTGCTTGCGATATACATGTACAGGAATGAGTATGGTAACTGTCGTCACTCACTCATTTAATTCTAGCTCTTTTTACGCAATATTTTCAAATGACAATTCTGGAAATAAATAAGCATCCACCCAAAAGAAAATCCTGAGAAAAAAGACGTTTTTTTATGATATAAATTTTTGACAGGGTAATACTTGTATACGATAAGAAAAGCTCTTACACTTGATCAATAGGCTTTTGAACAACACAATTTTTTGTCATATTATATATAATGATTATAGAGAAATGCTATTCCTAATAAAACCTACCTCTTAAATGAGATTTGAGTTCAATAAAGAAGCTATTTCTCCAATATAGTTATTTTTCTGCTTTGTATATTGCTGTAATATAAAAGACGCATCATTGCATTGGAGATATAACCTTTACGATGTCAATTTCAAGGTCACGGGATTCTAATATAAGCATCCCTATTTCCTTGTTTTTCTTGTAATCGTCGCTTTCCTCTTTCAGAACTGCATTGCCTCTGGGAAACAACTTTTTTGTGGACTACGTAAAACGATTTTCTTTCAATCAAAATCGATCTGAAATTTTGGCCGGTTTGTTGCACGCGTAATGCACGACAAACAACGCACTGCAAATCACTCTAGTTAATTTAAAAGTTATTCGATCTGTGCCATTGCGTACAGGGATTCCATTGATTCTCTCTTTCCTTTCTTTCGTCTGATTTAGTATCATACAGTTATTTTTCGTCATTCTTAATTAAGAGAGTCATATAATCGTGTTATGCCTTTCACTCAATTTACGACTTTTTTCTTTTATTTAAAAAAATTGCGGGAGAAGATAGCTTTAAAATCTCTAAATCTAATTTCATTTGAGATTTTTTTAAAAAAAACTTTCCATCAGTAAACTTTGAGAAAACTATATAATTTAAAAGTTAATGAATATTTGCAGCTTTCTGACTGAATGTGAGATAGAAGCAAATCAATTCAAACAAGACTTGTTTATTTTGTGTTGAAGAGAAGTCGCCCGTCAGCCTCCGACTGAAACTGATATATTTGAATAAATCAGCGGCAATTGCTTATTCGTCCCAATAGCCTGAAACCAGACTTCTTCGTGTTTAAGGCATATTCTACAGAGAATCCGCATCCTAAACATAATTAGGAACTGATCCAGTCAAAAGACAACCTGTCATCGAAGATCTTGGTATAAGTGCATTAATTTGATCGAACGTAAGTAGGATATCCAACACTGACTGGAAGAATGCCGTATTTTCCAAGTCAATCTGCGACTCAATCTTTTCCGTTTTAAATTGAACAAAGCGGACTGCTGCACGGAATAAGGATGAGCAATAACGTATTAAATTTCATTATTTTTGTCTCGGTGACTTAGGGGAGATAATGCTATCAAGAAAATAGAGTGCATTAAAATACGCATACATCAATGCAGACACGTTCATAAAAAAGAATTTTAAGTCTCGGGTCTCGTCTTTCTTTTCAAAAACATTATGTGTCGCAAATTATTCTAAGAGAATAATTATTAGGTGAGAAAAATATCAAAATTACATCGAGTGGAATGCCGGGTAAGGGGCGAAATGAAGGCATACATACCCACTTTATCACGAAAATCGAGCCTATTCAAATGGCATTCGAAACCTATCTAACAAAACTACACATAGTTCAGGCAAACCTGTTATATCTTAGTTTAAGCCATTTTGAGAAGTGTGGGATGATCTGAGTATTTTACATAAAAGACTTCTTCAAATTGTGATTTATATTATATTTCATGCGTTACTTCTATCAATATCGGGATTTTAATGAGAGGTAATGATATAGAAAGATATTATTGTAGCTTACAATTGCACACATGGGGATCTTGTAATTTATTTTCCTGAAAGAAGAGTTTAATAATTCTTTAAATTTGACTAAATGCTTACTTTACTACGATATATTACAATACTTTTTTATGGATCCGCGGTGGCCAAGTGGTTAGCGTGCCGGACTCACGAACGAAAGGGTGCGGGCTCGAATTTTACAATCGAACCAGCCTGGGTCAACTATCGCGGTGTGTCCTTAGGCAATAAATAACCTACTTTCGTTTCTGTTATGTAAAGCACCAAACCAAACCAGACTATTTTCTCTAGAATTCTAAATATTGTAACTCTTCTTGACATCTGCTGAATATTCAATAATAAAATGTTCAGGTTCCTAATAAACACAATTACAATGAGATCGTAGAAAAGACAAGACTGCAAAATACTAGTCCATTTGTGGGAGTATGTGATAAAAGTTTCACCTTTATCTATCTTTGTTTTGTATATTGCTTTAGAGTGGAGGACACCACAAATTGCTCTAACGCCAAAGTTTCTATTATAATCGTCGTCCCGGTTACTTTCTGGTAACGATCGCATGTACGGCACACCTTATTTGAATCTTGGGTAGTACCATTTTGAAAAACTGGTGTGAAATGGTTAATTTAGCTGATGGAAGGGCACTCTGAATTTTCCATGACATGAACTCCTTTCTCATCAAGTCATTTTCTTTCGTAATCACCGGCCTCTATTAACAATCAGTTTTGACCTTCATTTCCTTCATACCGTCTCTGAGGTAGTATTTTACAACCATTCTAAGTCCAAGTCTGAAGCAACGCGCTGAATAATAATACAATGAGGATTATCGCTGAATAATGATATGGGGATTATCGCTGAATAATGCGATAGGGGACTATCTCTGAATAACGCCATGGGGATTATCGTTGAATAATACGATATGGATTATCGTTGAATAATGATAGGGATTATCGCAGAATAATACTTTGGTGATTATCGCTGAATAATGAGATAGGGATTATCTCTGAATAATATCATGTGAATTATCGTTTAATAATGCTATGGGGATTAACGCTGAATAATGCCATAGGGATTATCTCTGAATATTGCCATGGGATTAGTGCTGAATAATACCATGGAGATTAACGCTGAAAAATACGATAAGGATTATCGTTGAATAATGCGATAGGGATTATCTCTGAATAATGACATGGGAGTTATTGCTAAATAATGCTTTGGGAATTATATCTGAATAATGCGATAGGGATTATCGCTGAATAATGCCATGTGGATTATCAAGGAATTCTTTGAAGAACTTGAATTTGTATTTTAAAAAAATAAGCACATGAACTGCAGTAGCAGAAATATTCCTGGATACTTAACTTCAGCGATTCCAATTTTTTTTTTTAGAAATTGGTGATATTTTCATACTATTACTGTCTGTGAGGGAAGAATGTATCGTGAATCATCTTACATTTTTCATTTCTGAAAGAGGAGTAGCTTTTATAATTAATTACGTGACAAGTCCATTAGCACCGGAGAAAAACAGAAGCGCTTACGAAGCAGAGGAGACAGGGTTTTGTAGTCTCAATGAGTTATCCTAAATGTGTAAACATAAGAAAACATTTTATTGGGAAATGAGGCCGTCTTAATACGTAAAACAGTTATTTCAACGTCGTTCTAATATATCGTTAGCATATTCATCAACTATTTTGCCTCAGATATTTGTTACACACACACACACATACGTACCTTGGCACACAGCTGTATTTCTGAACATATCACGATACGTCCCACGGTATACCGTAATTACGTTAGGTACCAACAATTTAATGTTACGAGAAAGAGGGCTTGACACTATTTTAAAGAAAATTTTCTGTCTGTCAATAGCTACGAAAACATCTTGCTCTGATTTATAACAAAATAACACCATGTCACAGCCAACATATCAGACTGAAAAGAATAAAAATAATATTATCTTGAGATAAAGGAAAAGAAAATCGTTGCCCTTAAGGCCCGCGTTAGACCGACTGGAATGATTTAGCTCAAGATGGTCCCAGCGCTCACAGGGGTCCCGCGCGTTGGTAAGTTTTGAAAATATACCTGTGGAGAGAAAGTAATTTTAAAGCGATGGAAGAAAATGTTAAGTTCAATATCATATAAAACTTGTTAAAAAGTTTATTTCCCTATGCCGTACTTACACGGAAACCCAAGCATAAATCCCGGGGGTGGGGGGGGGGAAGTAAAAATGACCAAAATTGGGCCCCGCGTTTGCTAAGGGCGTTACTGGTAGCCCTCTCCCTCAGTAAAATGGCCAGTATCATATAGTGGATGAATTTACTAGCTGCATGTTAACTGTTGTAAAATAGGTTGCAATGAAAAACTGACTTGATTTAAGTTTACACTATAGATGACACCCTGTAAGAGACATTGTGCTGTCATTAGACAGAATGTTGATAAAAATAGGAAGTGTTGACACCAAAACCGTCAATTTACTAGCTATACTATTTATATAGTTCCTAAAGCAAAAACAGCACGCAAACCAAGGTTTCTGTTTGTATCTATATTTGTGATTTATAAGATGACTTTACTACAGTATGATTTGCTAAAAATGGTAAATTTTGGTGATCAAATAACGGAGAAACTGCCAGACTGTCTAGCGTCCATGTAAAATGGACAGAATATCGTCTACTAGTGACCTGGTGGGGAAGTATCTATACTAGAATGGGATTCCACTCTACACGTGGTTTGTTCTACACAGCGTTCTATTTGTGTATATAATTTTCGTAAAAGTGTATTGAGATTCAATGAATTTATTTCAACCACCAAACACCATATAATGTCAAAGGTAAACCTGCCCGCTGACCACAAATATGGCGGTTGATGACTTCAGTCACGAACTTAAGCAAACACAATTAACAACTTTGGTTTAGAGTTGACTTATAAAGGAAATAGTTCAAGCGTTTCCATGTACCGGACGAAATGTTTAGGTTTAGAGGCTTGGTGTGAGTGAAAGCATTCAATTTCAACGTGGCTAGATCACATGACTGAGTCATCTATACATCGAAGCCGGCAAAATCCAAACCATGCCTGTCCTCCATGGCTATTAATTTGTTTTGAACAAGAGTAAGCACCAATAGGATACAAAAACACAAACTCCATAACAAAGAAATAGCTTCATATTCAAGCATTTATTTCCCAAGTCATAGAATATTTGTGATGGTTTTCAAGTCCCAGAACAACTGCTTTTGTGTCCACGCTCACGCATGGAATTGAAATATGTAATTGCCCGTTGAAATGCAAACTCCATGCTTCTTAGTTTCTTTTCAGTGGCTCTTAATTTCCCCGCACTTATATCTGAAATATGTGATATAGATGGTTAAAAGCCTTTGACGATGAATCCTTTCAAATTGGAACGTTATGTCCTTCTTGATCTACAGCACTTGTGCTGGGAACTGGCATAGATTTATCATTGGTATTTTCCAAAAAATAACTTATTGATCGCTGTGCCTTGATTATATATCCATCGCAAACAAAACAAAGCGGAAAGTGACTGCTTGGATTAACATCTATGAAACAGAAAGAGGGGTGCTTTAAGTTATATTGTTTCATTTTGAATGAAACCTCAAACTTTTTCAATCCATCAAAGAGATGAGCCGATTCTCCTTTTAGTGCTATGACGATGCTGACATGGACCAATTAAAGTTTGCAAAAATATGGGATTACAGATGAATGAAAAGAAAAAGGCAGCTTCTTACAGACTTTGGGACAGTTAACTTGACAAACTTAAAACACGTTATACTGTTTGGCGGTACATGAATATCAACAGCCTCATCATTCTCTGGTACAGAGTCAAATTTTATCGGTAAAAAAAACCTGCATATACCAGTGTAATGGAACCTTTGTATTTAGTTGTTTCTTTTAATCCGACATTTTCCCAACGATTTGGATTTGAACCCAATATATTTCATGACATCCAATTTGGAAACGAAGTTGGCAAACATGACACGTGTCAAACATTTGATTAAAGGATCATGAATTGTATTATATTTTAATATTCGAACTTCTTTTGTGACAAATACAACTGTTTCTAAATAAAATGAAATTTCTGGAATTATGGTGTCATGTAAAACGAAAACGTTCTTTTAATAGCATGAATTTCATAACAAGATTACTTTATATTTTCCCTTCATTCCTTACTGGCAGAAATTACCGGAGTACCGGTAAATTGACAAAGTACCTTAGTAAGGACCACAGTGAAATGGTATATCCGTGATACCGTGGACCTCTACAGTTTAACCGCATATATATATATATATATATATATATATATATATATATATATATATATATATATATATATATATATATATACACATCTTGTACCTTAATGTCAGCTGTGTACTGTTTATGTTCTGCTGTCTTTTGTGCATAATCGCACGGAAAATATCATTAGTAATTCTTTCTCTTTCTAATTCAAATCAAGAACAAACAACGACACGTACGCTGTAAAGATTTAAGAAAAAATATACGCACGGAACGTGATACTCTAGCGTATGAGGTGGTCATACGTCGACTAGAACAAGCTAGTGACAAATTGGCGAGTAAGAATTTTTTTCTCATAATGTTGCCGGCAGTGAACAAAAATATTTCTCGCATTTTTCTCCAATGAATTGTGCACGAGCTAGTGGGCATTCAGTGTATTTACGTATGTATATACGCTGACGAGCCCGCAGAAACGCCTCCATCAGATGACATTAATGACATCGATATTAGCCAGCCTAACCATGCAAAGGTCTAAGCAGCCAGCAAAGTCATGAAAAACAGCAAGTCACCTGGGATTGATTACCTACAAGGTGAGTTCCTGAAAGCTGATAAAAACCACAGCTGCAAATGTGCTGACTGACCTCTTTAGAAAGATATGGGGAAAATGATGTCATTCCACAGAACTGGTGCTAAGGCGCCATTGTCAAGCTACCAAAAAAGGTGACATCGGCAATTGAGACAACTGGCCAAAGATAAAATTCCTTTCCATCTCCAGCAAAGTCTTTTTCAGAATTCTTCTACGAATGATTGGTACAGCCATAGATGACAAACACAGACATGAACAAGGAAGAGGAAGCATAGCTTAGATATTTTCTCTATGCAACATCAATTAACGTGTCTAGAGTGGAATATCCCCATTTTACGTCAACTTCTTTAACTTCCAGAAGGCATTTGACAGTGTTCACTGTGAGAGTCTATGGAATTTTCTTAGAACCTATGGAATAGACCAAAGATAGTCAAGAGCACTTCGCATGCAGCGTTATCCTTAACGAGTCGTTCAGAGAGAAGCATGGTGCTAGACAAGGTTGCATCCTCCCTCCCATTCCGTTCCTCATTACTAAAGACTGGATAATGCGTCACATACCAGAGGGATCAAGAGAACTATTTTCTGACACTTTCAAGATCTGGACTTTGCTGATGATCTGGATGTCATTTCATCATGGCACTCTCATCTTCACGAGAAATACGAAGACTCGGCAAGTACACTAAACAGTCTGGCTTGAATGTCAATAATAGGAGAACACAAGTTATGCAGATAAATGCCACAGCTACTCCTCCAGTTACCATTGATAGAGAGGCGCTTGAGTTTGTAGAGGAATGCACCTGCCTGATTAGCCTAATTAGCAATGACAGCGGTTTCAAAACGGACAACAAGGCGATGCTAAATAAAGCCAGAAGTTCATTCAGCAGACTCCACCCTATATGGAAATCAAAACAATATAGACTTAGGCAAAGATCAGACTTTACAACAGCAAAGTAAAGTTGGTACTGTTGTACGGCTAAGAACAAAGTAAACTCACTTTACAATAACTCCGTAAACTCCGTAAAATCTTCAACATATATTGGCCAAACAAGATATCCTACGTAAACCTATATGAAAAGACGGGATGTAAAATAAAAATCCCCGGAGATCAAGATGAGAATGCCTCAAGAACTGATACGGTAGTCTTCAGATGGACACCAGCTGGTTAGCGTAAATGTGGACGCCAAATATAACATAAGTACGGTATGACCGAGATGGAAGAGATGGGACTTTCCTGGAGCGAGGAACAAGTTATTTCTCAGACCGACCTAAATGGATGAAGATAGTTGCAGCCTTATAGCCTAGACGGGAAGAAGAGTGTATGCATGTATGTATGTATGTATGTATGTATGTATGTATGTAAGACAATTTATAACAAAAAGAAGAAATGTTGCAGCTGTAAGCCTGATTTCATCAGTTTCGGATTGACATCAGCAATACGTAATATATGTGAAAGGGTGAAGCAATCATTATACAATTCAATTAAAACTATAGGAATAAATGTGTCCGCGTGTGTGAATGTGTGCACGTGTGTGTACACGTGTATGTGTGATATACATCCATCCACACACAAGAACTTAGTACTTTATATTGCATTTTTTAAGGTCAAGTGTTGTCCGTAATGCCCGTGGTAATCATAATTTCTGTTCTTGTAGCGAAGCTAAAAGGTTTTATGTAATAAAATTAGTAATGAGAATGAGAAATCAAAAGCAAGTCATTTTGTTACAACGATGCATATTGTGGTTGAGTTTGCCATTTTAGAATTGGCATTTACCTGCACAGCAATATCCCATAATATAACAATTTCCAAATTTATTAGAAGATATTTAGAGATTGAAAATTTGTACTTCAAGAGAAATCGATTCATAATAGTAGACGTTAGCAAAAACATGCCTCAATAATCATCTTGAATTTCCGAACTTAAAGTGTGTCTTCTTTTGCTAAAAGGAAGAAATGTAATTTAAAATCAGTTTTTAGTCAGATATATGCTGCTTTTATGGTCTCAGGTATTTAATTTCCACTGCATTTTTCTTCTGTCTCCAGAGGGACAAGAGGAAGATGTCTTATGTAGAGGAGTGCAATTATATGTGACTTAAATGATCCCTAGACTGTGTACCCTTACGTGGCATCTGACTTGTCGAAATCATCGGCAACAACTGAAGGAATCCATCTGACTGTGTACCCTTACTCGGCATCTGACTTGTCGAAATCATCGGCAACAACCGAAGGAATCCACAAGACTGTATACCCTTACTCGTCATCAGACGTCTTGAAATCATCGGCAACAACTGAAGGAATCCACCTGACTATGTACCCTTACTCGGCATCTGACTTGCTGAAATCATCGGTAACAACAGAAGGAGTCGATTTGACTGTGTACTCTTACTCGGTATCTGACTTGTGGAAATCATCGGCAACAGCTGAAGGAATCTACCTGACAGTGTACCTTATATGGCATCTGACTTGTCGAAATCATCGGCAACAACTGAAGGAATCCACCTAACTGTGTACCCAGTCTCTGCATCTGACTTGTTGAATTCATCGCCAACAACTGACGGAATCCACCTGACAGTTTACCCTTACTCGGCATTTGACTTGTCTAAAGCATCGGAAACAACTTAAGCAATCCGCCTGACTGTGTACCATTATTCGGCATTGGACTTGTCAAAGTCATCGGCAACAACTAACATATCAACTAAGTGTGGTCCTTAAGCAGAATTTCCATGTTCAAGGTACTGGGGACAATAAAATGTTTCTTTTATTTATTTTATTTTAAAATAATTTCTTATGCAGAATTTACTAAGGGTTTTTATTCAAAATAAAAATCCTCTTTGAGAAAAATTATATTATCAATACGAAATTAAAGGGCAATGTCTATATCGATTTTTAATATAATACATGACTATGGTGTCAAACGAAACATTCACTCTGTTGTAAACACTAGATAAAAATGTTGTGTGAATGAAATACCGATTATTTGAATTTAGTCTGCAACTCCAGATATTTATTTTATTAAAATAAAAATAGTTTCTGTTATGTCATAGTAATACATAATTATCATTTTAAACCGGACACGGAGGGGTGTGTGTGTGTGTGCGTATACTGAAATAAAGTTTTCCATCCGTACATCAGTCTAACTTTTGTTTACTTAATTTTTCTTGAACCATTGGTTATGGCTTCGTGAAACTTAATATGCTTTTGTATCCAGACTATCCAAAGTGTCTGTTCGATCAGCATTTTAAGAGTTTTTGACCAGCTGGGTCGCCCGACTGTCCACTGCACTCTTTTCCGGTTAATATGTGAGAACCGTTTGAAATATCTTCCTTTGGTACGCATTTGATCATGACAAGAGGTCATGTGCAAAATAAGATTCACCTTTGTCAGAACAGAGTTATCTCCCCATTGAATGTATACTTCATATCTTGCAGGTTGTACTCCATAAGCATTCGCTTTCTGACTGGGTTCTTTTGGTACATAAACCACTTCAAAACATCTAAAATTCTGGTGGTGGTGAAATCAAAGTGATTAGGCAGAGTTTGCTCGTCACATTTTAACAGTACAACTAGACTTTAAAGTTGAAACAATCTTCTTAAAAAAATTGTTGATGCCATTAAGTCCTGAAATATTTATCATTCTAATAAATCTCATTCGAATAAATCTCTTGTGTTTTATCTCGTTCACAAATTGTGTCTGATTGAACGTAAGACTGAATTAACTTTCTAAAGCACAAAGTAAACGTGTGGGAATACATTTACGTTATTGGAACTTGAAAGGAAAGCAATTATATGTCTTATCCTGAGAAGTAAACGTGTGGGAATACATTTACGTTATTGGAACTTGAAAGGAAAGCAATTATATGTCTTATCCTGAGAAGTAATATTGAACAAATGCAGTGCTCTCTTCCATTATGTAGTGTAATAACTAAAAGGCATGGACATAAAATGTTGTTTAATGTTAAGAACATAAAACAGTATTGCTGGGTGAAAAGTACTTGTACAGAATAACTGCGAACAACAACTTCAAAGCTTTCCTAATGACAATCTTTTCTTCCTTTGCATTCGTGGTAAACCGCATAGATCTTTGAATAGTAGCTAAGAGACAAGTCACTTAACGTATACTAAATTGTCTAGAATAAGGAATTAAGACTTTATCAAGGATATCGACTCCATAGGAATCAGGAAATTAACAGCTAATCTATGCGTTCTTGTGCCTGAGAATGGTAACTGAAATGAGTATTGTTGTTATCTTCTCCAGCTGAAACGAGTTTAACAAAACTCATCATATTTGGATGACAAACGGCGTTTTAAGATACTGTTTCAGGCATTAGTTGTGCAAACGTAAAGCTTTAATGAGATTGATAATTAATATACTTGAATATCTTGAGATAAACACAGATTAATAAGAAGATGGGAAATGAAATAGATTTTACGACCCATGCATGTGCATAATCATTTTCAATTCACGTACAAATAGACAACTCTACTTCCGGACCCAAACCACACTGTAACCTGTCTATAATGAACACTTAATGGACCACACAATTTTTTCCTTAATGAACACTGTAACGTATATGGATAGTAAATATGATCATAAATATAAGAGGTTCCATTCTGAATATGTGTCCTTGATATAAAGTTTATATAAAGTTGTCGGCTGAGGACATATCTCGCACACCGAGTTCTCAAAAACCTATTACCTAGTAGATGGTTTCTCTAAAACTGTTAAATTAAATTGCTCGACGTATTTCAACATACCAGATTGTTAGAAACGAAACCAGCAACGACGAAGTACTTATTTATGAAGATAAATGATTTCAGTAGTGTTGAGATGCATTTGTTCGGGGTGGGGTGGGGGTGTTGACCCTTGTACGTTGTACAATATTATTTGTTCAGAACGTCATATACATAATGTGAATATTGTAGATACAACTGACTGAAAATTGTAATAGCTACAAAAATCTGCTTCAATTGTCTTTGAGCTGTAGAGAGAGAGAGAGAGAGAGAGAGAGAGAGAGAGAGAGAATCATGTGGGAACTACAGTTGGGGTTAATAACATAGATCTGATTGGATGACAAAGAAGCTGTACAAAAGCCCGGTCGCAGAACACTTCTCCTCCCCTGGCCACATTTTCGGTGATATAACACTTATTGCAATTGCTCATAACCTCAACTGGAGTTCCCAATCCAGGACAGAAAAGGGATCTTACTGGATAAGCCGCCTTATAACATTGAAACCAAGCGGTTTAAACTAAGAGGACTAGAAAAAGACAACCATGCGCAAATAAAATTGTTTTGCAGCCGACACATTTTCTTTTACATAAATCCCTAAATTTGTTTAATAGCCTATGACTATTATAACTATGAAATATCTGGGATATAATTTGCGCCTCCCTAAATTTACATAAAATAACCGATGTCGTTATGGCTCATCAATTTCTATGTCAATACAAATATTTTCCAGTATCAGCAACAAACTGAAACAAACTAGCTGAAACATAATAAAGTTAAAAGGTTTAATTCCTGTAGAAACAAATCTGTAAAGTTTTGAAAACAAAACCGTTTTTCTGTTTTATTTGTTTGTCTCGTCTATGTTTTGCATCTGCCATTGAAAAATACCCATTAAAGAGTCGAATGCGTTCATGCTAGTTAAACACTAATTTCGCATTGTTCGTTGTCAGTTTATTGTATATATCTTAATCAATCCCTGACACACGTTATCCCTTGCTGGATCCAGTGCACTTGAAAGGATTGTTATTCGCCATATGGTTTGCATTCTTACACACACACACACACACATATATATATATATATATATATATATATATATATATATATATATATATATATATATATATATATATATATATATATATATATATATATATATATATGTGTGTGTGTGTGTGTGTGTGTGTGTGTGTGGTGGTCACGATTTACATTTTGTATCGTAACTATTGATTTAAATATTGTTATGACTGACTATTTCCTTTTATCTGCAAGTAAAATATTGGGAATGTAAATAATTGGTGGTCATTTTCTCGTAATGATCACTGATTTGGTTTTCCAACCGCAAGATCCTTTATAAAAGGAAGCTTTTACCTGGCCGGAACATTCTGGACCAATTAGAACTGGAGATATAAATGAGAAACACCAAAATCAAGAAACATTATAATCTACCAGAATGGCATCTTACAGAAACAAGCAAATATTTTCATTACAAAAGGCCAACTGATCGTTTTTGCTGCAAGATCTTTTTTTTATTGTTTAAAAAGAAGTATATTCCTTTGATTGGATTACATCAAAATTGTCAGACTTTGCATATTTTTGGACGAGTTCAAGGACGTCGGGTAAAAAGGTTTGCTTTAAGACCACAAACATTGAGCGATGCACGTTTATAAGCTTTGCCTGAGAAATTTGAATTACGCGAGAATAGAGTTCTATTAAAATTGGTATGAACGCATCATTACAGTCGTACTGTGAGAACTCATCACACTCCCAATTTGATAATCGATGCGTGATGGTTCTTAGGGTTATCGTCCAAATTGTCTGACGGTCCATCTGCGGGTCCTTTCGACAACATCGTTAAGAGATTCTTTTCTGTAGCATCTCCAATAGGTGTGTGGAGTGGGACGATTCATCTGTTGCAAGCTTGCATCACCTACAACACTTGGTCTTCAGATGGTTAAACAATGCCAGTGGAAACGAATTGTTCCCCGACATCATCATCATCATCTCCGCTAACGTCGCTTGCTTCAGGATTTATCTCCACGACATGGGAGGTTTTTGCACCTTTCGACTGTTTCATATCATACACGGTTAACAAAAGATTACGGGACACGTTTATATGGCAGGTTTGCCTGAGCCTAATGATTCCGTGCCAACCTAGACATTATTTTGACTATTTTACTATAGTTAATTTAGCCGTAAATTGGCAGGTCACTTTTTAACCTTAGATACTTCGTTGTCTTGCGCATGATAACGACTAATACCAAATATGGTGGCTTTCAGTCAGAAAGCATTTGGCAATATCAATTCAGCATTTTAATGGCAATCATTGGTCATCAATGGAAGGACTCTTTGTATTTCCATTACGCGTTTTAGTTTGTCGCCAAGAAAGCCATGCAACACAACCGAACAGTACTCGTTTGTCATAAAAACCTCTGGAAAACTTCAAGATATCAAATTGTTGGGTCTCAGGAGTGCTTCTAGGTCGATTGACTTGTAAGCCAGTGTTATGATTCTTCCGAAACTCATACATGTTACTAGCAGCACGATCAATGTGCATACATACGAAATTCGTCATCATTGTATTCTTGTAAATAAATATGGATTCTGATTCATTTTCAATACTGATAATCTTTAAATGACCACGAGAAATGTTGATCACATGTGAAATTTTATCACAAGCTGGCGAACCTTTGGCTGGTCCGTTACGGTTAGAGTCCCCGGTGATATCCCTTTCCAGACATATATACTTTACATGTTATATACTTTATATACAGTATTACGTTTCTGTCTCTTCCTACCCAATGTATTCTATGCCACAGAAAAGTTGCTATTGTAAACATATACCACTTAGGTTAACAAATGAACATGAACGACAAAAGACTAAACCACCAAACATGTGTGATGTACCTAAAATATCTTGAAAGTCCCAAAATAAACTTGAATGTTAATATTATTATTGATACAGTACCTAATTTGTCCACTCACTTTTTTCCACGAGGTGTGACAGATGCCTTTTGCGATATCACTTTATCCACTGCCAATACTCACTGATGCTTTGAAAATTCCTGCAAATCATCCGTACTGATTCACATCCTCCCACAAGATGCAACAGATGTCATGCACAGCTGCGCCAAATCCCGTCATTATTCACCGCTGTCCATGCAAATTACTGTAAAAATTACACAATTTGTTTTAAGAATCGTTCAATTTTAGCTATTGTAGCAAGCAAACTAAACTTTGCTAGAAGGATATGCTAGCCAAACGTTTGTAATGAACATGTGTATGAACGCCAACATCTACCCAGACATACAATTCTGAAAGACTGTAAAGGTGTGTTGATAATGTTAGTGGAAACCATTTTACAAACACCATTTTACAAGGGGTATTGAATAAGTTCGCAGTGTTTCCCTTTACCCTCATTTGTGCTTCAAAGACCCCCAAATTTTGTGTTTGACCCCCAGTTTTGATACCAAAGTTTGATTTTTACTCAGTCTGACCCCCAGTTCTCACATCAAGGAGATTTTTGACTCTCAGTCTTGCACCCCTAGGGGATACACTGAGTTCGGAATATTTTTACGCTGTACAACAAAATTCTTTATTAATGAACAGTACATTAGTGCATCCTCTCAAAGTACCTTGATGTATGAATAATGTTGTATTCTGGGTTATTGTGTATAAAGCTTGGCCTTACCCCAGAGGTGCATCTATCAAACAACTGCTAGCGCTCCGCTTGGTCATTTTCACTTCCTGAACTTCAACGGTAACTCGTTAAAAGACCAGCAAAAGCAAAGAAACAAACAAAAAGGAACAAAACAAAACAGAAAAACTAGCCGATGTTTCAAAAATACCTTTTATATAATTTGTAATTTATTCATTACATTTTCATTACATTTTTTGGAAACTTGTATTGTCTTGTCTGAGAAAGTTTGTTTTCCCTTTTTTTAGAACTGTTATATATAGTGTACTTTAGACTAATTTTCGCTGATTTTTCGAGCACATTGGAGCAGCCATTTTTGTTATGTGTGTGCTCAGATCATGTGCATTTTCCACAAGTTCAATATGTACAGAAATTTCAGGCACGTTATATGGAAATAGCATAAAGGTATGCCAACATTCTCATCACTGTGCACGTGGCAACTGCATACAACCTCATCTTTCCCCTGTCACTCTCTCGGAAATACATAGCATCTGTAGAGCGCCCACTTGTACACTGGAAAAGTGTACTTCCTACCGCATGGCGGCTTTCAACTCATCTGCCCCTCGAGATTCAGCCAAATAGCATTTGGGGCTAACAATAAAGGGCTGTATAGAAGATGTAGCCAATACTGTCAATAAGACAGCGGATTTATGAGTAAATGCGTTTTCGAAAAAATAGTCGATGCTTTACTTGTTTACTTAAATATAGTAAATAATAACAAATAGAGGCGGAACTCATGAAGCGACGGAAATTTTAGAAAATTTCACACGTAATCTGCACAGAATCTAAGCACACCTACAAGATATATGTTTAGCAGGATTGATAGTTGATGTGCATATAGATGGACAAAAATAATAAATGATACTGTTTGCAAACCATTTTTTAAAAATGCCAAAACGATCACAAAGTATCATCAAAATGCAGTTTAGATCGATGAAGTTTTTGGTTCAGTAGGTGTTTATTAAAGTCGATGACGTTGTAAATGTTGGAAAAAGCGAGTTTTATATCTATATTGAACTTTTTGCAAGAATTGTGCGACACTATATCAAACTGGTCAGAGCAAAGAGAGAGAGAGAGAGAGAGAGAGAGAGAGAGAGATATCTTAATTTTATTTTAGTATGGTGACTTTGATGACTACAAAGACAGAAGGAAACAATGAAATATAAATATATTCAAAGATTCGTATCCTCGTATATAAATAGTTATCACAGACAGAAGAAAACCAATTATACAAAATTCTATTTTTTTCTACACCAGAAAATAGTATCATCATACACACACTGTAACAGTGTGGAGAGCCCGAGTCATATAACACAAGAAAAAGGTTTGGTTGTAGAGTTTTAAAACATATAGAACCAATTAAAAGGTTAATATGTTATTCATGATTTTGAACTTATCGTCGTCTCAGAAGCATACACGTATAGGCAACAAAACGACAATGCCCCATCAGGATACCTCGTCGCTGATGGCGCGGTCTGCCTATTGAATCGAAATATCTTAGGTTATCAGAACAAACAAAAACATTTCACCAGGGTCTAATTTGTATTTTAAATGAAACCACAAGAGATATAAGTTACTACTTTACAGAGGAATGGAATTGCAATAATGTAATTAACAATAACTTGAATTATTTATGACTGGAACAGTCAAAACATCTGGAATATGGTATAACGGTACCAATTGCGCAAGTCCAGCTGGGCGGAGCTTAAGGTGTATGGAACATTGTATTCAGAACTAAAGAACAACACTAGCTGTGATTGGTGCATTATGTAAGAGTTGTACTTTCTGTTAGGCTTAAAAAAAAGTGTAGCCTCTTGGCAACATGTGAGTGTATGTTAATTTCTATTTAGATTATATTTTGCATTTTTTATGATTTTTTTAAAATATGGTACACATGGCTGAAAATGTGCCTGTTGTGACTAGATAACTCTCACCCCTGTCTAGTTCCAGTGGAGTTATCTCTCTTAAATGCCATGGAGTACCTGGTTCTGTCATTGTCAAATTGACAATCTAACACTGCTCTCTAGAAAAGTGTGTGACATGCATGCTAAAGTAGGATAGAAAATATATTTATTTCACAAAACATTAGCATTGAGGTATATGGAAAAACAATTGGTACCGTGATACCATATGTGTAACATTTTAAATTAAGACAGATTTCTTACATATTTGAACGAAAAATAACTCAAAACAAAGGTTTATACCATAATCGTCCAACATACAAATAAATTACAGCACGCATCGAATGCACTTTGAATTTTAATACCTCAAAATACGTTCCATTGTTTATTTGTAACTTTTCCGGTTATGACCTTTGTTAAATAAATCACAAACGTATTATCTGGAAGAGAACAATGTTTAAATTTATATTTTAGAGGTAGAAACATTTTATTACCCGTTCTTTATCGAATTTATCATTTCAATAATTACGTTATATTCAAATATGAATCCAGAACAAAATTGTGTTAGTCTTAAATAAAATGGCGTTTACCAAAATGTACAGTCCTTATCACAAGGTAAATGAAATAGGCTGCAGCTCTGGCTGGTGGAGCAAGTGCTAACAATTTAACATTTACAGGGATTAGTAGCCTGTTCAAGTTATTTTATCCAAATGGATCCGATGAAACAGAAAATAAACATGACATGTATCAAATGGTATATCAGATAAACATTTCAGAATTCAAGAAAAACGGGTTAGAGACTTAATTACTCGAATTTACAATTTAGAAAACAAGATTTGGAGAGGTAGACTTCAAACAAAATTGATAATGCTTCTAGCTGAATAGCTCATCCAGGTGTATCTAATTGGTATATCGCATCTATGAACCCATAAAATAAGGCAGATCTTGAAAAACCCAGACAGTCTTAACATAATGATTGTCACTAGCTTGGAACAATCAAGTTAACGTTGCCACAGGGTCACTGAATCTGTGATGGGTGTTTTTATGGAAGATGGTTACATGTTTTTTTATAAATGGTTTGGTGCTTTACGGCACGGCAACATAAGTAGCTTTTTTTATTAGTGCCGAGGCAATTAAAGTAAAGTGACTTTCAAAGGACACACCATAGTAGCTGACTCATTCTGGTCAGATGGTAGGATTAGAACCTGGACCCTTTGGTTGTGAGTCCTGTACGCTAGCAAATCAGCCACCGTGGGTCCATGTTTGTGTGAAAATGTATCGCGTATTTGTAGTATATAAATATCCGAGCTATAACAACGTAGAGTAAATAGACAATTCTTCACAAACAGCAAAACATTCCGCATAGATTTAATATAACAATATAACATGTCATTATATCACATATACTCCAAACAATATTAAACAGGACAAACGTTTAGAGACAGCCATATAAAAGCTAAACCCTTGTATCTTCATTATACCCGGTAGCTTTTTTACTCGTTCGATTCTGTAGGAGAGAAAAATAAGAATAAATTACACGCAATATTAAAGGTCAAATGTGTTGAAACCTCAGCTACAAGTTCTTGTTGTTGGTGTTGTTGTTGTTGTAGTTGTTGTTGTTGTTGTTGTTGTTGTGTGTGTGTGTGTGTGTGTGTTGTGAGTGTGTGTTTATCTTTTTTATTTCCAAGTGTAGAAATGTTAAATTAAAACAATGCTACTCTAGACAAATTATCTTTCACCGAATTCACGAAAGTAAGCGCTAACATTGATGAAGAGTTAGAAATCACTACTTTATTGAGTCAATGAGCTGTTATTGCATCTATTATAGTCCAGAAAAATATTTTTGAAAACCTGATTTATCCGTTATATTCTCAAAAACAAAAAATATGTCACTATCAGTTATCAAAAAAGCAACATATATAACCTAATCAACAAAAAGCAGCATTATAACCTAGTCAGAAAACAAAACGGTTATTGAGTTGTTGTTGTTGTTGTTGTTGTGTGTGTGTGTGTGTGTGTGTGTTGTGAGTGTGTGTTTATCTTTTTTATTTCCAAGTGTAGAAATGTTAAATTAAAACAATGCTACTCTAGACAAATTATCTTTCACCGAATTCACGAAAGTAAGCGCTAACATTGATGAAGAGTTTGCTGGCTTCTGCGTAGGCTGACAGAGCACACTGCTGTGAATAGGCCAGTTTGGAAACCTCATTTGCGCTATTGATTCCTGTTATTTCATTATAATGCAACCAAATCCTGAAAATGGAACAAAGCGTCTGCAGATTTATTAATATGTAGTGTGTTCGAGTTAATGCCTAATATATTTAAATGTTCAAGGTAAAACTAATATTTAAAATAACTTAGATAATATGGGTATATCTGAACCAATAACTAATGCACTGGAATTAATTAAACATGAAGAAAAATGAAGGAAGTATATAATGAACTTAACTAGCAAGCTGATACTGCAAATATTAAAAAGGAGAAAACCCATTGTGAACCCATTGTTTTAACGATTAAGCATACAATATGCATTTGTGTTAGATAGTAAACTCATTTGGGTTTGGGTTTTTTTTTTTGTGCACGCTGCAGAAATTTTATGCTGAAAAATATATTTATTTTCTTTTTTAAATGTAGGATGCATCAGAATTATATAATATTTCTTTAATATGTATACACCAACATCGTTTATTACTTTGTCAGGGACCGCTCCAGTGGCCTCAGTCGCGAGTTCGCATATCGGCCGATTCGTACCAAAAGACTTCTAAAAAGGGTACTATCAGCTGACTCGATTGGCGCTCAGCATTAAGACGTTAGTGTTAAGACTGGTCGGCCTTGTGTATGGATAATGTGGCTAGGTGGGACATGATGTTAAATGTCTGCAGCATAATGAACCAATGCTACACATCACTTTAAACTGCCACACTGCAGACATCGCGTAAAAATAACTGGAAAATTATTAAAGGTACGTAAAAATCCAAATCACACACACACACACACACACACACACACTGTTACGTGATTGCATGACTTCATATTTTGTGAAACTTCCTTTAGAAACCAGATCTATGAATTTTGTATACTTTTGTTCTCTCTGTGATAACCATAAGACGATATATGATGTTACGCCAACATCAACAACAAGCCAATACTGCAACAAGATACCAGAAATTACAACATTTAAGATTTGCAATTTCAACGGCTGTAGCTAACTTCAAATCAAGCAATTTACTACGCGAGAAACAAAGGTCCGTTCACAGCATAAACTGCAATTCTACCTTTGTATTTGCAGCTAGAATCAAGAAATAACCTTTTAGTTAGCCGCAAGGAGGTGGAGAGAAGTTAAACTTAGACGACTTATTGTTTTATTATTCAGCCAAAAAGCATTTTAAGCTTTTCAATTGACAATCCCTACTTCATTAACATTCAGGGCAGACTTAGGATGAAGCGTTCGTAATAACATTGTGACAGACTGGTTCGTGATAGTTAGCGTAAGCTTAAGGAAAGAACATGGAAGCTTTATTCAGAGTATTTCGCCAGTCATAATAAAGAAACTAAAGCCTAATCAATAGCCACTATTAATAGAAGAAGGAAACTGAAATTCGTAGTTGTGTATTAAACATCCATTTCAACCTAATATGTATAAATACATATATGCTACCACGATCGAGCATAAATAAAATCTTCTATAATGTGAGAAAATGATCTTAGAGGCATGATGGTGATGTACGTAATGGTGATAACGTTGCGTTTTTAGGCTATAAAACCTGTGATTTTAAATCAGAAAGAAAGTAGAAAAAACCTCCAAGCTTGGGTATAAATTCGAATTAATCTGTCAGTAATCAACAAATGGCATTACTTTCTATAGGGCGCTATTTATTCGTCAAAAATATTAACTCAGCTTCAAACCAAAACTGCCAGTCTTGTGATCCCCATGCTTAAAATACCCAGGAGCATCAATAAAATGACGTCAGCAATTTAGAGTATGTGTCATGCCTCCTTGAAATTTAGACACCTTTCGGTACTCCGTTAGGTTACAAAATATACTTCGTGTTGTCATTATTTACAGTTTATATATTTAAGGCAAATGCTTCATTTCTCAATGTAAACTTTCCCGAACACCACTTTTCCATAATCGTCCTATCGATTAAGTCACGAGCCCATAACATACCTGGCTGAACAGGTGAGAGAAATGAAAATACCAAGGGACTGGCAGTTCGGCCAATTTTCATAATAGTTGGTTCAGCATAATGGACACTTTAACCAGACAATCTGCTCAAAAACATTTGATATATTACTCAAGTTAAACGCAGAATAACATCTGAAATTTTAATCTTGTAGTAATATGGAGAATAACGTACGAAGATATACATAGTCATAAACAAGTGTACATACATTCTTTAAAATAAACACTCATGGAGAACAAATCAGTATAAATTAAGAATGGCCACTGAAGAATAGAGAATTTATTATCAAGAGCTACTTACACGTGTTTTTCGAAATCGCGAATAAATAATTTTCTATTGCGTAAAATGCTTTATTTTACTCTATAATAGCTTCCACAATTGTTTTCGTAAATGGCCAAATGTACTACATGCAAAAACAGCAATAAATTAGTTCTCAGTCTCTTAACTACTGCGCATAAAAAATGATAATGCTGTGGTTGGTCTCGAAGGTAATGGTACAATTAGTGCATGAAATAAACCAAAATGGTAATGGCTATTCTTGAAGGTAATGGTAACCACTGACGCATGAAATAAACCACTTAATTGGAGTGCCACCCCTGCACACACGGGAGGTTTCCAGACCGGACAAAATAAGGTGATACTTCTCTAAACCAGATCATCTGTATCATGGCTACCTCTGTATCATGGCTACCTCTGCAGTCCAGCTGCATAGTTTGGTCCGAGCATGGGAATTCTTATTTCTTCTCTACTGTCCACTGCAATAAATTGGCAAAAATGGCTGGTCGCAACCGTCTACAGTCTACAACAGTTGTACTGTACTTCTTTTTTTTTTAAAAAAGTACAACGGTTGAACATAACTATTCTAATTATGCCTTGCTCATTTTATTCGAGAAGACAAATGAAGTTAGCAAAATAAACATTCAGAGTGCGCAGGCAGATCTTAATAATTATATGTTATTGACATGTGTTGCCATTAACAAACACTCAAGATGCAAGGCATTTCTTGATATTTATCTGCTAATCACGTGTTTTGCCATAAATTAAAATTAAGCTGGGAAAACTTTGATGTTGAAACCCATATTGTCTGGTCATATTGTAGCAGGCAGATCAACAGGGCTTAGTAAAAACACTAATCAGGTTATAGAGATTTACAATGTTTTTCTGTTGTTTGTTTCTAAATTTGGATTACGTTCTGAATTACCTGTCAAAATGTCACTATGAAAAACTTGTGTAACAGTTAACTAATTAGATCATTCTCAATGTAGTCAGAATTTACAATCACCTTTACAACCCTAGTTTCTGTAATTATCGTGTCGAGAGCTTGATCAACTGAAAATACCTTAAACGCAGCAATATTTTCATCCCTAATATATTTGTGTTATCCAAAGGTGATAACTCTATCCATGAAAAGGTTCTCTAATCTCTAAATTAGAAATCTTTTTATTTTTGCCTTTGCCAACAAAAAATAGTCTTTGTAGTGAATGACATCCGTCCGTGTAGAAATCATCGTAAACCATTATGTTATCGCAAAATAAATATAAAACAGGTTTGAGTTTAGCATTCAAATTAAATTCTTTCGTCAATGCCGAACGTTAGATTTCTGTCATTTTTGTTCTCGATAAATTTCAGTCAAGGGACAAATACGGTGTTAATTTCTTTACTTAGCATTTGTACATTCTCAGTTGATTAAGAAACTGGTAAATCAGAAATCTTAGTGTGTTTACAAATACTCTCAAGACGGCTGGCGGTAGTATTCTGTCGAATACAATATGTACACGAACTATATGACTTACTTACTATGTGGCATTTATTTACCTAATTATATTCTAAAAAATGACATTATTCAAAAGAATCATTTTATTATTTTTTATTTCAGTCTACTTAGATAATTAGTGTGTGTGTGTGTGTGTGTGTGTGTGTGTGTGTGTGTGTGTGATTGGATTTTTAACGTTGATTTAACAGTTTTCCAGTCATAACGCTACGATGTTTGCAGTGTGGCATTATATAGTGATGTTTAGCACTGAGGCATCATGCTGCAGACATGTAGTATGATGTCCTACGTAGTCACATTATTCTGCTATCAGGCCGACCAGTCCTAACACTAACCTCTTAATGCTGAGCGCCTAGCAAGGCAACGGTTAGTACCATTTTAGTCCAAGTCTTTGCTAGGACACGGCCAAGGTTCGAACCTGCGACCTCCCGCATCCGAGGTGGACGCTCTAACCACTAGGCCACCGGAGCGGTCTCTGATGATTATTATATGCTGATTTTTTTTCTCCGTTAACTTTACATTGTCAGAATCGTGCAATATTACCCGATACTGAACTAGCGCGCAAATACACATATTGCATTTACGTGCATAAAGGAACTACTTTCTATTGTAATCAACAATGAACGCAGACGCCAGCACTTTTGATTTGTAAACAAATCACGTACACTCGCGTAGTAGGCGTTTTACGTTGTAGTTGTTTTAAAAAGATTCTGAATGAAGTAAAGCAGACGTTTCGTGGACCCACATACTAGCTGTTTTCGCACAATCAGCGTAAACTTTTTTGATACAGTGTTTCGGATTTAGGCTAGCTATACAAGATACGCAAGAATGGGTCCTTACAAATAACATACTAGTGACAAGGCATATACTGTCTTCTTTAGCTGGTGACAAGAACGGCAAAAGAATACACTTACAGTTTTACATCATGAATTTCCTCAAAATATCTTTTCTTAGTTCTGCACATCCGAATTACATGAGCCATGTCATAGGTTCTCAATCTTGGTTACACATTTCGAAATTGTACTGTAATGTCGGTTATAAGTGCAATTACATCCTCCTTACTGCACTCAAAATGAAATAAACGTTAAATTCCATAGGGTCGTTTTGATAATTGCAATTGAAAGACTTCATGCTTTTCCCACATTATGATTTCAAACATTCAATGACAGAAACAGAAATACATTTGCTGATGTCAACACGCTTCTCCCTCGCTTCTTCAATCCGATGTATTTTATGTGGAATTGTCACATATAAATCCAGTCCATATTCACGCAATTTTGTAGAATCGAAAGAAAAAAAATCAAAATCTATTCATTCCAGATCAAATGGAAAAGTTGTTGCAATGCGCATTCATTCACAATATGACTCCAAATTTCAAGTTTAACTAGACACGCCATTTTCTTTCGAAAGTTATGTCGAGCGCGCCACTAAGTTCAAATTTATCTGGGCGGAGATACATGCGCAGTAATAATATTGTTGTTGTGTAACGATGAATCTGCGCTGGTGTATTTAGTTTGGAATACGGCATACATTCAGTTACTTTGTTTGTCGTAGTGTATTTTGTTAATTTAATACAGCTTTTGATGTTGTTGTCGTTGTTGTTGTTGTCGGGTTTAACACCATTTTTCAGCACACGATAGGCTATGCATGGCGGCCAGTATTAATGGTGGAGGAAGAACCCGGGAAAACCCCGGGAAGAACCACCGACCCACGAGAAGCTACTGGCAAACTTTCTCACATACCCACATTGGCCGAACCCTAGACTCGAACCCATGCAGACAGAGGTGAGATGGCAGTGATCCGTAACGGAGAATGCTTTGGACCACTCGGACAAATATAATTAAGCATTAGGTAGAATAAAAAAAGAGCGTATAATAAAAAGGTTACTGCATTTGAATGGGAAAATATGAACTCGTTTTGTAGGATGGATATACTTCACTCCCAAGGTCGTGCACTATTTCCATTCGAAAAACTCGTTCATATTTTCGCATACAAATGCAGTAACCTATAATCATTGACTGTTAGTTTAACGAGAACACTAAAAATTCACAGTCAATAACCGATAATTATTGACTGTGGATTTTAATGATCTTGTATTTTGAAGATATAAAAGCTTGAAAGTATTAGTCACCAGTTTCCGCATATATATATATATATATATATATATATATATATATATATATATATATATATATATATATATATATATATATATATATATATGTATATATATATTTTCTAGGTATGTGCGTGTGTATGTTTTCATATCATTACATAAAATGCAAATACCGCAAAATATTAATGTCCCGCTCTCCTACTAACCGGATTTTTGTTTTGTATTTTAGTTGATCACTTGTCCTCTGTACACGACACAGAGAATTAGTATACAACATACTTGATATTGAATGATGCCCCAGTGCTAGACATCATTATAAACTGCCACACTGCAGACATCGCAGCGATATGACTGAGAAATTGTTAAAGCTATGTTATAAATCCTAATCACACACACACACACACACAAACAGACAAACACACACACAAAACAAGCTTGATATTATAAACTCTTGATATTATCGATTCATGGACGCAAAATGAATTATGTTCTTAAAGTCTGTATATCGAAGGATGCAATATTATTTTCTACTTAAAATGATTTCGCTCTTTTTGTTGCCTGATAGAATGAAGAAGACATCATCAATTACCCGTACATGCGGATAACTTTTCCATTATTCCTAAGTCACGAACTCAGGAATAATCCCTCAGGAAACAATTCATTTCTAACTACAATCCTTGCTTCATTTGCAATCCACGCAGAATTCGTTTGATCTTAAATGAAAGTTATGTCAAAGCCTGGCGCCTTTTGTTGTTAATACAGTTCAATAAAAGGCATTATCAGCTTATGTGCGATATGAAGTTGGCAGCCATCTTGTCATTACCGCTTTATCCAAGGTCTGGAATTACTGACGGTTGAAGTTCAGCTTTCTTTCATGAGCGCACCTTCGCTAAATTTCAATGGATTTAAAACGTTTACATTTTCTGTGATCGTAGGAAAATTACCTCCAAAAAGCCCAAGCATACACCCACGATACTATGTTGATGAATCTCTGAGAAACATACGTGTGGCATTCAGTGAACTCTGAAACTGAGGGCACATCGAATTGGCTCCCATATCACATTTAGTAGGAGTTAAATGTTACACTTCGGAGGTGCTGGTCAGATGTTTTATCAATGTCCACCTCAATTCCATAACCGGATGAATCGACCTCTTTAAATACGAGTTCTGGGTTTATGAAAGTAAGATATTTTTTTCATTTAACCAGCCCACAATCATCAATCACTAAGACGTCAAGCATCACTTTTTAGTTTATCTATCAGTCATTTAGTCTTATATAAAAGCATTGACCTAAAGTGCATATATGGCAGTCAAGCTATATGAGACCACTTACTAATCAGCCTAGCTGGTCTGGACCTTTCACTCTAGTGGTATGTACGCCTACTTTCAGACAGACGATACTGGTTCGACTGTGACAGAGTTTGTCTCCCCTCCTGTTACATTTTTATCGGGAGAGGAGGGCTCGTCCGACTCGAAGTAGCTGGTGGCCAGGTTGGGAATGGGGTTCAACCGCTCTGAGATGTGAATATGACAAACAACATAAACAACATTTTTTTTAATGATCCTTGAATCCCATGCTTGACACGTGTCGCGTATGTCAAGGCGGTGGCCAAATAAATGGAATGTTGTGACAGACATTCATGCCATATCTAGCTTTTTGGAAACTTCGGATTACAAAGAACAAAACAAAAACACACGTCAATTTTTATTTATTTGCTAGTGTGTGATTGTGTTAAGTACGTGTATTCCTTTTTAAGATTGTGAATCACCCAACGATTTTTAGGATCGCAGGGTTTATTTGTTTGAACTTTATGCAATTTCTCAAGTCCACTAAATATTTTCTCGTTTGTTGAGCAATCCTGTTTTATCCGATAAATATCTTGCCCGGATGTTGGCATCCCACTGAAAGTTTCCCTGCCAATAGTGTAGCAGCTATCAAATGGTAGGTTTTAAGGTCAAGACTTCCTATTTTTTATCAATATTCTCTCTAGTAGCAGCACAATGTCTTTCAGATGGTATCAACTACAGTGTAAGTTTAATCATCCGACTTTAGTTACATATTTAGATTACGGACTGCACAGTATGGGCCATATAATTTTTGGAGGGGGGATTTTCTTTTGAGTTGAGATATTTTCTAGACGTATATAAGCCAGGCTTTGAGATAGACGAACTGAGTTCGAGTTCAGACTGTGATAATTAGAATTGGGTCCCCCCCCCCATTCCCCGTTACATGTCAATAAAGCTGATTATCTCGTTAAAGGTATTATCCATTGCAGACTTGGTGTGTATATTTGGGTGAAAAAGTAATTATAAAACGCTATTGGTCTGAGTTCGTTTCTTGTATGCCTATCTGTTTTCTTCGTTGCACGAGAGGCTTATATACCTGATAACTTTGTATACTGATGAGGTTAGACTGTTTTTGCACACACATACATACACATACACACAGCACACATACGCACACACACACGTGAGAGATGTCCTGGTTGGTGGTTGTGCAGCATTTGCTGTGGCTATGTAGTCCAACACGGGAGTGGCAGTCCTTGCTGCACTTGAAGGTTGCGTCTAGTGTTGGTTTTAGCTGCTTATTCATACTCTGCAATCGTTTTTCATCAGCTAGCAAGCGTAACTTGCCATCGCCGACTTTCAGACCAGTGATCAGAGCATGTCGCCAGCTTGATCTGTCTAGAGCGAGTTCTTCCCAGGTGTCGACATCGATCTCAAGGGCTTTCATGTCGCGCTTGCAGACGTCCTTGAAGCGGAAATTGGGCCGTCCGATCGATCTTTTGCCAGAGGCGAGTTTCGAATAAAGAATGTCTTTGGGGATCCGCCGACATCCATCCGACGTACATGGCCCAGCCATCTGATGCGACGTTGGCGGAGGAGTGTGACCATGGGAATCACGTTCAAGCACCTAGTTGTTTGTTACGCGGTCGCTCCAGGTGATCCCGCGTATGCGTCGGAGGCATCGCATGTGAAAGTCGCTTAGTCTTTACTCTTGTGAGGCATATAGAGTCCAGGTTTCACTGACGTACAGGAGAGTGCTTAGCACGCAGGCACTGTACACTGTGATCTTGGTGTTCAGGGTCAGCATGCTGTTGTTCCACACTCCCTGTGACAACCTGGAGAGAGTTGGTGATGCCTTTCCGATCCGCTTGTTGAGCTCAGCATCGAGCGAGAGGTTATTGGTGAAGGTAGAGCCGAGGTAAACGAACTGAATGACCACCTCAAGTTCGTAGTTGTTGATGATGATACTTGGGGAGTCCGTGTCCTGAACCATCACGTTTGTTTTCTTTAGGCTTATAGTCAACCCAAACTCATCGCATGCTTTAGCAAAGCGGTCCATCAGGCGCTGTAGCTCAGCTTCTGTGTGGGTGGCTAGAGCAGCATCGTCTGCGAAAAGCATGTTCCTGATGGTGACTTCATGCACTTTGCTCTTTGCCTTCAGTCGTGCCAGGTTGAACAGTCTGCCGTCTGATCGCGTTTGCAGGTAGATCCCTTATGTGGACGTCCCAAAGGCGTGCTTGGGCCGGACTGCGAAGAAGATGCCGAAAAGCGTGGGGGCAAGGACGCAGCCCTGTTTCACTCCACTGCGGATGTCAAATGGGTCGGATGTCGAGCCATCGTACTCCACTGTGCCTTTCATGTCATCGTGGAAGGACTGGATCATGCTTAGCACCTTTGGAGGGCATCCAATTTTCGCCGGGATTGTGAAGAGTCCGTCTCTGCTGACCAGATCGAACGCCTTGGTGAGGTCTATGTTGTTCTCTGCATTTTTCCTGCAGTTGCCTGACAGAGAAGATCATGTCGATTGTGGACCTCTTTGCGCGGAACCCGCACTGCGACTCTGGATACACTCTGTCAGAAAGCGTCTGCAGTCTGCTCAGGATGAAGCGTGCGAAAACTTTACCCACGATGCTGAGAAGGGATATGCCCCTGTAGTTGTTGCAGTCGCTTCTGTCGCCCTTGTTCTTGCATAGGGTTACGATGTTGGCGTCTCTCATGTCCTGAGGCACTGCACCCTCATCTCAGCACTGGCAGAGGAGGTCGTGCAGGGGTGTGAGCAGCACGCTACAGCCGCACTTGATGACTTCTGTTCGGATGCCATCCTTCCCTGGGGCTTTACCTAAAGACAGTTTCTCTAAGGCCTTCCTTAGTTCGGCTACCGTAGGTTTCTCGTCTAGTTTGGCCATGAGAGAGAGATTTTCAATGGCGTTGAGGGCATCATTGGTCACATGGTTCTCTCTGGAGTACAGTTCAGAGTAGTATTCCACCCAACGCTTCATTGCTTGCCCTTGTTGTGGATCGTATCGCCTGTGACAGACTTCAGTGGTGCTGTCACTTTCTTCGTGGCACCCATTGCTTTCTTGATGCCATCGTACATGCCTCTGATGTTTCCGATATCTGCTGCTGACTGGATGCTCTGACAGAGCTGAAGCCAGTATTCATTGGCACACAATCGTGCTAATCTCTGCACTTTGCTTCTGGTAGACCTGTATGCCTGTAGTGTCTTCTGGCAGGGGGATCACTTGTATTACAGGTGAGCACTGAGACGCTCTTCTATGGCCTCAACCCAGTCATTGTTTTTTGATTGCTTCTCACCAAAGATCCATGTGACTGTGCTGTACACAGTCTGTCTGATGTGATCCCATCTTTCTTTGGCACTGCCGTTGGGAGGTTCTGAAAAAACGTCTTAGAAAGAGCATAGGTGAATTCCTCAGCCTTGTCTGGATTTCACGTTTTGCTCACATCTATGCGTGGTTTACCCTCTCGCCTAGAGCGGTATATCTTCTTCGGCTGAAGCTTCATTTTGCAGCACACGAGCGAGTGGTTGGTGTCGCAGTCAGCACTGTGGAAGGTACGGGTAAGAAGCACATCCTTCATGACTGACCGTCTTGTAATGATCACGTCCAGCTGGTGCCAGTGTTTAGACCGGTGATACCTCCAAGACACTTTATGCTGTGGCTTTGTCTGAAAGAATGAATTGGTGATCCTAAGGTCGTGGTACGAGCACATCTCTAGAAGGCGCTGCCCATTCTCATTCATCTTCCCAACGATAAAATTGCCAAGACAGGAGGGCCGAGGGTCATGGTCGGCACCCACCCTAGCATTTAAGTTGCCAAGCAAAATCAAGTTCTCTTCCTTGGGAATTTTGTCGATGAGCGAGTTTAACTCATCGTAAAACTCATCCTTGATGTCTGCTGATGCGCTTAGTGTGTGAGCGTAAACACTGATCAGGTTGACAGGCCCGTTTGTGGTGTGGAGGCGGATGGATAACAGTCTTTCACTTCCTTGTTGGCAGGGTTCTATCATCCCTAGCAGAGTGTTCCTGACAGCGAATCCGACACCAAGCTCTCTGGCTTCGCCGGCGCTCTTTCCTTGCCAGAAGAATGTGTAGTTCTTTTCTTTGAGTGACCCGGAATCTGGTAGTCTTGTTTCCTGTAGCGAAGTCTTTTGAACATCACTGATTGCCTGGAGATCATCTGAAAGTCTGAAAGCACAGTCAGCATGGTCCGGACATAACCAGGTACCTAGCTTGAGGATTGGAGGTTTCCTTATTGGTTTTCTTTTGTTATTTCTTGGTGCAGTAGTTTCAGTCCGTTTGTCAGGTACTCATGTACCTTAAGCCTTACACACCCAGCAAGGCAGGCGAAATGTGGCGGGACGGCACCTTATTGGCTGGGGGCTGCCCAGTTTGAGGCAGAAGCACTCTTGGCGTCTGGCTCTAGGCCAATCGAGCGGTGACTTATAACCGGCAGACTGCTGATTCCCGTTTTGTGTCGACGCTGTGAAGCGAAGCTGGAGTGTCGTCTCCAGGGCGCAAGCCTGGGCAGGGTGATATGGAGAATCAACTGTTGACCATGCAGTTGACCCCCCCCCCCCCGCCTCCACGCATCTGGTGGATCCAAGGGAAAGGACAAGCCGATACATCATGGCACCAGCTGCGTCGCAGGAATTGCCGAGATGAGACTGAAATCAATGCCAAGTCGCCTTAGGGACTCCGTCTCCGGATTTTCTGTTGGGGTTTACTCCCATAGCCTTTCCCATGAGAGGATATAGTCGCATGGCAGCGACGGTTTGAAATTGGAGTTTACCTTCTCCTAGATGGGCGACCACCCAAGGTTAACGAGCCCTATCTGCCCGAAGCATCTGGTTTTGAGGCGCCAGAAACTGTTCGAGCTTCTTTACTGCCACTGCAATTCTAATCCGCTTCAATGTATGTAGCTCCAGCATGGACGAGACTCCATCAAGTAGAGCGATACTGTGTCCGACCTTTTCAAGACTCAGTGTCAATCTTAAAGTGTCTCAGGGATGACTTGAGAGAATATATGAAGCGTTTCTTCTGACCACTCTGAGATCACTTTCCTTCAGCTCGCCATAGATCTTCTTCGGTAGTCGCTTTTCTGGTATCCTGATGACGTGGCCTGCCCGTTGCAACGGTGATTTCATCAGCAGAGTGTATCCTAGGCAGCATATATGGACCTTATTCATTTACTTGGCATGGCGTCTATACACTAAGTATTGTGATAGTTAGCGCTTTAAGATTTACCTGGTGCAAGTTGGTATATCACCTCAGTTCTCTTGATATTGATTGTGAGACCGAAACTGTCAAAAGCTGAAGAGAAACGGTCCATACTGTGTTGCATGTTTGACTCAGATTTTACATTCAGAGAACAGTCTTCTGCAAATGGGAGTTAACGAACAGTCACTTTCTGTAACTTTTGCCTTAAGTCTCCTTAGATTTAAGAGCTTGCTATTAGTCCGGTATCCGATGTCAATCCCAGAATTATAAATTCACGGAAGTGTAAGTAAGCATGGTCTAGAACATCATACTGAAGGGGGTTGGTGTCATCACACAAAGCCCTGCTTGGCTCCACTGGTGACTGGGAAAGGTTCAGATGACTCCCCGTGTTCCACGAAACGAGCCAGCATGCCATCATCGAACTATCGAACCATCAGAATACATTTTCAAATTTTTACTCGATAGTAGTGTAGTGGGATAACATAGGGACAATGGAAATCTCAGTCAAAGAGGTCGTGGGAACGTATAGAGACAATATTTTTCGCCCCCCCCCCCCCGGGAAAGTATAGGCACAAGGGGAATTTAACATGGGAAATTTTAAGATGGGTGGGACTAATGAGGGACAAAAATTATTGGGACTGTATGGGACAACAGGAATTGAACCGGTGGGTTACATTACGGTACTGGCTGTTGGCAACAATGTAGCAAGGGTTTGACCTGACCTTAGGTAAACACATATATTACACTTAAATTATAAAATAGACTAAAACATATTTTAAGGCAAGAAAGCAAATCTTTTGATGCAATGGAGTGGCCCTGTTTTTATGTTAACATTATTCCGTTACCACAGAGGACATTACACGGGTTTCTTCTTTTCCTTAAGCTTCTAATACGCCTGTGAAACCCACCCTAGTGATTTCTACAAAATCATCGTCAGCAGCAAGTCCAGAAGTAGGCCTTGGACATTGCAAAAGCTTATGAAGTCCCGTTCCTTCCTGGTTTTTTTTTGTTATATAGTATTCATTTTGCCAAAATAAATGAAAACACATAATCCCTTTTTTGCCCACGATGTATGTGTGTGAATGCTTGAGTGTCGGTCCTTATTCTAAAAATCAAAACCAAGAGACACTTACGTTTTTCGTCTGGTCTATTCTGATCAAATTTTACAATTTAATTCACAACAGAACACTTTAAATAGTTGATAGACGTCTTCTGTGTATTTTGTTCCCTCTCTCCTTTTTGAATTTTGTCACTTTTACAGGCTTCTCCTCCTCCACTACCTCACTTTCGTCTTATTTTCTTCTCTTATTCCTCTTTCTGCACGTGTCTGGATTCTTTTCGGAAGGTACCTCTTCTTTTTCCCTTTTCTGAACCCCTCTTTTCCATTTGCTCCTGCTGTTTCTTATGGCAGTCTGAAGACCAATGTTCTTTCTCTTGACAATGATAACAGGTATCTTGACTTTTGTCTCTTCTGACACCTGTTTTGCTTTTTTGACGGTCTGGACATTATTTAGCCCAATGCCCTTTCTTTTGACTTATACAGCAAGTATCTTGACTTTTATTCACGATGAACATTTCGATGTCATCACCAGGATCGCCGCATTCCTGGGATACAGTTATTACTGTGCGAAATGTGACTATGACTATAACAATCGAGAGCAACACAAGATTCGCGAATCGAAATGTGAGGGATATTTGGCCTCTCAACCCTATCTGGACGAAGGACAAGAACGAGTGCATTGCCCAGCTTGTCGGCGCTCTTTTAGCAGCCCTAACTGTTACCAAAAACATCTGAAGAGGTATGACACACAACATAAAAGTGCTTCTCAGCTCAATAGAATGTGCCCTACTGGTGGACAAGGCATACGTACCAATAATGACAAGGTTCACGCATGTCTAGGAAAGAAACATTGTCACAGTGTCACATTTGTCACCACATCGTGGACTTGGAACATCAATGCTATATTCAAAAATACCAACCCCAAGAGGAAGAAGATGAACACAAGAAGAAAGGCATTTTCATCCTTTTCGATTTTGAAAGATGCAAGAGACCGGCATTCACGTTCCTAATTTCTGCTTGGCTCATCGAGCGTGCGAGAAGTGTATACAAGAACCTATCTTTAGTCATTGCATTCGCTGCAGCAAGATTCCTGCAGGACGTGAAAAATTGTTTTGGGGACCGAGCACGCTAGCCGATTTCGCCAAATAGATCTTAGACCCCATCGACGAGAAGTTGAAACAAGAGGACATAGAACGTTACGGAGATTGTCATCGCCATGCCACGGTGATGGCTCACAATTTCTCGGGATACGATGGACAGTTTCTTCTCAGATACTATAAGGAACAATGTAAAGAAACGTCCCAAAGTGACTTTGAACGGAGACAAAATCATTTCCTTGCAAGTGGGTCGAGTGCAGTTTAAAGATTCAATGAGTTACTTGGCCATGCATTTGAGCCGAATGTCTAGCAGGCTTTGTAATGACAGAAATGACCAAAGGCTATTTTCCACACTTTTTCAATACCGAAGCCAATCGACATGTCCTTCTATCCCATTTACCTGAGGCTCACTAATATGACCCCGATAACATGCGTACCGAACAACGAGAAGATTTCTACGCATCGTACCACTCTCACGCCTCAGACCCCTTAGACTTCTTTCAGGATAAAATGTTAAAATAGTATCGTTCCGACATGGATATTTTATGGAAATTTTCGAGAATTTGTCATGGAGCACAGTGTGATCGATCCTTTGAAAGAAGCTGCACCAATGACTAAGCCTGTATCTTAGTGCACCGCCAACGATTCATGCCCGCAAACAAAATGGCTGTCATCAGCCCTCAAACGACGAACTTTGTCAAACGTGAATACTCGGCCAAAGCCCTACATTGGCTACATTACTTGTACGACATGGAAGACAAATGGATCCAACACGCCATCAACGACCATCGGAACGTATCATGTGGATGGCTGTGACTTTGAAAGCCCCCAGATCCTGTACGAGTTTAACGGATGCTTTTTCACGGATGTCCCCTCTGGTACCCTCAACGTGACACTAAAAGTCAGTTTGTACAACCGACCATGGAAGACTTGTACGAGACCACAACTGGTCAGGGAACGTCGACCGGTGAACATCGTGCAGTGCAAGGCATCCGACCACGTGCTACGAAGCAGTGCAGTGTAGCCTACCACCGTGCCGCTAGTCATAGAATATTCACCTTGCAGCACAAAGGGCACTACAGCATAGAGTTATACTGGAAGACAGAACGACACGGAGAATTATACCGGACAGCAAGATACTAGGGAATAGAGTTATTGGAGGGAGCGAGTAGTGGACATAGCTGCGGCACGTGGGCCGTGACTAACCAGCAACAAAAAAGCAACAAAGGGGGCGCGACCTTTAACACGGAGCATGCAGCCCACGGAAACCTAGCTACCCAGCCTTCTCAACCGTTGATAACAGCGGAATACCAGTGTCTTGCGGGATATTATCATAGAATTAATTCCCTATGCCGAAAAGTCATGACTGATAATATCAGTGGAGACCAATCCGGACCTGTCGGTGACGTTCCCGAACTCGATTTGAAATGGTCGAGCAACATATCAAATTGCCTGGTTGAATGTTGGGTTCTCTTTTTGGCTATAGAACCAATTTGATAATATCTATTTCATAACTGACCTAATTTGACTTGTTTTGCTACCGCCGTCTAAATTCTTATACTCAATTTTAACCATCCGTGACTCAAACTGATACAAGTCGTTTAGACTAAACTGATTGGATCTTATTTCATATTCTATGTACACTTTGTACACTAAATTCAAACTTGTTCGTAAAAATTTATTCAAAATTGATAACTCTTTAATTTGATTAATTGCAGAGGTGGCTTACACATTATTGGTATTATAATTGTCCATTAGTAAAACTGGACTTAATTTGAAATAAGTACGGGCTAGCGTTTCAGGAAGTACACAACATCCATGGCTGGCTTGCCGAGTGCCTTTTCCTCCTTCACCATGCTCGGACAACGTACACGTGGCAGTATGTAGAACGATTTCCACCTGCCACACGACCAAGGTGTCCTAATGTGACGTCATCGCTGCAGACCAATCGTAGCGGGCGTCACATACTGCTTGGGTTGACACCTGGGGCGATTCAATGCATCTGAACTTGTATAGTAACATGAGTTGTGTGGTACTATTCCCTCTCATGTAACAGCCATTCAGTCAGATTGTTAGGGACTTATTAGTCTTACAATCTGAAGGCTAAAGTAAATAGTACCTGGTGGGTACATTAAAGCCTGGAGGCGGTGGCTCCAATTCCTTCCCCCAGGAGTAATTAAAAAGATGCCCGTGGCATCAGTAACCAGTGGTACATGTCCCTAGTGGACGAACACCACTTTAATCCAATTAATTCAAGTCAAGCTTGACCAGTGAGAACAGAAAGATTCGGCTCACATGGAACATGATCGATGGTCTCTAAATTTTCACTACCTGCCTTTAGTGGGACGACCTCACTAATCGCTGTATGGACATTTAACAAGAAAACATTCGTGATTTAGCTGTGGAACTGAGAGAACGCGTTTACCGAACGTTTGTCAAAATACAAGTGAAACGCACACTCAAAATCATTTCTCCATTCTTAAACTATGCCCTTTTCCAAAGTAAACTAGGACTGATTATGGGGGGACACAACTTCAGTCACAAATATAAATGAGGCTATTGGCCACGACCCAGCGATTCCTGATTCTTGGAGAACACTGAATATATACTTTAGAAGAGAATATTCGTGGCTTGCCTGTGGAGAGAGAACGCATTTACCAGGAGCTGGTCACAATACAAGTTCAACGCAAAGAACAATTGCTTCCGTTACGTCACCGATGTTGGAACCATTGGTACCTGAAGGGTATAAGAGCACTGATACATTTAAAAGTGCTCCTCTGGTCAGACTTTGATGAATTGCGTGAGATTCATAAATATTTGGATGATCTCATTCTACATACAAGGTTATCCTAATACACCGAATTCAAACGGAAGAGTTAGATGATTACAACAAATCTTTACAAGAACTATTCTTGGTTCAAGAGAAAACTTCTGAACGGTGTGTGGTGTGTGAGTTAGTGAATAAACAATCTTGGTACGGAACTAAAATAAAAACCGATGATCTTAAAAATGTACACTTTTTATCTGACACCAAAAGGGTATAAAAACGGGTACCATGCCATTTTCGTTTTCTCTTGTGATACAGCAGATTCCGCGGAAGGAATTCAATGACACTATTCAAACTGTGGAGGATTACCAACACTTATTACAAGAACTGTGTCCCATGAAATGGTGTCGTCATGTGGTGTGTGTGTCTTAGTGACTTGCTTTATCAGATTTCGTTTAGCAGCTAATTCCTTGTGGACTTTTTATGAACAGTACCTACCACCAAATGAAACATGAAAGTCCACGAAAGTTTCATTCTGTTAAAAGCCTTGCGTTTTCATCTGGATACTTATCAACCTCTACGGAAAAAAAAGAATCGTCAACTTTTAGGTACTGAAGATGTGTGTAGCTTCTGACTAACACCCTCACTGGACAAATGTATGTGACTGGAAAAGTTGAGGTTTCGAGGCATGGACCAAAGAAGTGTCCAATTATGCCCAAGAGTTGTGATCCTTAATTCAAATGTCCAGTGAAAAAAGTAACTTTTATACCTGTATTAGTGACTGTGCCAGAGCAAGAAGTATCTGTCACCGAGGAAAGCATTCCCTTCAGGACAGGACTGTCATAGACATTCCCGAAAGACCATTCCGGGAGGACATCTGTGTGACTGTACCCAGTGTAGAGAGTGTAAGAATATTACACACGGTCCATATGACAGCTTTCTTATCAAAAAACATGTACAGTGACTTTTTTACTTTGGTCGTTTTGATGTGTATTTTATCGCTGTACTTAACCATATGGCTTTTATGTATTTTTGTCTTTCGTATTGCTCCATTTTAACTTGCAATAAAGGTGTCTTGAAAAAGTATAAAAACTCTTGTCTTATCTGTCTTCATGTCAAAAGTGACATTCCCTACACTATGACTACCTTTACTGTCTCTGTTCCCACTTCCTTCACTTTCAAAGTTATCGACGAACACTTAGATCGTGCTAGTTTGGAGGCCTTGTATCTTCGCCATCCATTTAACATGTTAATTGCTGAGTCTAGAGGTTCAGGCAAAACCAAATTTGTCAAACGTTTGATCGAACATAAACATTTGATCGATCATCCAGCTCAACGGATCGTGTGGTGTTACAAAGAGTGGTGATCGGCATAAGTCTCTTGCGAGAAAGTCAAGGCGATTCCATCGTGTTTGTGGAAGGCATTCCTGGCGATGACGACGGAATCGTGTCTGACCCCAGTCAAACTCATCTGGCCATTGTCGACGACATGTTAGGTGAAGACGAAGAAGAAACTAAACTGTGGTTTACGCGCAAATGTCATCATTGGAATGCCAGTGTCGTTTACATCACCCAACAGTTGTTTCAACAAAGTAAAGCCCATCGCACCATCAGTCTCAATGCTCTTTACGTGGTGATGTTTAAAAGCCTTAGAGATAAATCGCAAGTACAAGTCTTAGCCAAACAGTTAGGAACGCCTTGGCTGACTCATGCGTACGACAATGCCCCTCAAGCCCCACACGCCTATTTACTCGTAGATTTAAAAACCACTCCCCCCCCCCCGAGTTTTTGCGATTTCGTACTGATATGCTTCACCACTGGTGCCAAGATGAAGGGCCTGTCGTGTAGACATCCCCGTTGTCGACTTAACAAAAAAATCTATACAAACCTTGGACACTTTGGGTCTGGCTCACACAGCGTCAACATGAATTTCCTCCAGTCTCATCGTCACGTATAAATGTTTCTACCTTGTACGGCGTCAGTCGCGAAAAAAAAGCTACAAATATTCCACTTTCCATATCAAACCAAACGCTTTTTTGACACAAACAATGCAGCCGTGACGCAACTGCCGATCTTCGCATCGACACTCAAACCAAAAAGAAAATCAGTTTGAAACCTGGAGGTAACGGTTCTCTAGGAGGTCTTATCATTTGCTCCCTCTTAAAATGGGATCCTAATGCCCTCAAAGTCCTCCTCAAGCAAAAAGCCACTCTCAAAAAAGCTAAACTTACCCAAAAGAAAAAAAGCATTGGTGTCAAGACCACGTCACAGGCCCCGAAAAAGATAAAGAAAAATTCCCAGAGAAAACCCACAGTAAAGAGTTTCTACCAGCAAGGGAGGCACAGCGACCAGGATGCAACCTTACATTCGCAAACCACGACCTGCAGCGACAGTGACCGCCTATCCAGTAGCCTTAAGTTCTTCCATTTCTCCGTTGCTAGTGATGCCTGCCAAGTCCAATTTGACATCCATTTTTCCTCGTTTGATGAAACAATGGAATCTCGCGTCTCCAAGAACTTCTACTCCAGCGGTGACATCCTCCTCCTCTTTAGCAGCGTCGGAAGCTGCTCACAAAGTACCTGCCCCCAAGATCAAAGTCCAAGAGAGATAGGGCATGTTACAGAGTTTTCCGGATTTATCCAAGCAAGAAATGTCCTAATTTAGTCCGTTGCGAACCCCTCCACGACATGTGATGCCTGTCATCAAATTGATATGACGTAAAGACAATCAGTGTCGACGCATTCCAGTATAAACAAGACCTGCGTTAAAGAACGAAAATAAGTATTTTTGTGCTCCGGAACAAACAAATATGCTTCCCCCCCCCACGCCATCCCTCTTCTAACCCCAAATAAAAAAAAAGGAAAGGACTTCCTCCTCGTTTAGCCAAACATTGGGACGTGTTTTACGTCTTGTCCAAAGCCCCTCCACCCATGCGAAAACAACTCATTCAAATAATCCTCCAAAGACGTCGTCGATACCGTGTGTAAATGTTGTCTGAACGTCTTGAATGGCACGATACCTTTGTCTCCGCATCAGAGAAAATGCTTAGCCAAGCATCGACACGTTCTTCGCAAAATGGTCCAGAAAAAGAAAATACCCATCCGTCAGAAGAAGAAGATGTTGGTTAACGCGTTGAAATTCACCCATGTTGTTAGGACCCTTGCTGAAAGTACTATTGGGAATATTGCTGGGAGGACTCATGGGAGCAAGATACAAAGGGACAAAGAAGATAAAAGGGACCTATAGGGTCAAAAAATTTCAGGCGTGACCTTTGGAAACTGACGGTTCGACGAAAACTTACTTAGTGCCGTACAAACGATGGATGGAATTCCATCGTTGGCAAGACAACGGACCCCGCATTTATCTCCCAATCCTCATTTGACCGCGATGTCCCAGCTACAACACGAATTGTAATCGTTGGTGGAATGCAGAAATTTGTCAGAAACGGAAAAATCACAACGGTACGGTCAAGAGATGCAGCAACTGCAACTTTCACCAGAAAGTTTAGACGAAACAGCTCTGCTAACTCTGAAAGGTTTTACGGTCCTCATGAAAGTCCATCATCACCAGCACCAGCCTCTGTGGTCAAGACAGACGAATCCCCACGGATGACAGAGGAGGTTTAGGCATGATAAGTCTTTCAAACACCGTCAGTAGCTCCCATCCCTAGCAAGATTACAGAGTCCTTGTTGACCCCTTCCCCCATTCCTCAACGAGAAGAACTTAAAAGTTTGGGTTTAAAAGATGATATCCACTTCTCCTTCAACAGAAGTGAAAAAGAAAGAAGGGAAACAGGAAGTTAAAAAGCAAGACGGTCAAAGGCATCCCATTACCACCCACACCGCTACCACTGCCCTCGACATTAACTCCCATGGCACGTCGGACACGTAAATCCTTTTCAAACCACCATCTCGCCCCACCTAAAGTGGCATCAGCGAAGAGTTGGTAACTTATTATAAAAATGGAGAAGGTGTTAGCTTGCATTTACTATGATCCAGCCCATCCTGCAGGTTATGGAGGAGTTCTGAAATTGTATGGTGCTGCCAAAACTCAAATGAACAGTCTCCATTTACCTCAGGTGCAACGATGGTTGCAAGAACAAGCCACGTACACTTTACACAAACCCATTCGACGAACATTTGACGGAACTCGTACCCGAGTGGAGGGCATCGATCATCAGTGGCAAACCGATTTAGCCGATGTCTCTCATTTGGCCACCTACAATAATGACTACAAAATATTATATTTTGTGCAATCGATGTCTTTTCCAAATTTGCCTGGGTCGTGATAGGGAGTTCCAAATCGAGCAGTGTATATGGACGAGCCCTCCAACTAGTGTTGAAGCAAAGCGTCGTCACCCTCTTTTGATGGGAAACCGACAAAGTCACCGAATTTCAGAACCATGCTTTCCAAAACGAATTAAAGAAAAGTGAAATTCATTTTTTCACGACCGAGAATCCCGAAACCAAAGCCAGTATCGTGGAACGTTTTCAACGCACTTTGAAAGAACGCATGTGGAAATATTTTACGCATCAACACACTCTCAAGGACATCGACGTTTTACCGCACCTGGTTCAAACGTACAACCAATCTTACCATCGGAGCATCAGATGTGCTCCTCAAGACGTGATTCCCGACAACAAGGTGACCGTTTTTGAGCGCCTGTTTGATACGTCCCCGACGGTGGCTCTACCCAAGTAAGGTGAAGTGTTGGCAGCTGAAGATTGGGTGCGCATTGGCAAAACTAAACGCATTTTCAGTAAAGGTTACTTAACCAAATGGACCCCCGCATTGTTATGTGTCACTGGACGAGTGCGTGGTCGTCATCCTGTCGTCTATAAATTGGAAAGAACGAGGGAGAAGAGTTTAAAGGAACCTTTTACTTGCCCGAGTTACAAGAGTAACCAAAAGAGAAGACGAAGTGTACGACATCGAAAGGATTCTCGAACGAAGAACCAGTAAAGCGGGGAAACAACGTGTCAAGGAAGTCAAAGTGCGTTGGAAATTATATACTACCAGTTTTGATTCATCGACTCTAAAAATAAGTGACCATCATGTCCTTCAACACAGCTTCCACCGTTACCACCGCAGTAACCACTTCTTCTCAACAAGATCTACAAAAGTAACCCTTGTAGGTTTGGTATGGAGAACTATTCCTAAAATGCAAAATGTCTTTTTTCTGTCAAATCTTTACGGTGTATTGTGTCATCGGTGCTGCCATTGCCAGTTGAGTTTGCAACAAGGAGACAAACGGTTGGAACTTTGAAATTATTAGAAACAACAACAGCCAATTTTACTTAACGTTATCGATTGACAGCTCCATGGAGGTGTTTCCCAACATTTACCTCATGCCATCGAATTGGATCACGAATCCCACTGGGAAGTGGTTTTGGTGGAAATCCTTTACCCTGCAGAAATTACAAACATTGTCGAATATCAAAACACTATTGAGGTCGACATTCATGGCAACGATTTACAAAAATTCTTGAATCAAAACCCAATTGCAAATACATCTTTACTAAAAGAGAACTCCAATACTAAACTGGCCACCTATGGTTTGGTAATTCCCCCAGATTATTATTTTAGAGGTACACATTTGTTGAACACGATTGCTACCAATTTCAATGCCGTGTTTAGAAAAATCTTGGAGAAAAAGGGCAAAGTGTAACCATCGAGTACCATAAATTGGCTCGTAGCCTACTGATCAAGTTTTCTGAGAGAAAAATTGCTCTCCTTGTTAGTTTGGTCTTAATTGTTTGATAATTTGGGTTCGGACACAAAGTTAAGGATGAAAATGGAGAGAAAAGGCGACTTACTAGTCGTTTACGACAACTTGAGTTTTGCGACTTTGTTTGGATACCCGGCAGAAATGAACCAAGGATTACATTTTAATTTTATGTAATCCGATGTGGTGGAGTAGAACCTGGTGGGACACACCTTCGTACCGTTACTGCGTGTCATTCCTTTCAAAGTAGATTCTATCTTGAACGCTGACAGGGCAGGTGGAAGACCTATCACGTTCACCATAAATTTGTACATCCTCACTATTTATTCGTCAGTAAGTCGTATTTCGAGTGTGTCAACATTGCTATAAAAGGAGATCTGGGACAAAATATTTCATTCACCAAAGGAAAAGTTACGGTGGAACTCGATTTCCGAAAACGATTCTCTAACGACTTGTATTTCATGTATCTAGTGTACCAAGGAGTCGATCGACAGCGAGGACATGGTTTAGGAGATATGTTGATATCGGCCTTTCGTTCGGTGGCGCCCATATTGAAACCGATGATGACGCAAGGATTGCATGCCTTGAAAGATGCTGCGTTGACACACGGCAAAGAAGTTCTCCAATATGTCATCATCGACAAACAAAACCCCAAAGAAGCTTTTTGTGAGAGCAGACAAAAATGTCTTGCTTCAAACGGACAAAGATGTTCTGGGCCGACGAGAAACTCCTATAAATGCTCTGGACACGGCCGAGTCAGGCAATCCTACTTCCCTGATGCAACAGCAAGTACAAGGCAGAAAAAGACGACGAAAACACCCGTCAGAGACCTTCACACTCATTCAGCTAGAAAGACTAAGGAAAGAACAACCGTCCGAGACTAGACGTTTTTGGTTATTAAACAACAGAGAGAAAAAGAAAGAACGAAAATGATGCATCTAGAGTCTTGGGCCTGATCAAAGTAGGAACCGGATCGGTTTGCCATGCCACCCACCATGATGCCGATGAAAGAATCACATTGGGTAGAATTTCATCCCGTCTCCTCTATGACGGATTCCGCTCCCGTCGAGTTTTTTAATCAAAGGACAGCCCGAAGGTTACATCAATATGAATAGCAGTTACTTGTAACTGAAAGTGAAAGTGATCGAACCGGACAACACTAACCTAGGCGACGATGATGTAGCTATTCCAGCGAACAATTTCATGCATTCCTTGTTCAGAGGAGTGGATTTGTACTCGAATAACAAACTGGTCAGCAGCTGCATGGATACTTACCCTTATTGAGCATACCTGGAAACTCTCTTGACATACGGAAAAGAGGCCAAGAACACCCATCTAGATGCCTGCGTGGTATGGAAACCTGACATAGCGACCAAGTTCATCAACATTACGGTTGCTGGGGACGATCAAAATTTATCAGGATTTATAGAGCGTCGAAAGAAATCAAAGAAAGCCTTAGTTTAGAACTGATGGATCGCCTGCATTTGGACATGATGTTGCAAGACAAGTATTTGCTGAACGGAGTGGATGTCCGCCTCAGGCTGAATCACAGCATTGCCGCTTTCCATTTGATAGTTGCAGGTGATACCCCTTACAAAACTGTCATCGAAGAAGCCAGGCTCTACGTACGAAGTTTGTAAGTGTTACCTAAAGTGGGAAACGACATCAGTCACACTTTGAGCTGAACGACCGCGAAGTATCCGATACGATGCTTTGAAGCTAAAACTTTCACCATTCCTGCCTAATAGCGATCCATGATCGAAGACCATCTGCTCCAAGGTCAGTTACCCAAGCGTTTAATCTTTGGCCAAATCTCTAGAAAAGATACTATTCAAGTTGCCAATTTTCATGAGTGTGGAGTAGTGTGATTATAAACACTCACTCCTTTCCTGATATGTGAATGTGTGTGTGTGTGTCTGTGTGTGTTTGCTTGTTTGAGTTAGCGTACTAGTAGAGTGTGATCCCCCCACCCTTCTTTCTGTGTGGATAGTAGATATTATAGTTGTATGTTTTCGCGTACGTTTGTGTGAATAGTATATTTGGGGTTTGTTTTTGCTTTTTCCTCTTTCCGTGTGTGACCAGTATATTTGGGGGTTTGTTTTCCCTCCCTTCTGTGTAAATAGTTGAGTGTATTTTTGTATGAGTTAGCATAAGTTTGTGTGCATAGTACACTTTAATAATTTTTCTCCTTCCCGTGTGTGGATATTATACTTTAGGGTTTGTATGAGTGCGCGTACGTTGTGTGGATGGTATAGTGTTTGTATGAGTGATCGTATGTTGTGTGGATAGTATAGTGCGTGTATGAGTTGTGTGGATAGTATATTTTAGGGTTTTTCCTCTTCCCGTGTGTGGATAGTATATTTTGGGGTTTGTTTTTCCTCCTTCCCGTGTGTGGATAGTATATTTTGGTGTTTGTAGGAGTGCGCATACGTTTGTGTGGATAGTAGATATTGTGTTTGTATGCGTTCACGTACGTTTGTGTGGATAATAGATATGTGAAGTAAGTGTAAGGGATGCTTTCGTTCACGTCCGTGCTTGACATAAAGTCTAGCGCTTGTCATTCGTGCCATTCAACATTAAATAGACCAGGATGGCAACTAACCAACTTGACAAAATGAAGAAGCTGAAAGATGGTCTGGACAATATGGGGATGTTTGAAGAAATGTTAGTCAAAAGTGGATGACAATTTGTATTCTTGCAGTCCCCATCAAGATCGAAATAAACAAATTGAGAAAGTTAAAAGACATGTTAAAAGAGATGATAAAAGAAACAAGGAGGAGGAGGATGAAGAGGATAGAATATGAATGAAGGCATGGAATGAAAAGATAGAAAAGGAAGAGGATAACGAGAAGAGGAATAAAGAGGACGAGGAGAAGGAAAAACAGGAGGAAAAAGTGAAAGAGGAAGACAACAACAATAACAAAACTACGAAGATAGTGGGGATGAAAGAAAAAACAACTAAAAGAACAAGAAGAAGAAACCCAAAGACCCTTTTCAGAGGCACTCATATGCCTCGAAAAGATATTTATTCTCTTTGCCATATATGTGTTTGATGTTCATCAATCTATGTCAGTGTGTTGTATGTGTTATATATGTCGATGCCCCGCCAGTACCGATCCGCCAAGCTTTCTAGGTTTTTCACCGTTGTTTGGTCAAATTGAGGTCAGCCTCTTGCTACATTGTTACCAATGTTCAGTACCGTGACGTCACCCACCTGTTCCATTCCAATTGTCCCTATACAGTCTCAATACTTTTTGTCCCTCCATAGTCCCACCCATGTTAAAATTCCCCATGTTAAATTTCACTTGTCAATATATGTTTCCGGGGGGTGGGGGTCTGAAAAGTCTTGTTCATATACGTTCCCATGACCTTTTTGACTGGGATTTCCATTGTCCCTCTGGGCCCCGAGTGGCTGAGTGGTCTAAAGCGCTCTCCGTTACGGATCACTGTCATCTCACCTCTGTCTGCGTAGGTTCGAGTCTCGGATTCAGCCAATGTGGGTATGTGAGAAAGCTTGCCAGTTGCTTTTTGAGGGTCGGTGGTTCTTTCCGGGGATTTCCCGGGTACTTCCTCCACCATTAATACTGTCCGCCATGTATAGCCTATCGTGTGCTGAAAAATGGCGTTAAACCCTACAACAACAACAACATTGTACCTCTACACTACTCACGATCTTCCAATGACCTCCAAGCCTGACTGTGTCAAAGACTTTGTCAAGTTGATGAAATGTTTGGAGTTCTGTTCTTGGCTTTTCTCCTGGAGTGGACGAGCTGCAAACAAAATGCCTTTGGTCCCTCGTCCTTTCCTAAAGCCACATTTACTTTCTGGTAGGAGCCATTGTTCGACGTAATGTACAAGATGATTCAGCAGAATTCAAGCAAGTATTTGCGGGCTATTGACGGTAAAGAAATGTCCCGATGGTTGTGGCAGAATTCTTTGTTGCCTTTCTGCTATCCACTACCTTGCAGTTCACTATCTTCTGACTTTTGTGAACCGTAATATACTATATACTGAGTTACGATTCAGCCGCAAAATCTCACAAGAAATAGTGATTCCAATAATAATAATTAGTTGATTCCATGAATAAATAAATGTATCTTGAAAAAAAAGAGCTTTATTGCCGACAGTGTGCAACAAAAATATTCGTTAATACCATATATCTTTTTAATTAAATAAGACAACTTACAATCCTCAATACAAACGCTTTGGATGGTCAATACAGAATATAGTGGACACATTATTTCCAGTTTTTGTTGCGAGATCAATGCTACTGGAACTCAAAACTATTAGCATTCAAAATCATTTTGCAGGGGAAAAACTGCTTGATGTCTACAATTATTACTCCTTGTGCAATTGACTCTTGATAGTGAAACATTTTTGTAAATCACCACAGATAGTAATTGTCCATAGTGTACAATAATTATAACTGAATTATGATATCTGGAGACTTTCTTTGTCTTAATCCATGTCTTTGGAAGCGATCATGTTTTATGGATTATATATGCGTTACCTTTATCTATTATTTCATATACATTTTACAGAATTTTTGCATCTTTACATTTAATATTTTAACTTGTGGTACTTAATTATACATTTATTTGGAAGGCTTTATTTCCTAACTTATTTGCAAATTGATTTTACATTTTTGGAACATGAGCTTTCATTGGCAATACATCATAACTTGTGTACTACATTGCCTTAAAGCACTACATACATACATATATACACACATACATACCTTCATATATACATAAATACATATATACATACATACATACACACATACATACATACATATATATATACATACATACATACATACATACACACATACATACCTTCATATATACATAAATACATACATACATACACACATACATACATATATACATACATACATATAAACATGCATGCATACATGCATACATACATACATACACACACACTTACATATATACTCATACATATATACACACATACATACATACATCGATACATACATACATACATACATACATACACATGCATGCATGCAGACATACATGTATGAATATACATACATACATAGCATTAGGTACATACATACATACTTTGGAAGCAGTTTTCAATGACATTGACAAAAGTAAATTACTAACCCTAGGTATTGTTTTTATCCTTACTTCATTTTTAAAACATAAATATTACCCTAGGTACTCACTTTCTCAAAGTGTAAGCAAAGCCGTTGAAGCATGAACTGAGTCAAAATGACCTACTTTTGTGATTAGGGTGTATTACTTGTCAAGATGTATCTTCTCACCAAGTGTCTTGATTCCAGGTATAAAAGTATGCACATTTTGATACAATCTTCAGTTAAATGCAAAGACTGAACAAAAATTGTATAAATGACATACATGTATAAAACTAGCCTTCTAGTATATCAAGAAAAGAACAAAACAAAAAAGTCCAACTAGAATTGTTCGTATAATTTTTATGCCCACAAAAAAAAAATCAAAGTTAAGCAAGAGTCTCTCAAAGGGTCAGACACTCAGGTAAAAAGTCTATCCATGAATTCATAAGACCATTTCTTTATTTAACTGCAAAGTTTTTGATCTATCTCTCATATTATCCATTGAAAACAAGGATTTTCAAATTAGCTTCAATAGTAGACATAACTGATTTAGGTCTGGCACCATTTTCATTTAGCACAATGTAGACATCATTAGAACTCTTTTTGGTGATCATCCAAGCAAGGAGAGTAGTACTAAAAAGATTTTCAAGACAGCCATCATGGCAACCACAATAGATATATGACTAGCACCATTTTCATTTAGCACAAAGTAGACATCATTAGAACTCTTTTTGGTGATCATCCAAGCAAGGAGAGTAGTACTAAAAAGATTTTCAAGACAGCCATCATGGCAACCACAATAGATATATGACTGGCACCATTTTCATTTAGAGCAAAGTAGACATCATTTTAAATTGAAGTACAATTGAAGAATACTCCAGTTTGATATAGCATCTATTTAGGTGGAGTAGGTATAACAATATTTTTAAGATATTTACCATGTTGGTATTATTTAAGTTTTGTCATTTTCATTTTGGGCCAGTAAGATACCAAGAACTTTTATTTACTAAAACTTTCCATTTAAGGGAAAAGTGAAAATAAAATTTTCAAGATGGCCACATACTGGAGGTCAGATCAGTACACTACTTTAATTTTGCATGAACTAAACATTATAAGAAGTATTTTAATGAAATCCCCATGCTGATAAGAACCTTCATTTTGAAGAAGTCATACTCTGGCAGCTATGTTAGGAATACAATGTCAATCGACTTCACCTTCATGAGGAGTGGTAACAAATTTTCAAGATGGCTTATGTGGCAGCCATATTGAACATAGATCTACACCATTTTCATTTGGGACCATTTATCATAATAAGCAGTTTACAGAAAACATCATTTTGATACAACGAACCCTTCAAGAGGAGTAGAAATAACAATAAGGACTTCAAGATGGCAACTATGTCCATCATATTGTACCTCAAACTGGGTCCATTTTCATTTAGGATCAACAAGACATCATTAGAAGTAGTTTTAGTGACAATCTCATGCTGATATGAAAACCATTCTGGAGGAGTTCAAACAACAATAGCAAGTTTTTAGATGTCTGATGGGGTATCCATATTGGAAGTTAGATCAGCACCATTTTCAGAAAGGACAAACTAGACATTATTAGAAGCCTTTTATTAACAGCCTATGTTGATCTGGCCATCCATTCACGAGCAGTAGTTACAACAAAATTTACAACATGCCACTGTGTGGTGGTTACATTGGTTGTTTGATCAGCACCAGTTTCATTTAAGACCAACTGGACATCATAAGAAGTCATTTGGTGAAAGCCCTATGTCAATATGACCTTCTGTTCGAAGGAGTTGCATTCAAATTTTCAAGATGGCAGCTCTGGTGGCCATATTGGACATCAGATTTACAGCATTTTTATTGAGGAGCAACTAAACATCAAAACAAGTCTTTTGGTGAAACCGACCATGTTGATATGATCATCCATTCAGGAGCAGTGATATGATTTGGATGTCCACCATTTTCCAACTGGACCATGGGATGAATGTATAAACTTTCAAGGCCATCCTCCAATTAGTTTAGGAGGAGTATCAATAAAAACTTCTGCTAATGGACAGATGCACAACGAATGTTGAACTACTAACAACATACCATCCCATAAGCTCTTCTGGTGTATTACCAGTACAGCTAATGCAAAATGCAACGGAATGAAAATCCAATCAACTCATTTGTATATGTGTATGCATTACAACAGGCATATGCAACTTCCTCCAGGATACAGGATACAGGCCAGCTAAGTGATATTTAAAGTCAAACATTTTATGTAAGTAAAAGGATTAAACCAGGCCCGGCCTGTGAGCTGTAGTCTGTACACACTTGCATTAAAACAGCAAAACAAAATTGTTTGTCTATCTGTAGTTTATTTTCATTAGCCAAGGTTCCAATATGGTAACCCTATCTACACCTTGGCAGATTGAAGATCTGTGTTTTGTCCTAGCGACATCTATTGGAGTTGCCTCCCTTAGTATGCAATGCCAACTAGCCAATAATGTGGTACATTGTACATCAGCCGAAAATCGTGACAGCAACTGACCTTAAAAGGATACTCTGTAAGTTTAACATCGAAGGTATGGCTATGTAACAGAGAGAAGCCGTAACGGGTCTATCTGGGTGATATGTATTTGTACAAACACGGACCAGCAGTGGAAAATTGCTTATTTATCAGACCATTTGAGTTGTGTGCTCCTCTTGTCTTGATCATGTAGGAAGAGTGTTCAAATTTGTACAACTTAATTTTGATTGGATGCGGTGCCTTGTCGCTGCATCCAATGAAATTCACAGATCGGAAGTATCTGCTCGATACGCCAAGGTGTAGATAGGGCTATCACACTAGAAGGTAGGTTAGCGAAGATGTCTCTAGTTGTTTTCAATTGTGCTAACAAGGTTTTGATTGGAGTCTTAAGTTCAAATTGTTTCTGAATGTGTAAAAATTAAAACACCACTGCAATGGCCTTAAAATCTAATTAGGTCAACTATTTCATGTATTTATAAAAGAGTCTGCAGTATTCCATTTGATTTTATGAGTGGCTTTGCAATTATGTGCTAACCTGCTTCACAGGATGGATACAAAACCACAAAGACAAGACAAGATCAAATCAAGATGCCGCAGCAGTATGAAATGGAGCATAATGACATTTAAAAAAAATGGAAGACAGGTGATGAAATGACCCAGCATTAAACGTCTAAATGGAACAGTCAAGTAAAATGACCACTGTCCTGTAAATAATTTCAAAATGACAACATAATAAAAGAGTATTTTAAGAGCATTTTTATTTAAAAGGTGTTGACATTAAATTTATTTAACATTTTCTCTTGAATAAGATAACAGCGCAAGCCTTTACAATGCAAAGACCATCAATAAATACAAGTAACACAAAATATACCCATCTAGCAGTATCAAGACAGCCAAACAGAAAAATGTAAACTATATCACATTACCTACAGTATGGCATGAATTATGACAGTGCTGAATCTATCTGTATACAGCATTTGCCAAACTGTGATTAATACAGACTGAGCACTTGTTACACACTGTTTAAATTCTGCAGGATTGATTTTGCATTTGATATGGATATTCAATATGCATTCAGAACTGGAAACCCAGGATGGAACTACTTAGGCATTTTCATTACTTAGGCATTTTCATGGACATCCGCATATCATTTAAGGATGCAGTGAATGAAACTTGTTAAAATCCCTATTGTTTTGGGTCTCACTGATAATGCATAGCTGGAAATTTCTGGCAAGTGTGAAAAAGGGAATATGTAATAACCAAAAATTGCAGGTATTTGTTCCAAATCACGGAGAAAAAAAACCATCTGATGTGCCATATGAATAAGTCTGATTTGAATGGCCCCACAATATCCCAATACTATATCAGACTCTTTCCTTCCAATATCGGAACAACACAGTTTTATTTACCTCCAGCACATTATGCTAATGCAGTTCAAGGAATGAACAGCATAGTTCTTGATCCTGCAAAGGCAGATCTAGTACCCTGCCACACTCATTTGGGCAAGTGTTACACACAAAGATAATTAGTTAAAATTGTAAGAACATCGTTTTCAACAAAGACATATTTTATGAATTCATTCCAACATGATACATAAATGATGTTTTTATGTTAATCACAGAAGCAGACTGGATGAAATTTAATTTCTAGAAACTTTAAAAATAGTGAAATTTGTTATACTAATTAGGAATCACCGTATAAACAAATTGTGAAAATGAAGTGCAGATGCAGTGTTAACACTGATACTGGAAAGGCAAACTTGCTGTCTCTACTAATTATACACTCATATTTACAATTATGAATATACTTGTGCATATTTTAACACAAAAGCTGCTCATATTTTACAAAACACAAAACTTCATCTTTCACACTCTCTCCACTACAAGCACATGATTGAAGAACATACTGTACAGCCATTCTTCCACTTTATCTAGCGCGATGTAACAGTTATCATCATGGTACGTGAATCTATATACAATTATGTTTATAACTTATGTACATATCTACAATTTATCAAGTTAACTGATGAATACAGAATAAAAAACAGGAACAAATTCTCTCAACTCTAAAGACCAAGACCCATATAGACACGACTCATCAAACTGAGCTTATACCCAAACTAAAACTGTGAAATTCAACAATGAACAAACTGTGTTACAATAATAAACAACATACAATTAAATAAGCTTATGAATGTTATTAAAGATAGATATATAATTTATGAAAATGTGACAAATACATACAAGACATACAAAGAAAACAAAATATTTGAGTGTGCAGAAAAGTTGAGGAGTTTCATCAATATGGGACTTGGATGTGTGATTATCAACTCTAATCCATTCTCAAACATCCATCCAAATTATCAAATGCTTTCCATTTTCAAAAAGTAAAGCTATTAAATTCAAAAATTGCAAACTTAGTTACCCCCACCCCATAAAAAACCCCTTAGCATCTATATGATTAACTTTTGGGCACCGATTTGTGAATATTCAAGAATGTATCAAGTAACTGATGAATTGTTTCATCTCTATTTTCTTTTCATTTTCATAAGATCTACTGCAATGGCTAAGAAATTACCTTACTGACCTGTAATGACTATATTTCTAATTATTCAGAATCTCAAATCCTGCACAGAATATTCACAGCAGAAATCAGCTAAAGTCATTGGCAGTCTCAAAACAATGGCAGCATTTCATTATTCACTAAGTCTGACTTGTTTCTAAACTTATATCACAAGTATTCATGAAGCCCGAACAGATGAAAATGGGACTGGCATGAGAAGTTTTTATACCAGTTCAGGTGGGGCACAGATGGGGTGAGAGAATTAATTTATCATATAACTGCCACAACATTGTACTAGCACAAGAATCCTTTCACTTACATACAAGTACACAGAACATAACAAATGCCTCCCTATAGGATCATTCTGGAACAAACTATGCAAAACCAACCCTTTTCTTCAGCAATAATAAACATGAAATCTGTCATAACAAAACAGTAGAAGATGATAAATAGAGCAGATAGGTGAGAATACACATACAACTGAAATCTGAATGGTTGTGCTCAATTGAAATGTGTTTAAAGATGCAATTGGTACAATGTCACCTTCAAATAGTTTTAACAGAAATTGAGTTCAGTACAAATGGCAAAGTATACAACATTAAGCATTCAAACAATTATGGGCTCCAAGAAACAAAAGAAACAACATTTTTTATAAGCAGCACTAGTTGTGAAAGACAATGAAAGCTAATAAATAACACCACCTGCACATGTTCAAAATAATTCATATTTGCACACAAAATCAGCAAATTCACGCTAAAATTTAAAGACGACGAAACAGTTCTTTACTGTCACTATTTATTTATTTTCTTATATTGCTAAATGTAGTGATGAAGAACCATACAGCTGCAAATTCACGCATGCATTAAAAGTTTGGATGGTTCAACAGCCACATGACTTGATAGGTAGTCAATTCAAGAGGGGATAGCTCATGAATGTAAACTATATGAAAGATTGATGAAATGAATCAATAAAAGATTTGTCTTGCTGTCTAGGGCACAAATGTCTGTTCACAAAACTGAATTCATTAGTTGAGAGTCACACAAAATGTATCATTTCTATGGGACAGAAATTCCACCACAGAGTCAGCCATGATACTGTTGTTCTCTTCCACTGTCGACAATTTCATGAAATATTAAAAAGTGGTTGAGAACTTGTTGTTTAACAATATAAACACACAGGTTCCACAGAATATAGTTGTATACTGAGATGAGCTAATCTAGATAAGAACAAGCTTTATTAATTTGTTTTTACAAAATGAAGTCAAATTCTTGATCTAGCTCTTGGATCCTAACTTGGAAGAATTGATACATTATTTATGCTCACCAAAACTGCTAGAGATTATTTGAAAGTTTAAATTTTTTTTATATCCTTGTTTATTTTCATCGCAAGTAAAATGAGCAAAATTAACATGAAAACTGTCCATGGAATTAAATTTTGCAGATTTTTCTATTCTGGATTGCACCAAAAAAATGCTCTTGTAATGTAAATTAAACTAAAACATGAAATAGTTGGGATCAAAGGAAAAATTATGCTGTCCAATTATGATTGTGGAGAATAATTACCATATGATAGATCTGCAAAGAAAGTTGCACTCTGAAGCACCATACTACTAAGAAATGGCTTGTATTTACATGATACAAATAAGCAAAAACTGGACACAAGAAATCCATCAGTAAGATTCTCAAAATATTGTACAAGGCCCAGTACACAACATACAAGTAAAATATTTAGATTAATCTATACAAATATGCCCAACACAAATGTTCCACTGACCTGCTTTCAAATGTGCCATGTACTTGCTAAATAAACAGACTTGAAATTATACTAAATGTTTCGTCAGTCTATGAAAATATTCAAAACTCGTTGAAATTAAATCCTACCTCAAGATGAAGACTGAAAAGTCTGACTCCATCAATAGTTACAATGCAATTTTCATGTTAGAAAAAATTTTTTTAACAGAGGGAATAGATATGTACTGAAGTAAATACAAGGGTCATCCAAATAAACAAACTGAGAGGGAGAAAGAGATTGGGTGATTGGGGGAGATAAGGGCAGTCATCCAAATAAACAAACTGAGAGGGAGAAAGAAATTGGAGGATTGGGGGAGATAGGGGCAGGGGGAGGGGGAGAGACAGAGATAGGAAGAAAAGGAGAGAGGGTGACTGTAGTGTTCACTGTACTTGAGGCAATGTAATATTTCATGCACAAAAAAAACCTACAAACTACTAACAGCAACAACCATGACATAAATACTGCCAAAGTATACCATAAATAAGAACCGAATTGATCATGGTGATATTTTATTTAGACAGAACTGAAACTTAAGCCCAAGGTTACAATTCATTCTCTCACTCATACTCGATTAAAATTTCTGATGTCTGATTGGTCTGTCATTATATACATAGAGTTCGAGTATGAGAATTTGTAGTGATCTTGAGGCTTTGATGATAAAGTATGTAAGCATGTTGGACTGGACCACTCTGAGAAAACACAAGTGTAACCTAGTCTTAACAGCATGTAACATTCAACTACACACAGTTACTCTTGAAATCAAATCAATACATGTCGAGGCATCAATGAACTATCTGACACTCTACATAAGCACAGACGTATACTGGACATTTACACTCAGTTACGTTTCATAGTGGCAATACAGTATGCATACATCATCCCTCTTTGGATATACACCTTAACACTTACTTACAGGTGTCACAAATATTTAAAAGAAACATCTTGTAAACTGAGTCATGTTGAAGTTATTTAATGTAAGGGTTGTTTCATTTAAACATAAAAGGTATCAAGAGAAGGCAATTTTTTATTCTAATTTTCTCACACAGTTCATAAAAAAATGATACAAAGTTCTAAACAGATCTATAGATGATTATTCTAAAATGAATATGCATTCCCTTGATACCAAATGTTTTAATGGAATCACCCTGATATTCTTAAGATACAACACTAAACTATATACTTACAAAACAGATGTTAAATCTTAAGCTGACAAGAAGTTATTGTACTTGTACCCTCTACAATTATCACAAATCAATCGCAAATCCTTGCATTCATCTGAGTGTCACATTCTTTTCAAGAGTCAATGCCACTTATATGAATGCAAAGCAAATGTTTCACAATTTTGCAATAATCAAATATTTATTACCTTTCACAGAAAATACAGAGAAAGTAGGTAAAATAATGAAAACATTAATATATCTTATTTGAAGACCACAGTCTGACAGAACAAGACTAAATAATCCCACAGTGTAGCCCTTTTCTGGTAGACAATAATACTCAAATATACTATCAGGTCAGAAGTTACCATAGTTTAAAGTTCTTGCACCAACTTATGCTCAAAATCTCATTAGTAGCCTGTCTTAAGTTACAATAACCTTTATGCAGTTATTCTTTCAAAAACACAGCATCTAGGGCTGCCCCATGTACATGTTACCCAGGGAAGGCAGTTTTAAAAATAAATTAATGCTAGAGTACTCTTATTATTCAAAGAAATCGTGCAAAAATGATCAAAATAATTAAATTGCATCAAAAAGTGCCTTCCTTTGTACCCTGGAACAGACCTAATAATTGTACAATTAGGGGTTCTTAACAGAAATGCAAGATACCATAAGCAAACAATAATCTGATGATATAGTACACTGCAAAAGCTGATAGAACCTATTGCAATCTAATAAAACACAAATAATGCTTCACAATATTTGAGGAAAGAAATATGCATCCATCCACACAATACAGGACAAAGGTCATCTAAATAGGTACACACTGTAAAGATGCTAAGTTCAGCTAAGTTCTATTGATCTCAATTTTCAACCACGTTGCTAGAAGCATGTGAATAAACAAATATTATTCCCCCAATTTGTATACACTGAGATGAGAAATGTTTACCACTTTCAAAGGAAAAAATGCTTTAAAAAATGGCCACAATAAGGAGTTATAGGTCCAACTACCTGTTCCATCTGTATCTATTCAGATATGGAGGTTTCCTTGACACAATGAAAGTAATGCATCCATTGTTTTCACACGAAAGTCTTTACAATTTCTGTTGGACGTATATAGCTCTCAGATGTCAAAAAATCCTGTGCTGTCAAGGAAGACGTCCACATCTTCAACTTGGCAACTGTGGTGAAAACTAAATTGAAAGAAAAAAATTTCTCACAGAATTTGTTTAGATTTAAAAACTGCTTTTGGTAATAGTATCTTAGTAACTACGAAATGAGATACAGTCTAATGTGGAATCCAAATATCATAGAGGTTACTGGTAAAACTACTGGTACAAGTTGAGCAATTACTTTCTCACACATCTACCTGAAGTAGTATTCAACTGTGTAGTTTCTAAGGGGGCACTCACCAGTTATTATGTACTTTTGAGAGTCACGTATGTAAGGTGAAGATGTTTGCATTTAAAACATGCACAATGGAGAGAATGGTGGCATATCTCTATGCTACATTAATGTAATGTGGATGATATTTCTTTGGATATTGTACTTTTGGAAATTGTACATGATATAAGCACACTGCTAACTAAAATGACTGCTCCCTTGTGCTAAAAAATCAGCCTGATTTAGTCTAAAGTACACTATCCATAGCAGCTATTAAAATAAGGAAAATGAATTTTGCCAGAGGAGACAATACTAGCTTCTGAAAGTGCAATGAATGAATTATCAAATATATAAAAGGTAAAAAATAAGTTATCAGCTTTTTTTTAAATACAAATTACCTCTGAAATTCAGGAAGTGAAAATGACCAAGTGGAGCTAGCACTTTTTGAAAGGTGCACATCTGGAGTAAGGTAAAGCTGTATACTCTATAACCCATATTACACTCATCAATCATACACCAAAATAAAGGGAATTAAAGGTTCTTTGAATTATACCCAAGATATACAAAGTCTTTTTTAAAAAGCCAGTATAACCAGTGAGGAAAGCCAGGGAAATTCTTTTTCTTTAAAATTCTAACGCTATGCAAGATATGAAACTGTAGAGTGCCACCTAAAAGCAAGCAACTTGTGTGATAACAAAAGCATTTTTTTCCTGCAAATGTGAAATATGATACACATGTAAAATCTGACTCTATTAAGTCTGTCTGTTTGCTAAAATTATTAATGCAGCCATTCTGTAAGCATATGGAATACATTTTTGAAATTCTAACATGAAAGATGTCCCTTGTTAATATCTCTCTTCAGTAAGAAAATAAACTTTGTGGTCATTTCAATTAAAATCAGTACATAATCCATTCATTTAAATGAACATCTTTTTTAACTGTTACTGTTCATGCACACAACAAAATTATCCTGCTGATCTTGTATTCTGTCTCATCTTAACTACTGACACATATCCAGTAACTGAAAGTATTTGGAAGGTTGAGATCCAACACTAACAGGATGTCCAATTTCTTGCCAAACTCACTCGCGTTGCACATTATAACAGAGATCAACTTTTTGTAAATAACATAGCTCAAGCCCCAAAACAGTCCATCTATCTCAATCATGAAAAATACTCTAACATGAAGACAAAGCTTCTCTCATTTTGTTACATAGGTGTAAGTGCGTGAAGGGGATCGGCTGGGGTTTTCCTGAATTGGTACATTGAGAAAGTCCCATATGAGGATGGTGTCATCATGAGAGCTGCTGACTATCTGGAACTCGTCGAACTGGAGTCGGAAAACACGACCTGAATGTTCCTGTAATAACAATAATAATAATAATAATAATGATGACGATGATAATGTAATAAATAAACACATACCTGTCTCAAAAAGCTACCTGTTCAAAAAGCTCCCCTGTATTAAATTTATACAGAAACTGAAACTACTGGTGATGGATGTATCAGAAAGCATCTCACTAACTACAATTTGTTCAAGTGGGCAGTAGACAAAGGGAAATGTTTTGGGAAATCAATTTGGAAGAATGGGCATTCTGGGTCCATGAATGCTCCAAAAGAAAATGTGAACTGCCATAAAACCAACCCATTCAAGGTCTCATCATTATATAGCTGTTAGTCAAATATGGTTGTATTCTTCAATCATTGGTAAAATAATGCTGCGGAAACCAAGGTCAGGGATGAGCAACAAGGGCTATTAACTTTTGTAAATAATTATATGGAATGCTGGGAATTAAATTTCTTTCAAGATCTCATTAATATAAAGCTACAAGCCCAAGTTGGATGAAATCCAGCAATCCTTTGTAAACAAAATTCAGGTTGACAGGCAGGCTAGAAATAAAAAGAATCAAGGCCTTCTCAATACAAGGATGCATGCTAGATCTGTTTAAATGTATTTTCACACACACAAAAAAAATTAATTTACCCTGCAAAAGCCAAAGTTAGAAGGAAAGTAAATCAGGGGCCATAACTTCTCTTAACAACTTTGCAGAAAGCTGAAAATCTAATTTATTCATGGTCTTGTCAAATTAAATCTAAACAATCCTTGGTAAAGTAATGCAGCAGAAACCAAAGTCAAGATGGACCATGAAAGAGGGATATAGCAGAAATGGGTTATCAGGGGGAATAACTCTTGTTAATTACGTCATGTAGTGCTGCAGATCAAACTCGTTCAAGTCAAGGACTCATCAACATACTCATCAACATACATACCAAATCTGGCTGAAATCCAACAACATTTGGTAATATTTTGCTGTAGAAACCAAGTCAGAAGGATGGGCAACTTGGGGGAATAACTCCTGTAAATGATGTCACAGCATGCCATTAACAGATCACATTCAAAGCCTGATTAACATAAAGCCATAAACTAAGCAGAGATAAAATTTAACAATGATAAATATTTCAGATCTGACTGGCTCATGTTTCCTAACCTTTAAATCACGTGCATCACAAAGATAAGACAAGTATACCAAATAGATATTTTGGAGTAACTATACTATTCTTTAGTTCATTCTGTATCTATGCATCTAGATGACAATGTTAAATATGCACTATCAAAATATAACCTAAGAAAATTAATTTAACATACATTTGCCCAATTCTGGAATACGTGTCTGAAATATGGTCTTTCTATATTAACTCTGAAAACTTGCATAATTGCAGCTTGAAGCAGCCAAAACAATTTCTGGACCATCAAAATTTGCTAGCAGTGAAGCACTTTATTTTGAAACTGGATGTCCTACTCTTGCAAGGCAAAGCATAATAAATGATCTCTCCATATTTTATAAAATTATCAATAACCAGTCTCCCAACTAAATAGTCAATTTACTCCCACCTTGTTTACGAGACATAGTGTCTTATAATCTTAGAAAATCGAACAATATCATTCAATATCGATGCAGAACCTGTTAAAATTTGAATATACCAATGCTTAAACTCACGGATTGATCTGCCACAAAGCAAGAAATTGTTCATCTATATTAACCTACAATAAAAGAGATATTACCAAGTGCAAACTTTCAGCTCCAAGTTATTTAGCATTTTGTAATAGGATACTTGGCATTAAGTAAGCAGACCTGCTAACATTGAAAAAAATCAAAATCAGGAAAATCACCATTAAAAATCAGGAGGCAGGGTAAAAAAATCAGGAGGTACAAGAGTAAGGTGTATATATATCATGATAAAGATGTCTACTTTTGTTATTTCAGTCCATTGTATGTTGCAGATTTGCATTTCTGCAAAAGTACATCATTTATTTGTCCTTGGATGCCATATTTGTTAACAAGAATAGCTTCCAGGGTTGATGCTGACAGGATAGCTCTTCGGCTAGTTCTGTTTTTCTTTCTGACCATTGAGAATGCTCTCTCAGCATTGCTGTTGCTGTGCGGTATTGAAAGTATTGATAGCATTACTCTTCCAAGGGATGGAAATAACAGGTCAGATCCATCCCTTTTTTTTGTCCTGAGAGTAACCCACTGATGATCTGCTCTTTACACATTCAATTCTGCATCTAAATTGTACTTGTAGATTTTGGTAAAGCTGAAACTATATGCAGATCATCAGTGTAGATTCCTTCCAATCTGCTGGAGAAAAAGGCCAGGTCCATAATGATACAACAGATTGTTTCAACACATCAGCAACGCTTGCAGTGTTTATTAATGTCATCTAGACCACCACATCGTATTGACAGATGCTGTGAGCAACACTGGTGGAATGCATGACAAGCCCCACGAGTCCATAGATGAATGAAAGCAAATGGCTTCATCCAATCACTCCTATATTTTTTATCACATTTCTTTTTCTTGGCTGGTGAGATTTATCAGTTACTTCCTTGTGTTCTTTATTTCGCTTCCTGTCAAGAAACTTATCTATTATGATGCTGTGATTTGCTAATGGGGTCGGATAAAGAGAACCACACTGGGAGACAATCTCTATGTATTAATGGAATAAGTGATGTGATGTGATTTGAATTTTTAATGTAGCTTTAACAATTTTTCAGTCATATCTCTACGATCTCTGCAATGTGGCAGTTTATAGTGATGTCTAGCACTGGGGCATCATGCCGTAGACACGTAACATGATGTCCCACCCAGTCACATTATCATGATGCCAGACCGACCAGTCCTAACACTAACCTCTTAATGCTGAGCGCCAAGCGAAGCAGCTGTTAGTACCATTTTTGTAAGTCTTTGGTATGACTCAGTCGGGGATTGAACCAATGACCTCCTGCATCCGCTCTAACCGCTAGGCCACCGGAGCGGTCGATTAGCAGATGAAAACTGGAAATCAAGCCAAATACATTAATGTACAAACAAACATACCAGACACAGAAAAACCAGATACAGAAACAGGGAAACAGGAAATGATACTTTTGTAATAAAAAAAACATGGATTTTTTTCTCTTGAGGATCCTCTCTTTTCCCCCATATTGCTCATCCTTCTGACTTGGTTTCTACAGCAAAATATTATCAAATGTTGTTGGATTTCAGCCAGATTTGTATATGTTGATGAGTATGTTGCTGAGTCCTTGAAAAATGGGGGAATTGGGAGATAGGTCCAAAAATCTATATTCTCCAGATTTTTTTCAGTAGGGTTGGCAGGTCTGAGCAAGCTGACAAATGCAATTCAATGAATTCTGATTTAAGAAGATGTGATCTTACAAATTCAAGAAATGAACTTTATTGCAGATTTTCAGTAATGAATATTAATACGGATCCTGGGAAAAAATTCACACATCCGAGAAATATATTTTGCTAAAGATGTAACGTTTTGTTCTATTTTGACCAAATTTGAAATCTGCATGTACTGGACCACATCAAATGCTATCCCTCTCAAATCCTGCATGCTCATTAATTATGTATGTTTACAATGGAGAAGAACTCTGTAAAATAAAAAACTTGTGTGTGGGTATTAAAATCAGAATCCATACTTACAACTAATGTCCTCAAACAGAGGGTCCCTGCAGGTGCCCTTGGGTCCAAAGAAGCAGTGAGGTCCCACACCTTGATTTTGCTGCAAGACAGAAAAATTAAAGTTTCTAAGTGTTTCCTTTCTTCAGAATCATTTAGCATCAAAAAAATTTCACAAAAAATATTCCAAACAGATAAAGCATAAAATACTGATTAAGAGTTTGTAAGCCTTTAGTGGGTGGAAGGAACAAAGTAGAAACTCTCTCTAGAACTTTCTACTGGCAACTGAAAAGACAAAAATTAAATGACCAAAACACAACTGAAATGAGCTGCACACAATGAATATTAAAATTTCACTTCATTTTACATTCAGAATTTATCTTCAAATATTTTTCAAATCTCTCAAACAGGTTTCATCCGCAGAGCTAAATTTACTTAAAATTTTCCAAAATGCAACACTCATTTTATGCAGCTACATTAAACATCTGCACCTCCAGGAGCAATACCCCAAAAATAATCTTCCTGTTATATGAAACTTCTTCCTTTGAATAGAACAATCATGGCAGCAATAGCAGTATTATGCATCCACAACTGGAACATACTTAAACCTTTCTGCATATCATTAAGTGGCCTTGTATATCAACCTTATGCAATGTTGGGAATGAGAAACTAAACTAAAATTTTTGTCTGAACTGTCAACTTCTTTTGATTCTATATATTTTATCTTTATTTAAAGTATGATACAATATATATATATATATATATATATATATATATATACATACACACATGATACTGTGTTTGCTTCTGACAAGATGACATCCTGAATTTAATCGTTTTTCAGTCAACTTAATACCCTTTTGATAAAAAAGTACCCATCTATCACACATAAAATGTGCTCTCTCTTAACCACCCCTTTTTAAGAAATAGCTAACTAAAAGCGCTACTGTACAAACCTGAATGTATTGCATGAAGTATTCAATAATGTTAAGTAATGTAACCAGTTTATTTCATTTAAAAAAGTGCACAGCACACATGCAAATTTTCAAATTTTATTTAGATGCCGACACATTTAGATATATTTTCTTAATTTGTTTCTGACTTTTGTTTTGATTCATACAAATGCATTTTCACTTACCCATCATATGCACCACTGACGATTCTTTTGTTGTCAAATCGTATGCACCTTACTAGCTCTTCATGGCCTTCCAGCACTCGTAAACATGCTCCACACTCAATGTCCCACAACCTGTGAGTAGAAGGATCAGGAAATTACAACAAAAAGTACATCAAGATCAAACAACAACCAATAAGGGTTCCATGGAACCTTATTTACTGTCATGTCTTTTATCTGTGACTCTGATGCATAAAACTGGACATCAAACAAGAGACCCCCCCTTTTTATCCAGCCTGACCATTTTTGAACATAAAGTAAAAAAGCATTGAGCTTAATATAAATATTTCTAAGATCAATTTAAATCAAGGGAGTGGACAGAAGTGCACAGCTGGAGATGCACATGTACATGCTCCTGCCAAGACAGGCTCAATAAAAAATTGCCAAATTGTTGATATTCTTGCAGCTGCTAAGTGGAAGTTACGTATTTCTCTCTAATGTAATGAAGAAATCACACAAATCTGTGACCATTATTTTCTTGACTCTCTGGTTGTATTGGGTTTGTTCTAAGGTAAGTTGTCCCAGGATGTCACTTGACTAATTCATGATGTCATAGAGTGAATCAATTGAATTGTGTCATATTGCTAAACATGACTTCATTGTTTGTAAGCAAATCATTGCAAAAATTTAATAATTATTCTTCTGTCCTCTTTAAAAAGCAAATGCATAAAAAAATAGTCATTGTAGCAGCTGAACTATGCAGAAGACAAATAATGTATTTCCAAAACTAGGATTTCGAGGCCTATTTCAACCTCAACATAGCGTCTATTTGAGAACTTAAAAGACTGGAGAACTCAATGCCTGGGGTCAGTCTAAATCTAGACAGGGACTTTTCTATATTCTAAGTAAGTTGCCTATTGTATTTGTTAAAACCGTTTTTTAATCTGCCTTAAAGAAGCTACAAGTGTGCCAACAAAATAAAGCATTTTCATTTTCATCTTCTTAAAAGACAATCATAAAATTTTTAATGTTCACCTTCCTTCTGGGGCTCCATTTGTAGCTCTCTAATGATGCTCGCATTGCAGGGGAAGGGTGGGTGGAAATTTTAGCAATGTAATTGGCAAGTATTACTGGAGAAACAGTAATCTGCAAAAATGTGCTTTCTCCATCAAATACATTACCAACTCATATTAATATCTGAGGAACAGGTAAGGGGTGGGAATGCTGAGCCAATCATTCTCTACCTTTGTCATTCAGTAGGAGCATGACTGCCTACTGAAAGGATGAAATCCCAACATTAGATTAGCACAACCGAAAACAATGTATTTATACACATTAAGATATATCCCTGTGGGTTCTTGCAGCTGAGAAACAATACATATTTTAAGTAGCTGCATAATAACATCTCAATCTCACATAGCAAGATCAAAATGGAAACTTGCATTCAAAGTTTTCCAGGTGAATCAAGCAAAGGTGGCCATGCCTGTGTGAGGTTATGTCTTGCCTTCATGCCATATAGTAGGAATAGTCTTTTAGGTTCTACCTTTCTGTTCAGAAGTTGAATTGAGGAACTAAGAAAGAAGCACCACATGAGTTGGCCTTCAGTTATCAGTGCAAGCCCCCATCTCGACATGACCCAACCAGGGACATACAAGAGAAGGGACAACTGAGACAATAGAAATTGCAGACGCATAAGGTGGTCTTGCATGGTTTGGCTATGTAATGATGGTTCAATGCAGCCAGTCTGACTGGGTCCTATGGATCCAATTGAAATGCCAGTTTGCTGTAAAACAAAGATGACCAGTCTTGCTGTGTGGACCACCAGTCAGCTGTGACACATGCTGATAATTAGATATCACTGTCTAGAGATGTAGTTGGCCAACTGGTTTGCCAGTTTGAGATGACAGAAGCATGACCGTTAAGCTGACCATGAATCACTCAGATGGCTAACTGGCTGGCTGGCACCTTCAGACATGCTAAAGTTAATAAGAACATCTCAGTAAGGCAGTTAGAACAGTTTCTAGTAAGGTGTAAAAAAATATCATGTACTGCTACTGTAAAGATGGAAAACATGCGTTTAAAAACTGTGGTATTGGAAATCGATGCAGAGATAGTAAACATTATTTTCAACTAAAATGTTTGCAAAATATATATAGACCTTATTTACCTCTAGTACAATTGTACAAACTTCAGTTCCAAATCTGATGCACCTCAATGGCTTGTTGCTATCTCTCAACCTGACATAATTCTTGAAATTTGTTTTGATTTCACATAACATTAGTGATCGTAACTCCTGCCATGAGATATACTCAACTTGAAATGTGATATCCCCAAAAAAGTAATTGTGTTCCTTCCTGCTTTATATTCACAAGAATCTGAATACTCCTATTAACTCTTCTGTACTAATCATGAACACTTTTTAAGAAGCTTATTTTCCATTTCATCTCCAAATTGTATCGATTGCTGGAAGCCATTATTTAAAAGTTCTATAATGAACAGTAAAACCATGCAGACACTTTGCAATGAAGAAGTCTGCAGTTTAAAGCATCTGAGGTACTACTGTAAAGTTAGTCTGTTTCCCTGACTAAGTCCACTTAATCTAATTGAAACCGAATCCAAATCAAACATGGACGAGCCAATTATCTTGATTAAAATCCACAACAATCACATTTCTGTAGCTTTTGCTTTTATTCCATAAGTCTTTGAAGGGTAATTTTCATAAGACTTACAGCAAAATCATAAGGGTTGGCAGATCTGCAGCTGAGACAGTATGATAAATAAAAACTGAATGGTAATTGAAAACCATCCAATGGTTTGGGAAGGAAACTTGTACCAATTTGGATGCCAATTTTTATTTTTTCTTGCCTGCAAACATCTCTGATGAAAATGCTTGATGTAAAATATAAATTGTTTCACAATTTCAACACTTGACTTGGATTGTGTGTTGTGGCGTTGATCATGTCTGCAGTCAAAAGTGGCCACCAATGCCGTGTTTTTGGTATCTTAGTTTGAGGTGAAAGTCTCATCTCAACATCCTCACAGACCTCCTTCAAGATTCCTAAGTGTGTTGGTATCTTCATGCTCCAATGATTTTGAGTGTGCTTGTTTTCCTCAGCCCTTAAGCTGCCTTTGTAAGACATTGGGTCAGATAACCTGAGAGGTGCAACAAATTGAAATAAAACAGCATACAGCAATTTCACCAATGTAATTTGTGTCATACCTGTTGAAATCATGTGGCCAATAACCATAAAAGTGCAAATAAATGCAGAGAAATCATGAAATTCTGTATGTGCAATATATGACAAAGTTTTGACTTGCTACACCAATAAGAAGAACTGAGGATGGTCATAATCAAGTAATTACTTAAAGTGGCAAGGGATAGTTTTGAAAAATTGGCCCGTTAAGTTTTTAACTTTTGGCTATGATGTGAATTTTTCTGCTATTTTTTGTTTACTAATTAAAGATATGGATATATTTGTGAACTAGGTGTTTCAGGCTTGTGTTGTTCCTGCAACTGACGTGAAGCATGCACATCTCCCATAGTTACTATGCAGTGTGTAGATGGTGAAATACCAGTAGTTGGTTAGGAAGAAGAGCTAGACCCCCCATAGCAGGAAATGTGGGCTCAGAGCAAGTAGAATATCTCAAAAATGGTTTGGATTATATCAACCTGTTTAGTACACAACGATTTGCAGAATTATCACCCTGGAAAAGGATTGTTTGCACTGTGAGCATCACATGGTGTCAAAATGACCTCTGAATGTGAAAAAATACAGGTATAAATTTTAGGTTGGGGTGCATAAACTTCTCTTGCTATGAAATGCCATCGACTTCTCCGGGCAAGCGAATAATATTCTTATACTTTGTTTTAATATAGCTATCCAAAAATATGGACCTTTTTGATCTCGCTTGTGTATTTTATTTTTTGATTTTTTTAAAATACTAGGCTTGTGAATGTGGCACTAAATTTGTACATAAACACTGTCCTTTGCACCCAAAGCAAATTCGGGAATAAAGGAGAGTTAATCTGTAAGAGTTCCCTCCCTTTATTTTTAATAGCTTGAAGCTTTTACTTGCTTTTGGATTCTAATCCTAATATTAATTTGTCCAGGTAATGTATTTGATGGAGAAAAAAGCAAATAATGCCTCTGACAATTTATGTTTTCATCTTTGATTAACAGGTATAGAGATTTTTGCAGCATTCAGAAAACAAAACCACTGAATACTGGTTTACACCATAACTTGGAGAAATCATGGTTATTCATGAAATAAAATAAGAAATTATAGTAAACAAGGTCCCACAATGTTTTTCTTTTTGGAAATACATGTACGCTATTTCAAGAAGCAAATACACACAGAAATTTAGTCACTTTAATATATTTTTACAATTCTTTCAAAGTATAGAGTATCAGCACTGCTAAAATAATATTTAAAAAATATTTTGAGTCATGGCAAGTCCTTTGTTTTAAGCCACTTGCCCTGGGCCTGGGCTTCAACAAACATTTTTTTTTGAGAACTGCACTGCTTTCCTAAGAGATTTTTAAATAAATAAGATTTTATGGTTCATTTGGTCTCAAAAATACAAGACAAAATAATAGGATAATAGTTTATTATTACTAAATGAATTCCAAATCTAAAGTATTTAACATTCAAATAAACCAATATTACTGAATAATGCACTGAAATAATAACCTATATCACTGATTACTGCAAGAAAACTGTCAAGTGTTTATTACAGTGATGTTGAAAGTTTAAAACAGTTGCACACACACACACAAAAGCACAACGGGTATACACCTTGTGTAATAATTTGTATGAAATGGACGGACAGCATGGAGGCTTGTATTGTTGTTGTTATAGGGTTTAACACCATATTTCAGCCCATGATAGGCTATACATGGTGGCCAGTATTAATGGTGGAGGAAGAAACCGTGAAAACCCTGAAAGAACCACCAACCCACAAGAAGCTACAGGCAAGCTTTCTCACATACCCACAATGGCTTAGCCTTAGACTCAAACCCAAACAGACAGTAGTGAGATGGCAGTGATCCATAACGGAGAGCACTTTAGACCACTTGGCCACTCAGGGCCCCCGCCTGTATTAGTAATGCAGCCAACTAATGCACATGTTATCAAACATCATACCAATCCTAGAGTAAATTTCTACCATGGAATTTATCTGAAATTTAGTAAATAAGCCTCAAAACATTTACTACGATAAAAACTGCCTTTCTGACAAGTCAAGTTCACTTCAGTTTTTGCCTTCTGGTTCACTAAGGACTTGTTAATGCTGATGATACATCCCATTTTATCCATTCCTATACATATATGCTATACAGTATGCCATGTGATAAAGCCATGTTGGATATGCATACATCAGATGAGTGCACTTATTGACACCACAGATAACAACATTATAAAGTCATGAAAGTCAGCAATGTATCTTGCCGGTTTAGTATTAAAAGGTCATGTTTCACCAGCCTATAAACAGCAATCCTTATTTACAACAAAAGTTTTTTTGTTGCCATTTACAAAATACTCACTATTCTTTGTGGAAAGCTAAATTAATACTGATTGTACACAAGTGTTGTCACCAGCACTATTTCCTACAGAAACAAGTGAAAAATAATCTATCTAATGAATATGTGTGGGATAAGGAAAATCCATCCCTGACAAAAACTTGTTGGCAGGAATATGGCAAAGCCTTGTTCTCCCAAAACATTTTAATCTGTAGGCAGGATTTCCCGATCCCACACTGATGCACAAGATGGATTCTATATATTCTGATAGCATTTTTGTTAGCAAAAGCAAGTACAAAAAACTGCACTTTACTCCATAACACTTTTTATTATAAACTTAAGTTTACACAAAATCACTTTCTATGCAGAGAAGAAACTTCTTATAATTAAATAACTTATAAAATCAAATGCATGCAAAACTTAATATTCTTCACCATACAGTACAGTGAATTCTTTTATTTTTTTGGATGTCAATATTTGTGGCTATATGTTTCATTGGTACTTAATCTGTGGCTAGGGTTCAAGGGTACCATTGTCTTCACAGGTAAATATCTGACCACTACATCCTTTAACATGCCAATATACTCATGTGTTACTTGTATTCTCCATGTAACAGCTATACAGACATACCTGATGGTGTTGTCTGAACTCCCACTGACAACAAGGCGATCTCTGTATTGCAGGCAGGCAATGCCTCTTTTGTGACCATTAAGTGTACGTACAAACTCACAGGTGGAGGTGCTCCACACCTAAAAGAAAGAGCAAACCAATGCACTAATACAAACTTTCACAAAAGGCAGATTTTGCACAACAGGATAATTTTAAACCAATAACACTGGTCAACAGTGAAATCATTACTGACTTGAAAAGGCCCTAATCTGTAGTATTTTGGTGTGCCGAACACGAATATAACCGTGAAAAATTTGTATTGGCTCTCGTTTTGAAGATATTCATATACCTCATTTTCTATGTTTCACTGTGTAAATTTCTCCAGTAGGACTGCAGCAACATCCGGAATAATGATGTAACATTGCATAATACCATCATGCTCACATCATCCACAGTTGATTGCATCATTTTCTGATGCAATGCAATACTAATGCCATGCGGCTGCTGAAGTAAGTTGACGTCAGCAGTGTACTATACATGTGTAGGCCTATTATACTAATGCCAGGCGGCTGCTGAAGCTGACGTAAGCAGTGTACTATATAAAGCCCAATCAGATAGGTTCAGCATTTAAAATATTTTAGACGTTGTGCGAGACAGTTCAAGCTACTGTTACATAAAACTTATTATTTTATCCATTTACGTACAATAAAGAACAGTAATGCCTCGAAAGTGTGTTAATACCGCGGACAATTTTTGCTATATTTGTGGGGAAGTGACATTTGCCAACCAGAAGAAAAGTATCAATTCTCAAGTGAAGAAGGCATATCATCTTTACTTCGGATGCAAGGTTGGTGACCAAGACAAGCCTTGGGCTCCGCATGTATGCTGTGCTACATGTACAACACAGCTTTCACAGTGGTTGAATTGCAAAAGGTCATCAATGCCGTTTGCAGTCCCAATGGTGTGGAGAGAGCCAAGCAACCACCTAAATGACTGTTACTGCTGCTTGGTTCCTCCTCTTTCCGGCGGAATAACGAAGCGAAAGAAGTCGAGAATAGTCTACCCAAACATTCCGTCTGCATTGAGACCAGTTCCACATGGTGAGGGACTTCCTATTCCAGAACCTCCAGCAGAATATTCTCTTGATTCATCTGACGAAGACAAAGGTGAGTCGACCTGTTCTTCTCCTGGTCCATCAGCATGCAGTGATCCAGATTTTCACTGTGGTGCATCATCAACCCCACACAGAATAACACAGGAAGAACTAAATGACCTGATTCGTGATTTGGACTTATCAAAGAACAAGGCAGAATTGCTAGGATCAAGACTCCAACAATGGAATCTTCTAGAAGAAGATGTCACAATTACTGCATATCGAAAGCGCCACCAGCAATTGGAGCCTTTCTTCAGAAAGGAAAGTAATCTGATATTCTGTTCCGATATTGAGGGCCTCATGAATGCTTTAAAAATCACTCATGACCCACAAGAATGGAGACTATTTGTGGACTCTTCGAAACTGAGTCTCAAGGCTGTGCTTTTGCACAATGGAAACATTCTTCCATCTATTCCAGTAGCGTATGCTGTCCACATGAAAGAGACATACGATAACTTAAGGCAGGTACTGAATTCCATTGAGTATAACAAGTACAGCTGGCACCTCTGTGGTGATTTGAAGGTAGTTGCCCTTTTAATGGGACTGCAGCAAGGATATACAAAATACATGTGTTTCTTATGCGAGTGGGATAGCCGAGCAAGGGAAATGCACTACATGAGGAAGGAATGGACTCACAGGCAGAATGTAGCCATTGGAGAGAAGAATATCCAACACCCAGCTCTGGTTGAGGCTCAGAAAATCTTGCTACCACCCCTTCACATCAAACTAGGTTTGATGAAGAACTTCGTGAAAGCCATTGACCGGACTTTGCCAGCATTCCGATACCTGCATGAAAAATTCCCTCGACTCAGCGAAGCAAAGATTAAAGAGGGAGTTTTTGTGGGTCCTCAGATTCGAGAGCTTTTCAAAGATGACCGGTTCAACAACTTGCTGGAAGGTGACGCGAAACAAGCATGGAATGCTTTTCGCCTAGTTTCTACAAACTTCCTCGGAAATGTTAGGGCAGAAAACTATAAGGAACTAGTAGAAGACATGTTGATGAAGTATAAAAAACTTGGCTGCAATATGTCTCTAAAGATTCACTTCCTTCATTCCCATTTGGATTTCTTTCCTAGCAACTGTGGTATTGTTAGTGATGAACACGGCGAACGTTTTCATCAAGATATCGCAACAATGGAACAAAGATACCAGGGAAAATGGTCCACTACAATGCTGGCTGACTACTGCTGGACACTCCTCAGAGATGCTCCCGAACAGCTGTACAAGAGACAGGCGAAGAAATCTAAGATGTAGTCAATGACTTGATTTTTTATAGGTAGGCTATTACAGTTGACCTTTTACTATTGGAATGCATTTCGTTATGTAAACATTAATTTCTTGCAGATTACAAAAAAACTAGAGCCAATTTTGCAATTTGACTGTCATATTCGTGTTCAGCACATAAAAATTGATAAGAATTGACTAATTTTATTTCAGTAACATGACTTTTGTAAAAATTTGTTGTCCAGTGTAAGTTACAACATTCCTGATAAACAAGCTGTGACTATCCATAAATATTAACAAGATTCCCTTGCAGGGACTGATGCTCTACTATCCAAAAAATGTGCAGGAATACCATTTCTTATTTTAACTGCTGAAGAATGAAACCAGCTCTGATCTTCTTGAGTGAAACAATTTGTAAATTTGAATTTGCCACTGTCACATCCATACTGGATGTAGGATTGGCAGTGTTTTTATTTGGGACAAACCAGACATTATTAAAAGAATTTTGGTGAAAACCCCATGTTAATATGACTGTATCTAATTTTGGAGAATTAGTGACAAGATTTTCAACATGTTTATTGTAGAAGCCATATTTAAGGTCAGTACAGCACCAGTTCAATTCAGGACCAACTGGATACAATAGCCATAGAAGATTTCACGTTGATACCGTTTGCATTTAGTATCAAGTATAAAATATATGAGATCTTCTGATTAAAACCCAATGTTGATATGATTTTCCATCATGGATTAGTAATAATAAGAGTCAAGATTGCTACTGTGGTGGGAATACTAGTTAATAGATTTGCAAATTTTGTATTTATGACCAACTAGATACTACAAGAGATCTTCTGGAGAAATACTCATAGTGATATGGTTTTCTGTTCAGGAGGAGCAGCAATAACAAGATTTTCAAGGCAGCTGCTTAGGTGGCAAAACTGGATTTTAGATCAACACTACTGTCATTTAATATCAACTAGACACCATACAAAGTCTTTAAGGCAAAACCCCAAAATGATATGACCATTCATGCTGTGGAAGTTGTGATAAGATATTCAAGATGGTCATCGTGGTGGCCCTATTTGGGTTTTGGGAATCACTATTTTCATTCAGCACCAACAAGACATCATAAGAAGTCTGCTGGATGAAAACCATGTGTCAACATGACTTTCCATTCAGGAGGAGTAGCAGTAACAATTTTTTCAAGCTTCTTGCCATTGAAGTTATATTGGAAGTCAGACCGGCATGATTTTTATAAAGGAACAACCGAACATCAGAAGTTTTTTGGTGAAAACTCCTTGTTGATATGGCCATCCACTAAGAAGGAGTTGCAATAAGATTTTCTTGATGACCAGTGTAGCAGACATACTGGATGTCCAAGTGGAACCATTTTCATTTAGGACCAACTAGACATCTTATGTGTTCTGGTGAAAACCCCATGTTGCTATGACTTTCCATTCAGAAGGAGCATCAACAAGATATGCAATACAACTACCATACTGGATGTCAGATCAGCACCAATTTAGGACCAATTAGACATCATAAAACATTTTTTTTCATACAAACCACATATTGGTATGACCATCTATTCAGGAGTAGTGAAAACATTTTCAAGATGGCAGCTGTGGTGGCCATACTGGATATCTGAGCAATACAATTTTCATTTAGAAACATTTAAATCCTGGTATGAATGGGTGTGTAAAGCTTTATGGCATTCCTTCACAAGGTCAGGAGGAGTGTGGTGATTAACTTGTCCTAACAGATGGACTGACATGAATTGATGAACGAAGAGGCCATCAATAATCTCTTCTTGGCTTTGACCAGTGAATTTAAAAATTGCACTCCATGAAGCCCTCTCCACCCATATTTGCATTGAAAAATGTTTAACTGCATAAAATTTTTAAAAATTTACATACATTATACTGTAAATCCAAATATGCTAAATTCCAATTTTGAACCAAAACCAAAAAATACTTGTAGTTATAAATGGTTCAAAGTTAGATATAATATCTAACTTATTTTGGTATGTATAGTGTGCCCTATTTGTCCTATCTTCAGGAGGGGGTGCATGTTTTATGCTAGAACAAAAATATTTTATTCCTGACCAATCTGATGAGATCATGGCATACAAGATAATCACATGTCTTGTCCTTGTCAAATCATGAATTTGTTGTATTGTAACTATGCTGTTAATACCTTATTTAAGAAATAACAAATGCCATCAAGTTTTGATAGTCCTGTTCTTTGATTGATTATATGAAATAAACTCATTTAATTTCACACTGGGAGCTCAGGTAACTGAACATCAGACATGTAATCCAAGGGTGGCATGGTGGATGCACACCCAGGTCAGCCCAGGTAGGCTGCTTTGGTGTGTCCTTCGGAACTGGGCATGATATAGCTAATGCTGTGTTAGAAATGCCATTAAAACCAACAAATACAAAAAGCAAATTCATTTGAAATTGTTGTGCAGCAGAGGCTGGTAACTTGTTCATCTACTCAGTCATGAATACTTTCAAACTGCACAATACCACATTAAAGAAACATTTTTATACACTGTGAAACTAAAGAATAAGTTTCTGTAATAATTTGCATCAGATTTACTTTTGCTTGGAAAATAAACTTGGTTTCTTGTTTTATTTCTCATCTTATGTAACAGAATTTGATACTTCTTTGCGACCTTACAGAGATCAATGCTTCACCGACTCTGCACTGTGTTTCAAGGTAATTAGTGCTGGTAAAAGCTTTGATGTACAAATCACAAGTACAAAGCATTGTTAACATATATTTGCAATTTGTTTGCTTTTCTTTGCTATGTAAATTTGATTCTCTATTTTATTTCTATCTAAAAAAACATTATTTGATACTTCTTTGGGAGTGATCTATTCTTCATAGACTCAGTGCGGTTTGTCATGGCAATGAGCACTGGCTGAAACTTCGATGTGCTAAGCAATTATTGGGCATTTTCAAGGTAAATCTGCAATTTATTTACTTTTCTTTTGATAATGAATTTGGTTCTTTGTTTTGTCTTCACTGTATTTGATTCTTCTTTGCGACCATACAGTGATCAATGTTTCACTGACTCAGTGTAGTGATTTTGCCAGCGAAAAACTAAGATGTACCCAACATAATTAAAATGAATTGCCTGGGTAAATTTTAGCTTAGACACTGAGATATATTTTCAGAGGTGTTATACTAGCCAATATATATAAATACTAGACTTGAATTTTCACATAGCATCGTGTGTTTGATTTGCAAAATATCAACATAGGTATACATGCCAACCCCTGGCAAGGAAAAAGTGTAATCCAAATGAACAAAAAGAGTAATCTGAGCAGAAAAAGTGTAATCCACATATAACACAATAAAATTCAATGAGCATATGTACAAAATGATTTCCTTACCCATCTGGACATTTTAACATCAGTTACTGCTTCAAACTTTCATATATAACACTTTGAGCTTTAAAATGCAACATTCTCTCATACTGCATTTCAAAACACATTGTACCAGCTGAGATTATGAATGTTTTGCACACCAGCAGAGCACTGAATTCAGTTTAATTTTTGTTAACAATACTGAACAATCTCTCAGCATTAGAATGGTAAAGAACCAATATTTTTTCATAACCTGACAAGAGGAGGAGATATATATCTTACAGTTATTGGGTCTTTTAGCTGGGAAATAACTCTGTCCACATGAAGTACATTGTCAGGTAGAATGCCAACTTGATACTTCAGGAGTTCTTCTAATTTATCAGCAGCCTTTCCTGTAGCAAGGTGCATCATTTGACAGGGACAACCTGATATGTACAATGATGGAGACATTTTTCATTACTGAATGCAACTCTTTTATGAGTTCCAGTTATCACTGATGCATTATCAGCTGAAAACCCCATACAGTTCTGCCAACTTATGTTTATTCAAAGCATTATTAAGTGAATAAACAATTTTTCTCCAGTGGAACTAACTGTATATTTTAGTAGTGAAAGAAGAGCACTCTGACTTTGCCCTTTTCGTTGTCAAAGTCTCTTACCCAGACTGGGTACAACTTTTTGTCTTCATAATCACTGCTCCTGCCGGTTGCAATAATAAACGGCCTAATTTTCATGGCTTCTGCAATTTTAAATGAACTATCTTCTGTTGAATACCAAACAATATTAGATGATTTTCTTCATGCACATGCATATTTTCTGCAATTTTGAAATCAGGAAACATCTGTTTGAACAAAGTACCAACATAGTCTTCTACTGCTAGGGGTAGTCTGTGTTCTATTAAGAACTTGGTAAATAATGCCTTGGCGTTTATAAAATTCATGTCCACAATTTAGTTCTCCTGTAAAAAAGAAGTAACTTCTTAGCACTACAGACAATAAAACGAGCTAATTCAAGGTTTCTTTTTCTTTGCTTTATGACCATGACCAATATTAAAATCACACAGCCTGCAGTGTGCATGAAACTGCCCTTGAACAGATCGCTGTATAGTGTTATTCATGCATTCATCTTTGAATAGCTTTTTAGTCTTTTTTTAATCCATCTATGAAATTATCTGAAAAATATTTTCGCTCTAACACATGCCCTGAATAGAATAAATCAGACTTGACTTTTAGCATCAAATACCTACATACTGGTCCTGTACCAGATATGAATCAGAAAAAATAATCTGCGAGCAAAATTAAAAATTAGAAAATCAGTCTGTTCTCTCCTAAGCCATACAGCTGTTTTAAATAGAAACCGCCGTCAAGAGTTTGAAAATAGAAACCAGTATATTTCTTGGAAATAGGGCAGCTGCATTAAATAGAACATAATACTATTAGGAAAATTCATGCAAGTCTACAGACAAGCATACTTGCATGTCATAGTAACGTAGAAGTCATCTTTTCTAGAATACGGTCTGGAAGATTATGAGATGTTAATAAAAATGAGAAAACAAATCATTAATTTTTTGGGAGGGGGATAAACCAAAAATGCGTAATTTGAATATATTTATGCATAAGGCGTAATTCTGTGAAAAAAAGCATAATGATTATGCCAAAAGTATTATGGTTGGCATATATGCATAGGCTGTGTAAGAACCTGGCTCAGACTGCCTTAATACTGAGATATGCTTGTGAATCATCAAGGCTAAATACCAGTGTTAACAACTGACAGAAATGAACAGAGCAAAAGTCAGGCACAGTTTTACTGTAAACTAATCAAAAAACCATGTAACAAATGGTCAGTGCACAATCCAAATTGACAATAACTATTTCATGATGAACACAACGTGAAATCATCAAGATTTTGAAATGCAGGATTTTATATGCATGTTATACCTCAGAACTAAGTTTTTCAACTTGAGCTGGGTTGAAAAATGAAATATGCATTAACACACATTATACATGCCAAATATGGTATTTTAAGTCACCATGTAGTGTTGCTTGCTACCTACCCCACCCCTCTCAAAAACAATGTGTTATGTCCAACAAGTGAACCTTTGGTTTTCTTGTGACACAAAAAAATGATATGAATGATTTCTTTAGAACACCCTAGAGAGTCAGTATTGTAGGTTTCTGACTGCCTTTCTTTTTTGCTTAATAGGTCAGGAACAGAAATTAAACCTCCTTTCATTCTGGAAATCTCTCTCATGTGCACATGCACAATATACACATACTTTTATTGTTCTGTCTCCGGAAGCCGAGACAATGTACTTCTCATCGAAATCCACCACATTGACTGCAGCTCTGTGCCCAACTAACACTCTTCTCAAGTTGATCTCTGTTGGTGATTGCATGTCCCATACTGCTATTGATCGATCCTGAGTGGTACAAGAAAAAAATTCAAATAAAACAAAGGGTTCATGAAGACATTTTTTTTATCAGCCCCCCCCCCCCGAAAAGTGCTGATATTTGTAATATATTTTCCTTCTGTCTGTCTGTTACATCTAAACAATTGGCGGAAATTCACAAAACTAGTTATGCTGCCCTTTGGAGAACCATGAATGAGACAGATGTTGTCAGTGCTTTCCCCCTCCCCTGCTCCCTTAGGGAGGTGGTCGGGAGTAGAATACACAAATATAAAGAAATTTAAATTACATAATTGTGAAGGATTTTGCTTGGGTCACTATCTGAGGTATAATGGGGCTAGGGGATGTTTTGTAATATGCAGTAAAAAGCATGAGAACAGTGTTGTCAATTAGAAATAAAAGGCACAGAGTTGCACTCTGCTCTTATCAAACTACACCATGGTGTCTCAATAATGCACCATTGTGCCATGATAATGCTATTGCCCCTTTCCCCATTCAACAGTTTTGCCCCTGTAGACTTATATCCTGCCTCAAACGTCCTTATAGAGACAATGAATCCTGCTTGATTAAATTTTCAATAGACACTGGGGGATTTGCAATTGGAAACCACTGCAGTTGATTTAGTCTTAATGTTGCATCTAAAAGGGGAACTTTGGGGGGAGGGTGAAATGTATATGGAAAAATCCATTTCCTACTGGTTCTAGGAAATCTTTTTAAATCAATCAAGTGAATTTAACACCACCACCAACACTGTTTTCTGAATTGGAAAATGAGCTCTCATTTTCAATAAGCATATCAAATAAAAGACAATGAAAACACTTTTGATACTGTTCCATTTATGGTCATGCAGTTTTCTTTATGTGGAATTTCAAAGGCATGGTAATCAAGCCAGTCAGTAAAATGCAAGTTTTCTGTGGAACAGACTATTCAGAGTTGTGTGTTACATATACCCCATATTTGACAGGCAAACATGTTAACACAACACTTCAATATTAAACTGTTTCTAAATATTAAAAAAGATCATGTCCCCAGTGGTGTGTGCAATCAAGGAACCAATATTGGTTGCAAAAACAACCTGCCCTTTTATATGCCAAGAAAAGTAGTGACAATATTTTTGGATGGGATCTCAATGAGTTCTAAAGTTTTGATCCATGAGGTAGGGACTCAGGAGGTAATGATAAATACAGAAACATATGCTGGCTGCATAAATTACTTTCTCTTTTAATGTCAAGTAAATTTATATACACTTTAAGGGTGGAGTTGTGTAAAGTTGTTGTTGTTGCTGTAGGATTTAATGCCATTTTTCAGCACATGTTAGGCTATACATGGCAGCCAATATTAATGGTGGAGGAAGAACCACCAACCCATGAGAAGCTACTGGCAAGCTTTCTCATATACCCACATTAGCCGAATCTGAGACTTGAACTCACACAGACAGGTGAGATGGCAGTGATCCGTAACGGAGATTGTGAAATTAAAGGTGCCTTCTCTGTAAAGTTTTCTACGTTTCCACAACAAGCCTAAAGAAACATAGCTTGTTTCAGAAAATAAGGAAAACTTTTGGTCATGTGGAAATCAGATTTAAGGCCAATTCCAATCAAATAAATTTTCATGGAGTTTAACTTGTAAAAATTTTCAAGGAGTTTTTATTCTTAAAAAAATATATCTTTCTGCATGTTATTTTATCTTTGCATGAATAGGAACAAATGTAGAAGAAATACACAGAACTGTGTAACATAGCAATGGGACATTACTCCATCAGATATGTCAGTGTTTTTTGTCTTGTAACCCATTCAATTTTATCCCATTTTACTTATTTAATTAATTTTAGATAATTATGTACCCTGGTTTTAAAAAAGCAATATATTTTTCTCAGTTAAAACTTTTGGAATTTCCTTTGATAAAGTTAAACAGTATATGAAGAAATTCCAGACCTTTTCAAGGAGAAAGCCATTTTTTAAATTAAATTCCAGTTTTCAAGACAGACAATAAAATTCATGGAGTTTTCATTGGTGTACAATCCATGTTGAAAAATAATAATGCCACATAATTCAACAAATTTTGTAAAGATAAGCTTACTTTTGAACATGTGACCATGATTCCATCACAAAATCTCAGATGGAGCACTGCTTCACAGTGGTGAATAAGTGTGTTCAACATCTCCCCTGACCTGACATCCCAGACTCTGTGGAAGAAAATATATATTTTTAACAATAATCTTCAAGTTCTAACTTGAAGTTCAGCAGAACTTAAATTCATCAAATGTAATGCCATAAGTTGCTTTCAGTGGGTACCATTTTATTTGCATCATTGCATAAATGTTAAGTTATAAATACTATTCGGGAGACATTTTTTTCTATCAGACTGATCACAATTATGATATATGTGAGCCTTTAAAAACATTATAGAATCATATCCCAATGTATAGTCTCTAAACAGAGCTTCTGCCAAAAGGAAATATCATGGCACTCAAGGTTCTCCCTCGACATATCCACGAAGACAACCTTTACACCTTACATGAAAATTCCTCTAGTATCTCATCAAAGCTATCTCCATCTGCATGCAATATAGGTATTTTATGTCATTTCACTCCATATGGCACTTTTAATGTTGGACCAACATTGAACACTAAAAATAATGAGGACAGTATTCAATAAAATGCCTGGCATAAACATAAAAAAACCCCAATAATTTGGTAAATGAGGACAGAATTCATTACCAGTCCACACCAGTGTCATAAACCTCATAAACTGTCAATTTCCTGTGTATGTACCATACTAGGAGAGTTAGCTCCCTTCAACTTACATTGGGAACTATCCAACCTTGATGTTCAATCTTCTGTAAACTGCGCCAAAACAAAAACACAGAAAATCAACTTTTGAGGCTGATTTAACATGCAGAGTTTAGTGGTAACGTCACTCCTGGCATACATATAAGGTAACTTCTGAGATGTGAATGAGAGATGGATTTTAGCAGCTGCTTTGCACCAACATTGCATGCTTGGATCAGAAAACATGCACTCAGTATTGCCCATCTTTCTAAAAAGCTTTAAACAAAAGGAAGGTGTGTGTGTGTGCCTTTTAAGGCCTGTGGAACTATTATGTCAAACACGGTGTTAAGATCTCTCCAAGAAAGTGATATATTACTATCCGAATCACCCCATGATGTTCAATCATCTCTGATCCAACATCCATAAGAATTTCAGTCTACCAGTGTTAAACAGCAATGCATTATATATGAAAATGTATCATTTACATTGATTACATGTACAAATCTACTTGCAGCCAAATTTACTGATATACACAAACTTCACACTATATGTCATGATATGATGCTGTGGCAGTCTTGAACTTCCTCAAATGGGCTATGATAAATTTGTTTTCAAAGCAGTTCAGGCTTCTTGCCTGCTGGTTCATCTTTGTGACTAAAATTGCTTCAAATTTTCAACACCTAATGGGGCACTAAAGTTTATCTAACTTTTCATCACAATAGGAAATACTCTTTCACTGTCACTGTTGTTGATCTCCAGCTCAGAAAGGTAGGTTATATTTAACAAGAATACTCACAAACAATGCTTCTGCATTTGCAGCTTGCAGGGCTTGAGTATGTGGCTTAAAGTACTCTAGAGCTGAAATTTGCTGGGGGCACTCTTAATTTTCTCAATATCTATTTGCTTTTTGCAGTGTGCTTTTTCAAACCCTTCGGCCACATGCCACAGGGTCTCGTATTGCTGCTTACAATTTATATGTTGTACATGTACTATACAATAATACTATTATATAGTGCACATTTGACATTGAAGGCCTAAACAATGATACAAGCCCCAGTGCACATTCATAATTTGAAAATTCTTGACACACTACTGCAAGAAAAGCATAAAGTACATCGAAATTTCATGGCTGAATGCAAGGCCAATTTCTTTTTCCTTGAAGGTGAAAACATTTTAAGTGTAGTGTAGCTTAATTACGAAAGGTATTAATCCAGAAGATGAAACATCGACAGTTACTGATCAGTGGTGTAGGCGCATGAGTAAAAAGATACGAACTAAAGCTAATTACACATTATGTTAATCTTTCAATATCTCAAAAATTCTTTCACTCATTTAGTGTCTGTTTAAAAAAATTAAAGGTTGCAATGAGCATGAACATGTGCCATATAAAAAAGATCAGTTGGGCCCCAGTTTTCTTCATGAGTATTTGTAAGACTTACGTTTAAGATAGCATATATACTTTACAATGCTTGCTACAAGGCAAACTGTAACAACTGAATATAGTTCTACTAAGATCGTGACATGCAATACAGGAATGTTATTGACCTCAGTGAACACTGCTGCAATCTTGACTAGCACGTAATTGGATAAAAGTTATTTTATTCCCGATTTAAGTCAACTGAGAACTTGGGAATTTGTGGTTTTTTGTGTTTGGCTTGAATCCATGAATCTCTACCAAGAGTCATGAAATTCACACCAAAATTGTGAGGGCTGACAGGTCTGTGAAAGCTTGCCTTAATGAAACAATCTTTTAGGCACAGATCAAGTACATAAAAAAAAAATTAAACTCCTTTTTCAAAAGCATCTTCTTCATCATGGAAAATGAATTACATAAAACAACTGGCATCAAATGGGCACAGCAAGCTCAATGTGGGCTGGGTTAAAGCAATGAAAAACATCTTAATTTTCTAACTTTCCATTCTCAATACTTTCAGACTTTTCATTGGAATTATCTCTTTTAAAAAAAATAATGAAAAATCGTACTTGATTTGGGTAATTGATCCATTCTGTCATATGGCAGGTCTGATGCATGAAACACGCAAAGGAAAGACAGCTAATAAAGAACTTGGTGTCCAACAATAATGTTGTTGGCTGGTATAATGATTTTTCCAGACAGAGCCAGCACCAACTGCTAAGCATAACATGAAAAAAATGCATGAAGGATTTAAAGAAACTGCATAACAATTTGTTTATAATGTCATTTTGAACATAAAGAAAGGACAATTTAGAAGCTTAATGTGGGAATCTTGCAATTGCATGACCTAGATGCAACACTATAGACAAAACAACTAGTAATTAAAACAGCCCCAAGAAACCTATTATGTGATGAAGTTAGACCATTTGAATAGAAAATATTCAGCTATGATGAGAGAAGAGCCAGAAACAAACAAAATAATAGCTAAAAAGAAGCAAAAGTATACTTCCCGGAAGTAAGAAATCTCCAAAGAAATGCTCAACCGATAAAATAGTAGAAGTAAATTTCATATTTGTTAAGCCTCCTGCAAGAGTGCTTTCAAGGCTGTGGGGCAGGAACTGATAGCTGATCTGGATCAATCAATCCTTCTAACCAATCTGATCAGACCTCCACCAAGGCCAGCAAATCACCTTCCTGCACATATATTGCTAAAACAAGCCAAAAGAGGTGGCAAACCAATGTTTAGGTTTGAAAAGCTGGATCTGCAAGGTGATGTATGTACTTTTAATGTAATAGGATTGGTAATATATTTAACATATTTAACAAGGAAACAGGTTAAACGATCACAGATGCTTCACCCCAATGCCTGAAATGATAACACAACCATTACCCTAGGTGTAATGGAGGGGATGATAGACTTGGGTTATATTACATGGGCATGTATCTCACCTGACTGTGGAATCACTGGAGCCAGAGATGATGATGTTCTGGTCATACTGCAGACATAAAACAGACCCAGTATGTCCTGTCAAAACCTGAATACATTCAAGTGTGTTCCTGTCCCAGATCTGAAATAAATTAGACACATGATTAACTCATTACCAAAATACATAAATTATATAATTCCTTCTAACAGATGCGATAAAGATTTACCATCCCAATGTGTTGGCATACTCAGGGCTTGTACAAGGTTCATTTTAATTTTAAAAAGAATGACAAAAATACAACCAGATCCATCAGCGGACTATGTAACTGCTGATCGGGCTCTAGGCAAACAAATACATTATTTTGGATTTTATGTTTCTGTCAGTTTAGGCAAAATGCTTCGAAAGAGAGGCCAATACAGATCAGAAGCATTCCATCACATTATTTAGGTTTGCATTGTATCTATATAAAATGCCCATTATCCAGGTATTCGAGTCTGCTGTCAGAATGAGACACTGCTAATTAATTTGAAATGATTTCATTTATTCAAAATAAATATTTCAAAGAATGCACACTTTTCATTTGTACAATCAGTTTATATCATACACATTCTTTTTAGAGTTAAAAAAATAATTGATCTTTCATCATCAAGCACATGTAAATTATCTTTTGAATTTTTTTGAAGTTTTCTTTATATCAAGACCATTTTATTTAACACATTAACCCCTGGAGCTTTTTGTCATTTTCGCCTGAAAATCGAGTAGGAAACACATTTTGAAAGCTATTTCTGAACAGACTAGAAAACACCAAATCCCCGGTCATCTTTCAGTAACACACTGCCTAGTTGCGTTAGAAACATCATTTTTCATTGGCTATTTGACTCGCACATGAGCAGAAGGGTAAAAGTATTATTTTTTTTGTTATTTTTTTTGCTAAACGGAGCCATTATTTTCGTATGGAGACCACTCTTTATTCCAAATGCCCATCTTATCCTACTTTTTGCAAAGGTTCATCTGTCTGTTTGCAGCTCATACTGGTTTGTCTTAGATCTGAGACCAACAAGTCTAAAATCCGGACACAAAATCGGATTACGACCATGGGCGAATTTTGGGTTTTAAAAAAAGCCGGTCCAAAAAATGAGGTTTTTTAATCTGTATTTTGTAGTGCAACTAGATATTCCAGATTATTTGGTATCATTGTAGAGCTACATCTGTCTACCTTTCTATAATACCACCCACTTTAGTGTATCATGCATGACCATGACGCTACAGAGCATGGCAGTAGGCTACTACCTCCTGCCCCGTTAAGTCGTTGCTAGGGGTTAATGTTTTAAACAAATATGGTAACCAAGGAAGACAGCAATTTATAAAATTACAAGACATATGGGTACTCGGATTAATCAAAGAGTTCCTATGAAAATGATGCAATGGTGCCAAATACATTTTAATAGAATACCTTCAACAAATTCAATTCCATCATTTTATTTCCATTTGGAAAAGCCTACATGTATATTTGTAGATCCTGAGCACCAAATAATACACTGTTACAATAAATTTTACTTTTACTTTATATTTTCATTCTTATATTGCCTAAATTACCAATTAATTCTTGCTCTGTCCTTCAAAGATCATGGCCATACCTTTATTGTGTTGTCTCTAAGTCCACTAACTATTCTGGTGTCATCATACTGTAGGCAGTAAACACCTTTACTTGTTTCACTTCTGCAATGTATTCTCTGTAATGTGTGTCTGCCTGTCCTCCAGTTGGTTTCAATTCTCTGAAAAACAATAGTATAATGAACAAACAGAACATTATATGCCCTTCCCATACTTAACGGTCCTCTGTGTAGGAAATAAAAGGGCATGGTCAACTCAGGAGATTATTGACCAATGGGTCGCAATGATCTGAGCCTTTGAACAAGGTATGCAGTCTTCAACACAATTTACTCTGCCGAAAACATTATTTTCTCATCTGACTTGCTATGTGAGTAACTAATGACACCCCAGAATCTGTTCTTTATTACCCTAGTGCAAGCCATACCATAATTAACGTTAAGTCTTAGTCTTGAAATTTGTTGTGCGCAAAATGTGCTTTTTGGGGGGGATTAAAACTACTGGCAATTTTAATTTATGTGCAAGAAAGTTTTACTCATAGGTTCATAAGGGATTTTAGCCAGAGCCGACAAGACATACAATGTTCCATCTAAATGTCTACAAGCAAGACATGGTCTCTGCAGCTTGAAGTACTTAATAGGACCTGAAAAATGAAAATCTCTACCTTCAGTGAGTTCAAATGTTTGAAAGGCAGTCATACAAACTTTGTTTAGACCTAACAAGAGCTCTGCTCAAAAAGAAAGAGTAGACAATCTGCAACTACAGCGAAAAAGGTGTCTATGATTACTATACGTCCGAGTGCACCAATCAGAGAAGTCTTCATTTTGCACTAATCTTAAATGTAGTGTTGCTGGACCTGGACAATGTATCTGCAACCTTACTCAAAAACTATGCCTATGTATAACAAGAAATGATCCAAACACAAGTGGAGAATCTGAGTGCCTCTGTTTTGCCGCAGCAGATTCTTCGACAGTTTGTTGAGCAAGAAGTTAATGTTCGTAAACTGCAAGTGATCTTGAAAAGTACTAAAGTAAGTTAACATAAAATTAAACAGTACTGAAGTCAGTATAAAAAAAATCATTCAGTGACAGGTAACTGTGCAGTACCTTTGGCAGATTTACCTGCCTTTTCATTACTTTATACTAATAGGATTAGGCAGAGAACATTAAAGAATACTTTTCCCAAATTTATCAAAGCATTGTATTTCTTTAATATCCTGGATAATAATGTATTACCAGATTTAAGATTTTGCAAGGCTTTCAATGTGGAAAGGGAATCCAAAGAGATTTTTTTGTGGAGAAGTTTCTATGTAATTCTAAGATTTGAGAATATATATATGTCGAATAAGGCATTCCATGCATAAATCCCTGCATAATTACATTTAAGTGCATGAATACTGCATATGTATTTGCCATGATGCTTTAAAACTGTTAAACTTCATGAATATAGATAGTTTGTACTGGTCATGTAAGAACTCATTTCCAAAGGATGTCACAAAAGAAAACATAAATGATATTTTGTTTTCAAGCAGATGATTTTATGAACTCCTAAGTTTTCAAAAGTGTTTAACAACTGCACTTGGTAAGGTTGTAAATGGTGGAAATCTGGCCTCCATAACTGGACAGTCCAAATTATTGCATTCGTATCACGTAGTGCCATGCTAATATCCTATATCTGTCAATGTGACGACGGCTGCAAATTTAATCTTAATTCACTAAAAGATATTTATCACACCAATTTGTGGATACAAGTAAACTGCTCATTCTTTGTCAGAAAATCTAACCATCTCTCTTAAGGGTTAAACAAAAATACTAGAAAGGGACTTCCTCCTATGCATGAAAATTACTGAACAAATCAATAACTGCATCTCTGCAGGTGCTGTCTACAAAGATTTTTTTTCCCTTCCATTTCTGTGGAATTGGGAACTTTTACAAAGTTTGTTTTACATATGTTAATTAACCAAAATTCAAAAAGAAAAATTCCAGAACAATTAAATAATTCAATATATTGTGATTTTTTTAGGCAAACTGCTTAAGATTTTTATAACGTTTTGATTGGAAAATCGTTTTAACTTTTTTGGAATTGGGAAAGGGGTTAAATTTCAGCTCCAAAATAGGTCCAGAAACATCACCCTCTTGTAAGCAAACAATGCCATCAATGGATACAAAAATGACAAAGATTGTCCATTTTAAAAGTTTTTGACAGAAAATGTAACAAATATGATAAATGCAAAAAACTTAATACGATAGACTGAAACCTGCTGGGCCCTCTAATTTTAGTTCAGGCCAGTCCTGTATTCAAAGTGAGGTGCCTGTCTGGTTTGTTGGAAAACAATTCTAGTTTGCCTGAGGAAACTTTGATCCTGCTGATGAAATGAGTAGATGTACTTTCAAGATGTTGATATACATGCCATATCTAAATCAGATTACCACTGTCCTATGTGAAATTGATCTCTGATATTGATCAAATGGAAGCTTTGCTAAAAATATGATTTTGTACTAATGAACCCCTTGACACTTTGAAGTTCTGAGGAAACAACTTTTTCAGTAATCTTAAAAATATATATAAAAAATTAAAAACAACCAGTTTATGCCCGTTACATGTAGTATGTATAAACAGTAATCAGTAATGATTAAAACAGATATAAGACTATCAACTGGGCAGTTTAAATAGCAGCAATTAATGGAAAAGAGGTCAGATATAAAATCAAAGTTTCACATTAACTGGCCAACAATAGCTAGTGAGATATGTTGAAGGTTGCAGTGGGTGAACCCATAGTGCAAATCTGCATAGGTAGGAACAGGAAGTGGAACAAACCATACATCAAACAGATGATAGATGCATGTACAGGAACAAAAGTTATTACATATTATTGTTTTGAATGAGAATTTATAAGCTGCTATTTATACATTTTTTAAAAGTTTGTGAACAGTGGCAATGTTTCTTTCAAGTCAGATTTTACAGCATATATAGAATGCAAAAGCATGATCATTTCAGTTACGGGAATAGTGTTCAAGTATAATTCACTTTTATTAAATTTATATTCGAACTGTAACTATAGCAGACGTTGTGTAACAATATTTAAAAAAGGGGACATTTTGGACATTTGGAAATTGGGATCCTGCATAGCTGTCAATTTTTCATAAGCCAAGTAGGGAGAATAGCAAATAAAATAGGGAGTTTTGGACCTAAAAGGGGGAGGTTTTTTAAGCACCAGTTTTAATAAATATTGACAGATCTTCCAAGTCCAACAAGGGTGAAATTCACAAGGTGAAAGGGCACGTAGTAGTCAGCCATGAAATTTTATGGATGTAGACCAAAACATGTTTAAAGGTGAAACTGGGGAAGGCGACTAATGCCCCACCCCCTTGCCCCAACGTATGAGCACCCATAGGATGTGCCATTTCTCCCTGTGACACACCTTATTTTCACCCAGGTCAAGCCCCCTTTTTCATATTTTGATAAGCTGTAATCAACTGCATAAATAGCTAAAGGTGAGACTTAAGTACACAAACAATAAGGCCAGTGTGTCTAATTTACAGTTAATCCTTATCATTGCATTTATCTTGTGAAATGAACTGCCCTTCAACAATTCTTGAAAGAAATCATGCTCTATAGTGTGTGTACACAAGCACCAGAATTGACTGGTAAATAAATGATGCCCCATTTTGAATTTCAGTCAAGGCTTGTGAGATTATTTAAGTCACCAGCCTGGGTCCTGTGCCTGAAAAAAAAGTCTTTGAGCATGGATATGTTAATATACATAATGATACTGAAGGTGTAGAATTTATATGAAACATATTTACTTATAAAAGTTAATTTTAATCTTCAACAGCCATAAAAAGTCATTACTTTCTTGCATTTTTGTTTTTACATGCATCAAAATGTACTGCATTGTAGATTATTTATTTTATAATACATATCGATATGTGTATTCCACTTCATTATAATAAATGCCAAATACTGACATACCTCTATGTCCTGGATAATTTGTGGATACAGGTCTCTGTAGAATTTGTGATCCTTTGGAGGTTCCCCTAGTTTTGGTTTGAATAAATACTGGCCCCTGAAATTCATTATGTAATTAATAAAACTAAATATGTGTTCATGAAACATTAAAATTAATACTTAACCATGGTGCCATGGAAACTGACCAAAACAAAAATGAGACATCTATTATATTTATCATAGGATAGAAATTTTGATCATTTATAGTCCAAGGTACTGAAGCTAAGAATGCTCAAGTACAAAAATACTATGGCCAGAACATTCCTAAGCAATTATAACATGCATGCCTGTAATCAACAATTTCAAATCTTGCAGCAGCAACATATACCTTTTACACCCATTCAAAAGAAAAATTGAGCTGTGTTGCTAAGTTTACTTCTCTTATCTCAGTCTGGTTATCTCAGTCCAGACTACTTTTAAAAAGAACAAACCCTTGTTTTGTTCTGCTGTGCCTGAGAGAGTTGTTTAAAATCATTTAAATAAGATAAACAAGAGATCTCATAAAATGAAGTTCACTCAAAAGCAACATAAGTTCTGTCCGACTTTGATAACACACAAATGCATGCACACATGCATATGCAGGCACACAGGTCAAGCTATTTGATAGAGCTCTATACACAAAGGCAATACACATCACTGGCTACACAAATCCAGACTCTTAAGAGCTACTCCAAAGCCCACAAAAACTAGAAATGTGTTGGCAAACCGGTTTCTTCTAACTTTGTCAAACATCCACTCCACCCCAGTTGAATCAAATATAATAATGTGATTGCAAATGAAAACTCTGCACTTATCAACCAGAGTGGATCATTCATCAGTCCACATGCTATTCCACAAGATTTCCATGTAGCGTATAATTGCACCAGTGATATCAACATCTGCCATATTTCCAGGACAAAAAATACACATTTCCAAGAAAGCCACGAATTAGAAATTTCCTCAGTCACTATACACTTCGTTATAACTGTACTCTGTAAGCCTACTGCACAGTATCTTACCATTGCATATCATAGAACGTTTTCCAAATCAGAACTGATGAAAGTTAAAAGTTATCCATATAAAAGATATTAATGACTTCTTGTTATTTTCATGACATCCATCAACTAAATGTGGTAATATTCGACTTATGTTTCTATTTTCTCATGAACAGAACTTGATTACTTGGGTGAACAGCATGCCCCATTGCCCTCGTTAACATATTTGCATTAATGTAAAATATTTTGAAAAACAATAGCAAAAGGATCAAGATGCTCACTGTGCAATATTTCCAATTTTACCCTTTTTTTCTTGATTTTTGTTTCTGTTCTAAGAGTGGCATGAACAGCTAAATTCTATGTAGATAATCATTCTGATTTTCATAAAAAATACAAAACCTGATATCTTTATATAGAGTGACAAGCAATAATAGTACCTTATGAATCCTGTGTTTTGAATCTGCCAACTAAATTGCGAAAGTGCAGGCTTATTTTTATTGGGAAATATTGGGTGAAAAAAATCATCTATGTTAGTGTTTGTACCAGACAAGGAAATCCCAGTTGCAGGGTTACATTATTTATGTCCTAATGAAGCACAGCTTCGTTTAGTTGTGGAGACACATATAATGTTCCCTTGTGACTGGGATTTCCATGTCTCAGTGCAAACCCCAATATAGATTCTCTTAAATTAAGTTAAAACAGAATCAATCAAAAATGCCTAAAATACACAATATAAAATCTGACTTTTCAGCGTTTCATATAATATATTTGTGCCTAAAAATACAGCAAAAGAGGTTACTAGTTCAAGTACTGCTTGCATACTGTATCTGGAGCAACTTCCTCTTAAGTAACAGATCTACTGGACCAACTATACAAAGTGACAATAATATGACTGGCAGATTCTACATTTAAGGAAATGTAACACCTTGTAAATTTTGAGTACTGTAAACACTATTTCCACCCTGTACCTGTTTTTATTTACGTATTATATGTATAACAAATGCATGAGCATTCATCCATTCAGTTATGTGTTTCCAAACTTAGACATATTGTTACTTGAGAATGTGGGGGCCCCGAGTTTCTGAGTGGTCTAAAGTGCTCACCATTATGGATCATTGTCATCTCACCTCTGTCTGTGTGGAGTTCGAGTCTTGGGTTTGGCCAATGCGGGATTGTAAGAAAGCTTGCCACTAGCTTCTCATTGGTCGGTAATCTTTCTGGTCCCCCCCCACATACATGGTGGCCAGTATAAATGGTGGAGGATTTGTGCTGAAAAATGGTGTTAAACCCTACAACAACAATTTGAGAATATACTGAACCATTTAGTTTCTTTTCTTTTAAGTTTTACCAGAGGTCTCGCTAGGATTTTAAAACTAGGAGTCCAGGACTCCCATTTTGGTAAAAATGGAATGGGAGTCCCACCATCAAAAGTTACAGTCCCTTCTTTCCTACAGAATCAACACAACCGTGAGTGCAACTACTATTTTTAGATGGACAGGTTTTCGTAATGTAATCACTCACTTTAATATAGCTTCATTACAACAGTCCATTGACAGGATTGCAAATTTATGGTTTATTTATTTGTCTACATCCTTGTAGTAATTTTAGGCAATGGTTAAATAGCATCTGATTTGCTGTTTTTTCCTCAGTATTTTCGCAAATACATGTCAAGTCATAATACAGCTTAGACCTTAAAGCACATCTCGCGAATTCCACAACATGGCATTGTTTATATGTTTCTGACCTGCATAATTTGCATTTTAAAGTTAAATCTTTAATAAAATAATACCTTGTCTTTGCTTTCAATGATTTGTATATTTTTTCTGAAAATATTTGCCCGATAATTTACAAAAACAGACAATCTAATAAACTGGTACATCCCAGACTTAGCTAAGTCCACCATTATTTCCCGTTAGGCCTACTGGTTCACTTACAGTTTCAAACTAATTTTATGATGAAAAAGTGTACAAGAGGCAGTTAATATATATCAAGATCACCGATTCTAATCTTAAAATACATGTTTGTATGTTATATCATCAAAGGATATCATGCAGGAAATTGATAGTTACTACCTTACTCGGAAAAGGGTTAATGGTCAATCAGCTGTCAAAACATATGCTTGTGAATGGGCAAGAGTTTGTCAGCGTAATTGATATCAAAACTAGGCTTAGCTACTGATATCTTAATGAATACATTTCGCTACAACACTAGAACTAACCGGGCTAAGGTGATGGGCATTTAAAAAAAAAGTATGGTCAGTCAATGTACCTCTTAAATAGCTCTTGTTTGTCTATCTGAATGATACTGAATTTTGTCAATCCAAGCAAAGACTTATTCCAAACACTAAGCCAGGCATCACACACTTTCTTACACTTAGCTACTGTCCTATCCGAACTATCAATTCTGGCAGCTTTAGCACTCTTCTGAATTTCGTTAGAATCTTCGTAAGTTTGCTTTTTAACACCAAAATACTTATCCAAATTTACAAATGGCATTTTGTCTAAGCCTCAACATGTCTTGATTCTGAGGTCATGTGCACTACTTATTCCGATACATTCGGAAATGAACACAATAACGAAAGCTGAAGTTGTTTATTTGATGTACTGTTATAAATGACCACATGTACATCTCTGGGTCTTTCTGACTCTGAATTCAATCACTGTAAATATATGTACATTTTCCCACCCGGTTGCCAGTCAAAGCCTTTGAACTAGACGCCCAGCTATTGCATCATGTTATTTGTGTTGTCTCTTATAATGGCAACATGTATGTACATCAAGGGGTCTTTTAGTCACTGAATTCTGTCATTGTAAATATCAGCACAGTTAACTGATTAACACATTTTCCCACAAAGCAGGTGGCTGAAGCAGGACTGAGATGTCTTTGAATTTTGCCGCACACCTATTACATGTGTCCCAGATCAAAAATTGGCATCCAAATATGCGTAATTAAGCGTTTCCGAGATCTCTGTTTACTGACATAAAGACAGATGATATATACACAAAACATATATACTGCTACATTTCAACATGAAGACAATGAATATAGCTCTACAATAGTATTTTTCATCACTTTAAAATGAAACAAAAAATAAGCTAAGAAAAGAAGAAAATGAATAATAATAAAAGAAATGTTGGTTGCATTTATATTTTAAAGATAACATAAATATATATGGAAAATATAAGCATTTCTAAAAAAAAAAACATAATGGGCATATGCATTTATTGGTATACTCATTCATAAAAACATACAGTGACACGTACAAATCAGCACATTAGCCTCATACACAACCAGATACGTGTTAATGACTATTACCTTTTGTAGATTAACCTTCTATTCTCAAACTTTCCCCCATTTACACTTTGTACAAGTGCTACATTTGTATACATGACAGTTAAAAGCAACAATCTTTCAGAACTAAAGACAAACTTGGCCGGCCTTTATTAAAGCTGCATTTAGAAATATTTTGCCATAAAGAATCATCACATTCACTGTATCAGCCTGAATTTTGTCTTTAATTCCAAGAATGACATTTATGTACAGTGCAACCCCGTTATAATGCGAATTCGGATATAATGCGGTTGTGGCATGGCTCCCGAAATTTCTTATATTCATTCGCACATGAAAAAATATGTTTTTCCAAGTACATGAAATAGTGTATAAAAAATGTATTATCATTATGGGGAAGAGATCGCGTATGAATTCGAATTTAATATGATCGTGGCATGGTCCCTGACATTTTAAATACATATGTATTTTTCCCATATTGGGAAAAATACTTTTTTTTTTAAAGTACAAAGAAATAGTGTGTAAAACGTTTATCATTTTGGGGAAGAGTTCGCGTATGAATTTTAATATAATACGATCGTGGTGTAGCTTCTGAAATTTAACAATATCACCAGCTTCTAGTAGTGTTATGCCAAAATAAACATTATTGGAAATGTTACTTATTATTGGTCCACGAGTAAAGCCAGTAAGTCATCCTTGTGATCGTCTTCAATTAATTCTGTATACAATCGTTGGTCAAACAATAGCCATTATGTGTTTCTTCTTTAACTGCATACACAACCAAGCATCAGACAATACGGTGGTTGATAAAAGATTCTCACAATTTAATAAACATCAAAACAAAAAAAAAAAGCCGCCAACATCTTTGCTGGGATTGGCGGTGTTATCAGACGCAATCAGTTGACCAGTAAATAATGTCCGCTTTATTAGCTGGAAATTGAAAGGTTATGAAAGTGTACATGCATTCAGCTTTAATTTTTTTTTTTTAAAGTGACTCGTGATCATTGCAGACCTACTGCACTTAGTTATTGAGTTTTACACATGTATGGGGTTTACTTATGAACTCGTTATTTCATATTTTTAAAAAAAATATTTTACCGTTATGGGAAAGCAAGTTCACAAACTCAAGTCATTCTCTGTGCTTTGTGCAATGATTAGTATAGTAGTTTTCACACGATTCTTTCGATATTCACAAAATCTGAAATAAAAGTTCTATGCACGCTGAAAGAGTGTTGAGTGGTAATTATTCGTGTTGTAGTTATTCAAATGAACAGGCGTACAAGTATTAATTATTGGAAATTTGCAATGGATAAATGTACACGGAAACGCATATGAGAAAATTTTAGCTGGATGAAATTTGTACTGACACTGGAACGTAATGAACTGTACATGTGCTTCGTCTTTCTTAACCTAATTTTGCTGTTAATGTTTCCCATTGAATTCAGACACATAATAATGTGTGACAAAATTATTGAAATAGTTTAAATATCTATGCAATTTTTGCAATGGAATTACATATTTTATGGATAAATTTCAAGCCCCGACAGTATATCAGACGGCAAGTAAACGGTGTTGATACTCTGTTCATGCTATATATTAGATGTTGAATTTAGACAATGATCTCGGAAAAAATATTGAATATTGTAAATCTGTGCAATTTTTCAATGGAATTACATGCATTATTGATGAACTGAACGCCACAACGGCACGATAATATACGTTAGACATGAATACACGTATATGTGCCAATGAGTTGTTATCTGAAAAAGTAAAATACTGTAAGACCCCGCATTAACGTGACCCTGATATTAACACAATCCAATTTTTTGGACCCCAATTATCATGTTATAGTGGGGTTCCGCTGTACTTTATTTCTAATCAGTTTTTCATATATATATCTCAAGATTCTGTTTTACTTCTTAAAATGGTATGCACAGTATACAAGGCTGTTGCATATTTGAGTTGTAATTGATACTAAATTAATTTCTACAGGACTTTAAGTCTGCATGCAAGCCTTGAAAATTGATGAAATTAATGCTAATAGAAAATCGGTTTTTTAAAAACGAGCAAAACTTATTCAGGAATCATCCTCGTTAATAAAATCATTCCTAAACCTAATATGTTTCCGAAACCCTGTTCTGTACTACAACTTTTCCATTCTTTGTAATACAAGGATTAAACCAAATTTGTGTTTCTAAAAATTGTTCAGCTGTGACTTTTTTTAATGATCTAGTTAGTTAGCTATAAATATGTTTCAAAGACGTCTAGCCAAAATGGATCAGAATATTTTTTCACCAAATTAAGAAACTTTATTTCAAATAAAAAGAAATTATCAATATTGATACTGAAAACAAAGAATCATCAGACAATATTCTTCTGAGCCATGTACTTTTCAGTGCACTCAAAATCTTAAATATATCAATCATATTTATTCCTCCCCTCATGATAAACCTCCACAGAAATATTCTTTTTCATTTTGTCCTTTGACCCATGCCATTTAAATTTGTAAATTATTGTATTTAGTTCTCAAGGTAACCACAGATTCAGTAATGATAATAAAGATGAATAATTTTACAGCTAGCTAAGCTCTTCCAGTCTGCAACATTTGACATTTTGACCTGTAAACTAATGGGCTTCTTTCTTAACCCAAGTGCAAATCATGCACAATGCTTGGTAACTGTAGATGGACAACTCTTGTCAGAAATAAAATTGATAACAGATGACCATCATATGTTTCACCTTCAGGCAGGTCTACAGAAAGGTGTCAGAGACAGAACATTCAATAAAACCTTGCTTGCATTTTGTTGCTTTTACAGTTAATGACTTGTTTTCGATGAACACAGAAAATATTCACATTGGGAAGCAATATCCATTAAGTTTCATAAATTTAGCATACATTCAAAGGAATCAAAAAGGAATCTTTCTGTCATCATCTGACATACTCATACAATCTCAATGACATAACAAATGCTAACTATAAAGTATCCCAGGTTGAATGTTGCAAAGTAATGAGATCTTTTACAGCGCATTTTAGCCAATGAATCCAATGAAAACAGCATCCAGGAGGAACAAGAATCCTGTTAAGATTGCTAATACGCTTGTCAAAGCAAAACAAAACTAAAGCAGAACACAGACTTTATCATTAAGTTAACACAAAACCATTTTTTGCATAGTATAAAGCCACCAACCTGTACTCGCTCCAGAATTCGGAAAACAGAAGTTCACACATTTTTCTAAATATTGTGGAGTCCAGAATGTATAGAAAATTGTAGACCCATTCTCGAAAATGGAGTACAAGACCAAAATATTAGATGTCCCAGCAGCAGTGACTCACAGTAGAGAGAATGCAGACCAATGACAAGGAAGTGACCCCTTGATGCTTTCACATGTCAAACAATAATTTGCATGGCTGTTGTTGTAGGGTTTAACGCCATTTTTCAGCACACGATAGGCTATACATGGCGGGCAGTATTAATGGTGGAGGAAGAACCCAGGAAAACACCGGGAAAGAACCACCGACCCACGAGAAGCTATTGGCAAGCTTTCTCACATACCCACGGTGGCTGAATCCGAGACTCAAACCCACACTGACAGAGGTGAGATGGCAGTGATCCGTAATGGAGAGCGCTTTAGACCACTCAGTCACTCGGGGCCCCCTGCATGGTAGTTCAGGGTTCGAAACTAACATTTTTTATAAACTAGTCAAGCAGACTAACAGGACAAAATATATACTACTCCACAGCAAAATCTATTTGTCCTCAAAATATATGTACATAACACAACAATAAAGATTTATACACAATATAAATTATACTGATTTGCCATCAGTTTGCCCCAATTCATAATCTTCTCCAGCCGATTCTGAATAGTCCTCCATATACAGTGGTCTTCTTCGTCTCGGTCCACAAGAGTTCCATAAATATATAGCTGGCATTGGATCATAATCAGCAATGTCTACCCTTAAAAAGTGAATCGTTAACAAGACATTCAATAAACTGCTGCGCAATCTGCATCTAAGCAGATTTTGTCATTTAAGTCTCATGGCCACAAATGAAAATCTCCAAACTGTGTGGCATTCAATACATCACATTGCTGTTTGCCAAATCAGGCATCCAAGTGTTCTGCTAACTGTTGACCGTGTCCTCTCTAGCACAAAGTGATAACTGCACTATGTTAGGGAACTTTGTTCTTTTAGTACAAAACCATGAAATTCTTTTATAGGTCCATTACCAATATCCTGCAGAAACCTTTTTAACCTAGGTCTGTCTCTTAATTTCAACTGTTCCAAGAACTCTCAGGTACACTTCAGACACCAAACGACTCATTTTGAAGAAACAATGACAACTTGGACAGTGAAATTATGACATCTGTCAAGAAATGGGCATAATTAACAAGATGCAAATCTAGCAACATTTTCAGACAGACAACTGCATTCCCAGTAGCTTCAAGTCTTCTAGGTGAAGGCTGATCAGTTTTAGTCAACGTCTGGAGGTGGCTGACTATTGCTGGATATGATTTCCACAAATTGTCCAATGCCCTCTGCCAACTGCCAACCATCTAGTTCCACCAACACGAGTAATGACTATCTTGGTGATTCCCAGCACCTCACAAATCACTTCTATTTAAAGAGCTATTCCGATAAAAATAGTAAAGTCCTGTTAACAGCTCCTTAACTTTTGCAAGGATAGGCTTTTCTGCCATGGCAGCTTTGTAAGCTAATTCCAATTGATGAGCATGGCAATGTATTCCTACAAGACATTTCTGTGATTCTCTAAATCTAGCAATAACACCATTGTTTTTTTCGGTATTGACAGCAGCTCCATCAGAACCAAATCCAACAAGTTTACTTTTGTAATCAGGAATTGCAATTGATGCAAATGCATCATCAATAGCTCCTAAAATCCCATCAGCATTAGCTCATGAAACTTCTGTCATACTCAAAAATGAAGTGCATATTTGTCCACCCATGGCAGTTCTCACATAATCAACTTCTTGTTCACGGAACCCTTTATCAGTGGAACCATCACTGATAATACTAATAAATGGTGCTAATTTAATCATTTGTTCAAGATTATTTCTTGCACACTGTGCAATAAATTCTGAAAACACTTGTGCCTCTTTGTCACTACCCTTTTTGGCATCCAACTGAACCAGCCACATATAATCGCTAAATGGCCTTCTCATTTTGGTTAGGGCATGTACATTACTAAACAAAATTGACATTCTTCCAACAACTTTTTTGCTTAGCATCATGACAATTTTACTTGCAGATGACTGTCCTTTGGGTTTCAATAATTCCTGACTGGTGATTATGCATTTCTGATGGATTTGTGATTGGGTTTCATGATACACTATTGTTTCCAACCAGAAATCGGAACATCTAACTACAAATGAGCTTTTTTTTTCAACCTCCATTTTTGACTGCTCTCTGCAGATGCTGCAAAACATTGTATTTACTTTGGTTAAAGTTAAGTCATGGCCGACCATATTTCCACTTCTCTAGAAAAGTTCGGTTCCTACTTTCTTTATCATAATGTTTGTCGCATTCCCTTTTGTCCTCATTATTGTCAGTCTTCAGCCTTTTGGCCGGATTTTCCACACCTTGTACAAATCGCCACATTGTTCTCTTCACTTTCTTTGTTTAACTATGATACCTGGTCAGTGCGACAATAACGCTTTGCACATCATTTGTAATGCTTAATATAAAGCACCTACGTGATCTGGATTTACATAAGGGAGTTACAACAAGTTCAGTAACAAAAAATAGCAAGTTATCTGTCTGCATTTCTATTATGGAATACATAAAAATATACCAGAAAAGTAAACTTTAGAATAATTACATGCATTCTTCTTTTATTAGTCAGGCAGACTTGTATTGGAACATTTATTAGTCCGTGAGGAAAACTATTAGTCGCAGACTAACGTCCGTCTGTTAGTTCAAACCCTGTAGTTATTATCTAAAAACCACAAGAATTTTACTAGACTGTAAAGAGATCCTCAGTGTATCAAATATTGTGTGTTTCATAATACCTCATTTAAACTAAACCCTTTATATTAGCAAGTTCTTTAAAGGGACTGATGCTTTATTGTCTGAGAAGAATTTCCAGGAATTCGAACTGCTCAAAGTTGAATCTATCTCTGATACTTCCGTCTGACAAGCTTTTAAAATTAGCACATGCTGCAGCCATACTTGATTTAAGATCAGCAGTCATAACCTAGGTCAGATCTGCACCATTTGGACCAACTAGATTACTCTGGTAAAAACTCAGGTAAATCTCACTGTCGATATAACTTGCATTTAAATGAAGTAGCAATGGCAAATTCTCAAGACAGCTTACATGGTGACCATACCGAATTGTCATAACAGCACAATTTCATTATGTACAATGTTGATCAAGATGACATCATAAGAAGTCTTCTGGTGAAAACCCAATGTTTACATTCCATCTAGGAATAACAGTAACATGATTGTGACATGGGAACTGTGGTGACTAAATTGGTCATCAGATCAGCACAGTTATTATTCAAGACCAACTTGATACCACTGTAAGTCTTTTGGTGAAAACCCCATGCTGATAAGACTTTTCATTCAGGAGTAGCAATATCAAGATTTTCAAGATGGCTGTTGTGCAAACCATATTTGATATCCTGCTGGAATCATTTTCATCTAGACACTACAAGAAATCTTTTGGGGAGCAACCTATGCTCTTATGACATTTTGTGCAGGAGGAGTAAGTGATAAGATCGCAAAGATGGCTGATATTATGGTCATATCAGTTGTCATTCCAGCACTGTCCTCATTTAGAACCAACATTATAAAAAGTCTTATTGTGAAAACTACTTGTCAACATGACCGTCAGGAGGAGTAGCGATAACAAGATTTTCAAGATGGTTACTGTTTTGCCCATACTGGATGCTAGATTGGCACCGTTTTCATTTAGGACTAACAGACATCGTAAGAAATCTAACAAACATAATTAGAAGTCTTTTAGTGAAAAACCCATGTTGACAAAATCAGGTGGAGTAGCAATTACAAAAATGTTCATGATGGCTTCTGTGGTAGCTATGTTTAATGTCTGAGCAGCTCCATTTTCATTTTGGACCAAGTAGGCCTAGGAAGAAATGTGTGTAAAATTTAATGACAATTGTACCAAAGAATTATCGATACCAAACTTTTAACAGCTAGACAGTCTATTACCAGTACAGGTACAAATAAATTCTGTTAAACCTCTAGGAACCTACCATCCCCTCCTTTCTGCAAGACCTCTCCACAAACTGTCTGTTCGCACCATTCTTTCTATCAATTTCTTCCACAACATTCCATCTGAAATGACTCTGTACCATTCTTTGCAAACCAACTCTGCTGCGTAGAGGGATTTGGCATCAAGGTATGATAGAATGTTCTCTGCTACATGATCTAGTCCCTTGGCTGGAAGCAAAACCACAAATCATTTAGTATTTCCAGTGGCAATTGGAAACATTAATTATGAAGCAGAAAATTAGTTCAAACAAGAATGATCTTGACAATGAAATGTTGGCCCATGTGACATGGCTAAATAGAAGGACTAAAAAAAACCCAGCCAGAAAGTAGTCAATTATTATATGGTTTGCCACTATGAAGTGTTCTAGTAGCAGATAACAGCCATTGTTAGCATTAAATATCAAGCAGAAAATAAATTCAGACTACAGTGATCCTGACAATATGATGATCCCTTTTCTAACTAATCTTTATACATACAATTTTCAATCTTACAATTTTAGACCATAAGGTTTATTATGCTACAAATAACCATGTGTTGTGCAAATGCGGCATATCAAGAAAAAGACCACCAACACCCTAATACACACACGCAGAGGTATCACTAGGATTTTAAAAAGCCAGGACTCCCCATTTTGTTAAATACAGGCATCCCACCAGCAAATGTTGCAGTCCTCTCCCAGAAACTGTGGAACAATTCAGATTAGAACTATTGGTTGCTATTGAGCTTAATTTCCACATTCTTTATACCATTGACATACAGCTCTTGTTTATCCAAGGAAGGGTCTTGTTCCAAACACTAAGTCAGGCATGACACATTTTCTTATACTTGATTACTGTCCCATATGAACTATAACTTCTAGCAGCTTTAGTAATCTAATGAATCTCATTACAATCTTCAAGTTGCCATTTAACTCCCAAATACTTATCCAAAACTGCAAATGGCATTTTGTCTAATTCTCAACATGTCTTGATTTCAAGGCCACATGCACTACATATTCAACTATGCTCAAAAATGAACATAATCCGTATTTCCTCTGACTCCTGATATCCCATTTTTATATTTGGACATTGGTGTTTGCATGTAGGGTAAGTCCACTGCCTATCGAAAAGTTGGCATTCACCAACACTACATGGTGTCAGCATAGGGTAGCTGCTTATTAGACGATCTAGCAAACTTGAACAACCTTTAATCAACATACACCTGCATGAAATCAATTGGAATATGATTTATTTTCACAGAAACTGAGTATAACATTAGTTACATCTTTAATACGCTGACAGATGAAACTAAATATAGCGTATATGAAATTCTACCTGGAACTCGCCATTTACATTCCTAGTCACATGACTACACAAATCTCACAACTTATATGTCACTGACATCAGAGGTCAATAATCATGTGACATCAACAATAAACAGTCAGTGAGACCATAATTAATGAGACCATTCCAACTTCATTGGTAATTTAGTTAAATGCATACAACCTTTTAATTACTGAATCAAGCAATATGTTATATTTTTTCTTTGGTTAACTGCCTGTAATGATGGGAGGAGTTCCAGACAAAGAACTGGCAAAAAGATTTAAATGTTTTAAGGCAAGTACAACAATCAGACTTTCTGGGCTATGGTATGGGGAATTCTAATTTCCAACTAAGGATGCTCAGGACTGTGAAAAAAAATGGAACTTCAATGGAACCCCTGTATAATCTTCATAAATTATGACATTTTTTAAAGTCTGGTCACAAGCAGGTCAAGATAAGAAAAGTTCCACTATATGCCTTGCTACAGGTTTATGCAGTCAAAACAATGAAATGGTTAGCTTAACCAAAGGATTTCACTCACCTGGCAGTGCAGATATGAAGTCTCTTTGTAACATTGGCTTGAGGAATGTATTAACCTGACCATGCTGATAATGGCACATACGAGACAATAAGTGTTCCACAAATGAAACTTGGTCATTTTCATTCCAATTGTCAAAATATTTGGTGCATATGTCTTTCTCTTGTAAGTATGTTGATGAGGGCTCGTGTGTCTTTCTATTCAGGGAATTTATCTGTGCAACTGCCTCAGCCTGAAAATAAGAAAGAAAATTTTGTTTCATGAAGGCAATACGAAACATACATGTAGGCAACTTTTAATAGCAATGTCACTGATAAGTGATACACGTCCCACTACATACAGATTAATAACCTTGTACAAAAGGGACAAAAAATTTCTTAGCTGACAATTAACCCTTTACGAACATCAGCTTGAAGGTTGCGATTTATTCATGAAGTTAGTAATTTTGCATCTCTCTTGAGGTTACTTCTTGTCCAATAATAAATATTTTTTTGAAGTGGGAAATTTTGTTTTTGCTCTACTTAATGAAATGGTCAGTTGCCAAAGCAACCAAATCCTGCCTAGTATTTGCAACGAAATCATGCTCTGTAGCATCAAGGTCATGTATGATACACTAAAGTGGGTAATATTACAGAAAGGTAGACAGATGTAGCTCTACAATGACACCAAATAATCTTAAGTTCTAGTTGCACTACAAAATACAGAGGAAAAAATCTAACTTTTTGGAGCCGATCTTTTCCCACAAAAAATTTGCCTGTGGTCGGAATCTGGTTTTGTGTCTGGATTTTAGACTGTTTGGCCTCAGATTTAGGGCAGATCAGTCTAAACTGCACACAGACAGATGAACCTTGGCAAAAAGTAGGATAAGATAGGCATTTGGAATAATGAGTGGTCTTGATAAGAAAATGATGAGTTCGTTAAGCAAAAAAAACCTCTTACCCTTCTGCTCATGTGCGAGTGAAACAGCCAATGAAAATCGATGTTTCTAATACAACTAGGCATTAGATTAATGGGAAATCACTTGGAAGTCGATGTATTAGGATGTATTCAGAAATAGTCCACAAAATGGTGTTTCCTTCTCACATTTCAGTCCAAAATGACAAAAACCTCCTGGGGTTTATGAGTTAAGAAAGCAAAAACAACTTTGCCCTGTGATATTTTAGAGGTACATTAACTGACCATACTTTTTGAGATGCCTCCTCACCTTAGCCAGGTTAGTTCTAGTGTTGTGTTGTAGCGAAGTGTATTCATCAAGCCATCAGTAGCTAGGCATAGTTTTTATATCAGTTACACAAACAAACTCGAGCACATTCAGAGGCAAGTGTTTTGACAACTGATTGACCATTAACCCTTTCCAGAGTAATTTATCCAATTATATGTATAATTTTATCAGCTATCAGATAGTATCACTGTCCGATTTCTGCATGATGTCAATCAATGATAACATGTACAAACTTGTGTTTCAAAGATTTAATATTAGGATGTAAATAGCAATTTGTGTTTAAAGATCAGAATCAGTGACTTGGATATCGTAACGGCCTCTTGTACACTATTTTGTCATAAAATTAGTTTGAAACTTTAAGTGAACCAGTAACAGAAATAATGACAGACATCGCCATGTATGGGAAGTACCAGTTTAATTGTCTTTTATCATACATCATTGTGCAAATATATTCGGAAAAATATACAATTCATAGAAAGCAAAGTCAAGGTATTATGTTGTATAAGCTTTAACTTTAAAATGCAATTATGTAGGTCAGAAAAATAGGACAATGTTATCAGAGGTCTCGTTAGGATTTTTAAACTAGGAGTCCAGGACAATGCTATGTTGTGGAATTCATGAGAACGGAGAAGCATTTTAAGGTCAATGTTGTTTTCTGACTTCACTCTTATTTGTGAAAATACGAAGAAGAAAAAAAGCAGCAAAGCAGCTACTATTTAACCAATGTCTAAAATTACTATGAGTAGACAAATAAATTATAAATTTGCAATCATATCAATGGATTGTTATAAGGAAGCAAAGCGAGTGATTACACATTAAGAAAACAACTTCTAAAAATAGATGCACTTACATTAGACCTACAAGTAGGTCTCTGTTTCTTTTCTCTGATAGCTGTCAGAAAAAAAAAGCAGAGACATACTCAGAGATCTCAAAAACGCTTAATTACGCGTATTTGGATGCCAATTTTTGATCTGGGACACAGAAAATCATGGAGGCGGGAGTCCTCCGTACGCAATAGGTGTGCGGCAAAATTCAAAGACTTTCCAGTCCTGCTTCAGCCACCTGCTTTGTGGGAAAATGTGTTAATCAATTAGCTCTGCTGATATTTACAATGACAGAATTCAGTGACTGAAAGACCCCTTGATGTGCATATATGTGACCATTATAAGAGTACATCAAAAAGAACACGATGCAATAGTTGGGCGGCAAGTTCAAAGGCTCTGACTGGCGGCCGGGTGGGAAAATGTACTTATATTTACAGTGATTGAATTCAGAGTCAGAAAGACCCAGAGATGTACATGCGGTCATTTATAAAAGTACATCAAATTAACAACTTTAGCTTTTGTTATTGTGTTCATTTCCGAATGTACTGGAATAAGTAGTGCAAGTGACCTCAGCATCAAGACATGTTGAGTCTTAGACAAAATGCCATTCATAAATTTGGATATGTATTTTGGCGTTAAACAGCAAATTTGCGAAGATTGTAATGAGATTCAGAAGAGTGCTAAAGCTGCTAGAATTGATAGTTCGGATTGGGACAGTAGCTAAGTGTAAGAAACTGTGTGATGCCTAGCTTAGTGTTTGGAATAAGTCCTTACTTGGATTGACAAAATTCAGTATCACTCTGATGGACAAACAAGAGCTATTTAAGAGGTACATTGACTGACCATACTTTTTTTAAAATTCCCCTCACCTTAGCCCAGTTAGTTCTAGTGTTGTAGCGAAATGTATTCATCAAGACATTAGTAGCTAGGCCTAGTTTTGATATCAATTACGTCAACAAACAAACAAACTCTTGCCCATTCACAAGCATATGTTTTGATAGCTGACTGACCATTAACCCTTTTCTGAGTAAGGTAGCAACTAAATTTCCTGCATGATATCTTTTGGTGATAAGACATACAAATATGAGTTTTAAGATCAGAATCGGTGATCTGGATATATATTAACTGCCTCTTGTACACTATTTTGTCATAAAATTAGTTTGAAACTGTAAATGAACCAGTAGGCCTAACGGGAAATAATGGCGGACTTCGCTATGTCTGGGATGTGCCAGTTTATTAGATTGTCTGTTTTCGTAAATCATCAGGCAAATATTTTCAGAAGAATATACAAATCATTGAAAGCAAAGCCAAGGTATTATTTTATTAAAGATTTAACTTTAAAATGCAAATTATGTAGGTCAGAAACGTATGGGACAATGCTATATTGTGGAATTCGCAAGATGCGCTTTAAGGTCTAAGCTGTTTTCCGACCTGACATGTATTTGCAAAAATACGGGGAAAAAACAGCAAATTAGATACTATTTAACCATTGCCTAAAATTACTACAAGGACATAGACAAATAAACAAACCATAGATTTGCAATCCTGTCAATGCACTGTTGTAATGAAGCTATATTAAAGTGAGCGATTACATTATGAAAACCTCTCCATCTAAAAATAGATGCACTCACATCTGATAATTCTGTAAGAAAGAAGGGACTGCAACTTTTGATGGTGGGACTCCTATTTTTACCCAAATGGTTGTCCTGGACTCCTAGTTTTAAAATCCTAGCGAGACCTCTGCCTACTTCTTTGTCTACATTCATGTCTGTGTTGATTCAGATGGAAACAAGGGTTTAGTTCCTATACCCACTATAAAGGAGCAGTGTCTGTAATTTTAAGCATTTTAATAGTGTGTTGTGTGTGAAGTTCTGGTAATGTTTTATTCACAACAAAGCAATTAGGAAGAACCGTATGATCTAAAGACATGCATGTATTTGCCCTCATGTACATGATACAGGGATTGCGTCAAACGTGGTTAGAAATCTTTGAAAGAGCCATTACTGAGACTATACAATTTTTATCAATTTTATTTACTAACTTGCAATTACAATAATGTAATCTGGGTTGCTTAGTTAAAATTTGTTAATATGTAGTCAAGGTCTCAGTACCCAAATAACAGCACTCTGTAGCATGTTTTGATGTTGACTAACATCATAATTATAAGTTAAATTTTCAGAAATATCTCACACTTGGCAGCTCATACCGATGCTTTTCTATAAATTAAAGCCACAGTGTTTCCCCTAGGGTGCAAGACTGAGAGTCAAAAATCACCCTGGTGTCAAAACTGGGGGTCAGACTGAGTTAAAAACAAACTTTGGTATCAAAAGTGGGGGTCAAATTAAGAGTTCTGGGGTCTCTGAAGCGCAAATGAGGGTAAAGGGAAACACTGAGCCATAAGCTGAATTAGGTTTCTTTAATGAAACAAATAGATATATTAATATGATGAGAGTGTTCAGATAGGTTCACTTTGTTCAAGATTCTATCATCCTTTTAACCAATTTTGATATTTCTGGCTTTTATCACATTCCAGCTAACTGAAATATTGGCCAATGGAACTTGAAAACATGTCCACTTGCTTGTGTGAGAATTTGAAATTATTAGAAAAAAGACATTAGAGTAAGTAAAGTCTGACTAAAATACTGTGACTTTAATTTGTAGAAAGCGCTGATATGGGCTTCCAAATGTGCGAGATTTATTCCAGAAAATTTGACCTAACATTGTGAAGTTAAATGACATATGAATATGCTAGCGCAGTTTTTTGTTTAGTAAGACCTCTACCTCAAAAGCATAAATATCAGGGTTGATGTCTTGCAATGTAGTACTACGAGTGGGCTGTACTATACTAAGATGAAAGGAATAGGGTAGCAGAATAGTTTCTGAGCAGTGCGAGATGGGGAAGCAGAATAGTTTCTGAGCAGTGAGAAATTTATTTAGTACTCATATTTTAAGGTTGTTTGGTTGGCAGATAGAATTGAAAATGTGTTAAAAATTCGAGACGTAAAAAGCAGACAAAATATAACAGGTGCCTGAAATCGAAAGGAGGGTGAGATACCTCATCACGAGTTTAACAAATCTAGGTCTGCTTTACATTATAACAAATCGGAGGAAATTAAAACAAATACAGCTAAAAAAAAAAAGTTAAATTCAGTTTGCTCTTATTTCTGGTAAGCCAAAAATGGTTGTCTTGTTTTGTAGTCCATGTCCGCTGAATAGTAACAATGAAATGGACAACACCATAAAATGGCGTCCATATAACGATAAACTTGTTGCGACGGATCATTTGTTCATGATTTAAAGATGTTACCCTTTTAATATCCAATCTCTCATCTGTCGACGGACAAGTCTCCATTTTGCTTTCCACGTAGGACATACTTCGATGAAACACTTGTAACAAGTCTCCTACACAAATGAAAAATTTGTCATGGAAATAACTTTCTATATTCCAGCTCTGAAAGAAATTACATGACGTCACAACATAAGTGAAAGAAATTTTAGAAAGAATAAAAATTTATATAGAATATTTTAGAAATTGTATGCAAACAAATAATGTTTAATATTAGGCAAGAATTATAAAATAGAAGAAAAAAAAATCCTTTTAAATAATCTCGATCTTGCGAAAAGACGTCATTTCCACTATGGCGGCCTACATGGACTTGAATATGGTAGCGGAAGAACCGGCTAATCTGTTCAGTAAATTAAAGATTGCAGAAAAATGTAAGCTGAGAACGTAAAATAAGAGTTTTGATTTCAAATCAGATATTCGCACTGTTTTCACTTTTGTCGAGGATACATGTCAAGACGGGCGTGTAAATATTGTGCTTTATTGATACATGGTCCAGTCACCTATTCTCGATAGTACTATAACATATTTTCTTAGCTCGATATTTCAGTATTTGTTCAAGACTTTTTGTGATTGATATATCGTATACCTTGTACATCAGACATAATTACCTTACTTTCAGATATTATACACTAGTAAAAAGTTGTATACTATCAAGGTAAGCTTTGTATGAATTCATGGTAAATGGTCATATCGCACCCTTGGTCCTACAATTAAAGACATAGCACATGTTGGTTTTGTTTTAGTACTATGTCTTACTATCCAAGTAATGCGCTTGTATAGCGTGTTCCGATGTCGTTGACATTGGAACAAGTAGTCAAAGTTTCAGGAGTATTACACACATTTAGTAGCATATATAGACACTCTTCCGCTATATTATGTGTAATTAATATACTTACTGTGCTGTTTTTATCCTGGCTTAATGAAAATACGACATACCAATGGATGCATTTTCATGTTCCGTTGACATACAGTTGAATTTGTTGCAATACGACAGTAGTCGAGGTATGCCGAAGTATGTTTAAGTAGGTTCATATGGTGGATATGCTTCTTGAATGAAACAAAACATTGCTTTACAGTTCCAATAGGCATAATATATTTTTATTCATTTTGTTAAAGAATAATATTTCAACTTAAGCCGATTTCGTTATTCCTGGCTTTCATCGCTTTCCAGCCAACTGAATGTAGGCCGACGAAACTTGAAAACAGGTCCATTTCTTTTGTGAGAATTTGAATTTATAAGAGACAAGACATCAGGGTAAGTAAAGTCTGACAAAAACATAACTTTACTTTGTAGAAAAGAACCATTATTTTAGTTGCCAGTTGTGTGAGATATTCCTGAAAATTTGACTTTTGTTACAATGTTAGTCGACATCAAAACACACTACACAGCACTGTTAGTTAGGTTGTAGGACCCTGACGCCCAAAACAAAAATATCAGCATCAAGGTCATACATGTAGGACTAATCGCACCCTGATCATGTTGTACACTAGTCAAGTTATGTCGTACCCAATGCTGAAGTTATGTCACACCCACGCTTAAATTATGTTGCATCCAATGCTAAAGTTATGTAAAGTTTTGATACGTCTTAAAATAAAAAGGAATGTACAATGAAATGGATGAAAAAACAGATGCATATAGGTTCGAACTAAAATAGTAGATGTCAGTATAAAATTATTGAAGGAATGAAAAAAAGAGGTATAAATAGAAGACTTGTGAAATAAAAGATGCAAATTACCACAATGAACAAGGGTTGCTGTTTTAATATGGTCTTTTATTTCCTGTTTTTATTATACCAAACAATAACACAATGAAATGCATAGCCAATAAATAAATAATCTCCCCAAATCAGAGGAGAAAGTCTACATTTGCTTTAACTATTAAATCTGGTTAAATATCTTATCTTTGTTATTTTGTACACATTTTTATGAGCAAAACAACATAGTTCAGAGTATACAGTATAGTTCAGTTGCCTTGCTTGGCACTCAGCATTAAAAGGTTAGTGTTAGGACTGGTTGGCATGTTGTCAGGATAATGTGACTGGTGGGATATCATGCTACGGGTCTGTGGCATAGAAGGCACTATAAACTGCCACACTGCAGATATTGTAGCGATATGACTGATAAATTGTTAAAGCTGCATTAAAAATCCCAATCACACACACACACTCCTAAGTTTCCTTTTAGACAAGAGCTGCAACTGAATATTTACAAACTGGGCCTCCTTAAATAAACAGCCAATCAGCACGTACAGTGGAAGTTTTCCACTCTTTGTAGTTGAATTGACCCCTGTGATGCCACCCCTCAACATCATCGTTAGTCCATATTGACTGCATAAATATGGTCCAGCTAGCAGGGTGAATATGAATTTGGGATCCATTGCCTTTCGATATAGTTCCATAGATTGGATAAAGGTCTGTTATTGGTGGTTTTCTCTTGCAGTGAAATCAAGGCTGGCTGTATGTATTCCTGTTGTAAAAATAGCATAGTCATTAATTTCTGGCTGAAACTATGAATGGACTTGTTAACTTTATATGGTTTCTGAAGCTGATCTTTATACCTTGCCTCCAAATAGTTTGAATCTAATGAATGACACAACCTTGCATCTGAACATCTGGAAAAACTGATATCACTCCTTTCCACATAGCTGCTTCAAAGTCTGCTACACTTTTTTCATTTTTGGTTCAGTGTGAATCATATTTTTAATAGCTTTTAGCACCTTTTTGTAATAGTTCCTTTTCCCGACATAAATGCGAAAGCTAGTGGAACTTGTTTTTATCTCTCCCATTTTTTTAATGAGTGCATGAACACTAAATAATTGGGTAAATGGTGGTTTGGTCACTTAGAAAGTGGCGTCAATATACCATGTTTTTGCCTTTGGTTCATTGGTTGCTCATGTTCAACATCAACAACAGGATCTGTGTTGTCCAAAAGTGGAACAGTATTAATTGAGATATGAAGATCTATCATATAGCCTCATGTTAGATTCCATATCATGATTGTTCTCAATATTCAGTCTGCTACTTGCAAAAAGGGGTCACCAATTTCAGATGCATTCAAATCTATAGAGTTATAATTATGGCATGTCCACTGTAAACTGAGTTGTACCCTTACAACTAATCTGCAGTCTTTTAATGAGATACCAGTAGCAAAAGTTGTGTTGCCACATATTGTGGCCATCACATTGGATTGCATGTTGTCTCTGTAACTTCTTTTTCACAGTATAAGCATGCATTATTTGTATCCATTTTGAAAAGTAATGATTGGGGTGGAGTAAACATTTAACACTTTATACCTAATCATAGTGTCTTTGTCTCATGTTAGATTCCATATCAGCCTCAGCCTTGATATTTATGTTTTGGGCGTTGAGGTCTTACTGCCTAAATAATGGCACTGTGTAATATGTTTTCATGTTGAACAACTGCTTGCTTTTGTAATTGTTTTAATTGAGAAAAATTTCATCTTCTTATGAAGCATGGCATGCTAAAATTTCAATTTTGGACTCCAAAACTCCCTGACACTGTTGTGTTTTGAGAAAAACACAATTTAAAGTAGTCTTCAAAAACAGAAACAAAAACACCCTCCCATAGAAACACCGTTTCTGTATATGCCCGTTACATGTAGGATGTATAATCGATAAACAGTCATAATTGGAGCTGATGTAAAACTATCATTTGGGCAGCTTAAATAGCCCCAAGAGCAAAGAGGTCATGTATAAACTACCATTTCACATATTACTTAATTGGCTGACAATAGCTAGTGAGAAACTGACATGTGTTTGAAGGCTGTCGTGGGTGAGCCCATTGCTAATTTGCATAGGTAGTATCAGGAAGTGGAACAACCTATTATAGGTAAATCAAAGAGATGCTAGATGTGTGTACAAGAAAAAAAATTATTACATACTATTGCCTTGAACTAAAATGTTTAAGCCATGTTTTATATTTTAGACAGGTTTATGAACAGCGGAAACGTTTGTTTGAAGTTGGGTTTTGCTGCATATATAGAATGCAAAGCATGATCATTGCGGTTGTCAGAATAGTGTTAAGTGTAATTCATTTTTGAAGCCGATCTAGGTTTGCTATCAGAAAAGCACAACAAAAATAAATTTCAGAACTCTTGGTTGACATCTACTTTATGAAGCACGCTAGCATAGCGATGAACATTAATGACACTTGCATTACCTTCAAGCCACTTGAACCCTGTTGAATTTATATTCAAATTGTAACTATTGCAGCATTGTGTGACAATATTAAAAAAGGAGAAATTTTGTGAATGTGAACATTGAATTCTGGGCTTGGGAAATTTCATTCAGGGCTTTCTTTAAGTCACCAGCCCGGAACTTGTGTCAAAATTTTTTTCCTTGGGCACTGTTGTTTGATTGGATTTTACACCATTTATAAGTTTATAACAGGAACATATGCGTAGTGACAAGGATTGTACACCAGATGCACGATACTGTCAGTGAATGCTCTTTCAAGATTTAATCATTTGAGGCTTTTTTAAATATTTCTAACATTGATATACCACCTCTGATATCAGTGCCTAACAGTAAAAAGGATAATCTGTTTTTTCTTATTAGTGGCCTAGAAAATACACATAGAAATCTGTCTGGAAAGTGAGCCAGTCACCATGATGACTGGCACCTGGAATGGTAAGAAGTCAAGAACCAGCATGACTTAGTTTTTAATTTCCTTTCAAGAAGACAAGCTACTGGTAGCAGAAGTTAGTTGTTGACAGGTGTTTTGTCAGGGAAAAGCTAAAAGGGTGAAAAAAGATTAATAACATTTTCACAGTAGCCATTATAGGACTCTTTTGTCACTTTGCACTGATGTTATTACCGGTAATCACTTAAACAAGACCCAAACTACAACAAACATGTCAGGGGTCCCGAGTGGCCGAGTGGTCTAAAGCTCTCTCTGTTACGGATCACTGCCATCTTACCTCTGTCTGTGTGGGTTCGAGTCTAGGATTCGGCCAATGTGGGTATGTGAGAAAGCTTGCCAATAGCTTCTCGTGGGTCAGTGGTTCTTCCTGGGGTTTTTCAGGGTTCTTCCTCCACCATTAATACTGGCCGCCATGCATAGCCTATCCTGTACTGGAAAATGGCGTTAAACCCAACAACAACAACAACAAAAGACATGTCAGCTGGTTTTGCAAGTTACCATCCAGTTTGAAGCATCCCCAGTTCATCAGAGTTGTAGAATATCAAGGGCAGTATGATGAAACATGCACTCCCATACTCCATGGTAACTCTAAGGTGAATTCCAAATGTTACATCAGAACCAAACCAACAACAGTAAAATATGATTAAAGAAAGCATCAAACAAAATGTTGCAGCAACACCTATGAAAGCTAACACAGGAAGTAAATATTTTAACAGATTTTTTTAGAAACACATAACACTGTTGGAATTACAAGGGAAAGCAAGGACAGAAACGAAAAGGTGAAAGAAAAGGAGCTGATAAAATATACAATGTAATAGAACTTCTCTAAACAAATCCCATTGATGCAGAAATTATCCACACCAGAGACCTGCCTAAACCAATCATTTTCTGCTAAAATAGAAGAAAAATTAACAGACTTCAGATCCTTCCTCCAGTCAAAAGTTGGAGTGATTGATATCAATAGAACCATTAATCTTGGACTGTGTAATGTGACAGTAATGGTTCATAAGAGCCATCCGAAGAGAATCTAAGGAATCCTGTTGGGCCCTTCAGTGCTACATTGGGACAGAAAAACCTCTTCATACTAGATTCATTGTACACCTGACAGGCACCCTTTAGGCCTAGATCTAAGCTATATCAGAATGTTCATAGGTGCTGGTGACGAGAAAGCATTGACAAATGCAAATGACATGATATTCCTGGAGGCCAAGAGGAATCTCTGTGCAAAGCGTTTCAAAGACATTCTTAAGTAGCAGATGACTGACATAATGACAGAAACATCCGGTGAAAGAAAAAGAGTTATCAGTGAAATTATTTAGCCTTACAGAGTTGTCTATGCAAATGATAGTGTGAGGATTTAGCATGTTTACGGCAGTGTTGCATCTATGGGGGGGGGGGGGCATGTCAATGTGATAAGCATGGACTATCAGCAATGAAATCCACTGGTAGTAAATATAGTTAACTTCGTTATAAATACCTGTATCTGTTATATAACATTCCTACTGTGTACTGTTTCCGTACATTTCAGGTTAATATATGGTTTCAAGTCAACATTAAAACTTGCACAACTTTCTTGAAACGTGATCTCATTAACCTCAGTGTGATTCTTAAAGGCATTTAACAGTAACTAAGTTATCTTGGTATTAAAATATTGACATGATGCAGACTATACAATAATACAAATAATAATAATAATAATAAAATCAACAATAGTAATAATACCTTGATAAAAAGCCCACGTTTATACAAAATAGCACTTCTGCTATTCAAGAGATGTTTATACCAGTAGAATATGTATATTATTAACTTAAATGCTTTGCAAAAGATTTTAGTGTCAGTTTCTAAAACTTATTGCTTTCTACTGATCTTTGAGTTTCCCAGCAGTTCTTAATGCCGTCCAATAGTAAATATACATGCACTTTATTTGTAAGTACAGTAATATAATGCAGAAATATGAAAAAGAAAATGGATAGTTCTAGAAAACAGGAATTTCTTCCCAAATTAAAACTCTTTGACACAATTTAATAAAAAAAACTTTTTACAATTGTTTTATTCTTCATTGTATCTAACATACATTTAAAAGAAGTGTTTTTCATCCTTTTTATTTCTTTCATATCTCACACTGTTCCTTTTTTCTTTTTTTTTCTCCATTTTTGTTGATATATTTTATTGTTGGTTCATTTTTCACTAGTTTCTTCTCACTTGTTCTTTTTTCTTTCTGTTCCTTGGCTTTTTCTTACATTTGATATTTCTTCAGTACTGACCGGTAAAACAAAGCCTAGCCAGAGTTGTCTTTCTTGATGTTCAAAATAAATTTGTATCTGTTACAGTCCATGTTGACAATATTTATCGATTTGTTTTTGTACTATTTATGTTTTCATTTTTTATTTTAATGCTTTGCAATGTTCTTAGTGCCCAATTTCTAGCACTTAGAGCCTCTTTGTGCTTTTTAGTGTATCTTAATAGTTCTGCATAGTTCTTAGTTCATTTTAGTAGTTCTTAGCTGTGTTTACCAAGACTGTTAATACCACTCTGTGTGTGCATGAATACTTACAAATACCTAGCATGACAGAAAACAAATGCAGATTTTTTAAAAACTGACCTGAGTATGCTAGGATTTAAACTGATATATTGTTCATTGTACAGGGCACTAACATGTCATCAGTATTAGAAGAATGTTGCCACTGTTCATAAACTTGTCAAAAATATAATATATATGGCTCAAACATTCTCATTCAAGGCAATAACATGTAATGACTTTTGTTCTTGTACATGCATCTATCATCTCTTTGATTAACCTATAATGGGTTGATCCACTTCCTGATCCTACCTATGCAAATTAGCATAGTGGGCTCTTCCATTGTAGCCATCAAACATATGTCACTACCTATTGTCAGCCAGTTAAGCAATATGTGAATGGTGGTTTTTGGGTGACTTCTTTTCCTTTAATTTCTGCTATTTAAACTGCCCAATGGATAGTTTTAAACCAGCTCCAATCAAGACTGATTACATTGATACATGCTACATGTAACAGGCAAATGCTGAAAGTTGGTTGTTTTTTTTTGTTGGTTATTTTTGTGTGAAGATTACAGAAAATTGGGTTTTCTTAACACACGACCATGTCAGGGGGTTTGGGAGTATTTTTGCTATGTTTCAACAATCTGATTAAAATCAAATCTCAATTTCACGTAGGACAGTGCTGATATGATTCAGACTGTCCCGTGTTTTGGCAGGCATGTCAACATCTTGAGAACACATTTACACATTTCATCAGTGTGATCAGAGTTTGTACAGGCCAAGTAATTTTGTTTGGACAAGTCCAATGAACACCTTAGAATACAGCATGAGCCCTGTCTAAAATTAGAGGGGATTGGGCTTTCAGATTTATTGGAGTACTGTAGATTTATTGCATTCAGCTATGTGACTTCACATAATCAAATTAGAAACTATATACAGTAACATATTTATCATTCACTGCATACTATGATAAAATAGATAAACACTTATTTGATAAGGTTGAATCCTTCCATCAGGTCAGCTACCATGTTGTGTCCATGGGCAAGGCACTTTACTCTCCATTTGCTTCTGCACTGAATAATCCACTTGTGTTGGTTCGCTGTAGAAAGCAAACCAATCCAAAGGGACTCAAACGGTTAGAAAACATGTGGCACTTAATAGGAACATACTCTGACTAATGATGTGGCAAGGAGTATTGTGTTTAAATTAAATTTTTGGAGCACTTTATTTTATTTTCTTGAAGTAATGACTCAAGAATTTTAGGTAAAAATATTAATTTGGTTGGTTATCTTAAAAAAAATTGCATGGATGAAAATCCTCATTATTTTTATGACTTGATGGTGTAAGGAAAATGAGAGGGTATGAAAAATGATTGACAGTTTGGTGTGTAAGTCTTGATTGTTTGAGGTATGGATATGTAAGTTGTTTAAGTCTTGATTGTTTGAGGTGTGGATATGTAAGTTGTGAATCTGTTATATATGTGTAAGTAAATAGTATTCAGTTATGTATATAAGTAACTGTTGAATGCATTAGGTATGTATATATATGCAACTGTTGAGTTTATTAGGTATGTGTATGCATAAGTATTGAATGTATTAGGTATGTGTATGTGTAGCTGTTGAGTGTATTAGGTATGTGTATGTGTAGCTGTTAAGTTTATTAGGTATGTGTATGCATAAGTATTGAATGTATAAGAAATGTAATCATGTAGCTGTAGAGTGTGTTATGTATGTGTGTCTGTTAGTGATGAGTATATTAGGTATGTGTATGCATACGCATTGAATGTATTAGGTATGTGTATGTTTAACTTGAGTGTATTATGTATCTGTATGTGTAACTGTTGAGTGTATTAGATAAGATTATGCATAAGTGTTGAATGTATAACAAGGAATGTGTAAGTGTTGAATGTATTAGGTATGTGTATGTGTAAGCATTGAATGTATTAGGTATGTGTAAGTGTTGAATGTATTAGGCATGTGTACATGTTGAATGTATTAGGCATGTGTACATGTTGAATGTATTAGGCATGTGTACATGTTAGTTGAGTGTATTAGGCATATGTATGTGTTAATGTTGATTATATTAGGTATGTGTATGCATACATTTTTAGTGTATTAGGTATGCATATGTGTAAGTATTGAGTGTATTAGGCATGTGTATGTGTTTAGTGTATTAGATATATGTGTATGTGTAACTGTTGAATGTATAAGGTATGTGTAAGTATTGAATGTAGCATGTTCTGATCATAAAGCTTGTGCAGTAAGAGTTAGATTTCACAATTTGACTTTACTCATGAACAGAACTCATATTGCTCCTTACACTACTGTTATGCATGCAATGTTTTTCATTTCAGTGGGGTATGATATGGTGGCCATTAACCATGTTGTTGAAGATATGGCACTTTCGGCTTCTGCTTCAAAGAAGGAGAAAAAGAAAAAGGTACATGAATTCGTTTTGTATTAGCTATTTAACATCTACTTTTGTAAGTACTATGACTGTTAGTTTTAATAAACTATGTATATGTTTTGTCCATGTAACAGACTAAAAATTTTGAAGTAACTCAATAGCATGCATCCTGAGGGTCATAAACATACTGGATTAAAACAAATTGTTGTAGATTCGACTATATGCAAGTTTATTTTCTTGATGATGATGATGATGGTGGTTTGGTATTATGGGGTAAACACCATTTTCAACACATGATGCAAGGCATATTTTGTTTAGGGGAACCTGTGAAGAACCACCAACCTATGGGAAACTACTGGCAATCTGTCTCACATACCAACATTGGCCAAGTCAAGACTCAAACCCAGGCTGACAGAGGTGAGATGTCAGTGTTTGTAAAGACTATTATCTTAGACCACTTGGCCCAGGGGCCTCAGTGATGGTTGTTATTGTTGTTATAGGGTTTAACGCCATTTTTCAGTACAAGATAGGCTGTAATTATATGATCTTCTCTTGTTGACCATATCTGCTTGCTTCATTTTATGTACCTTTTATATCATTCAGGATAGAGATGAAAATTTACTGGATATTTTTGGGTAATTGCTTTCATTGATCTTAGAATTTCTTTATACTTCCATATATATAATGATTATTATTATTATTAAAATTATTGTTATTATTGGGGGCCGAGTGGTCTAAAGCGCTCTCCATTATGGATCACTGCCGTCTCACCTCTGTCTGCATGGGTTTTAGTCTCGGATTCAGCCAATGTGGGTTCTCGTGGGTTGGTGGTTCTTTCCAGGGTTTGCCTGGGTTTTTCCTCCACCATTATTACTGGCCGCCATGTATAGCCTATCGTGTGCTGAAAAATGGCATTAAACCCTACAACAACAACAACAACAACTATTACTATTATTATTTTATATGCCTAAATTAATATAGAGACAAGTATTAGAGTATATTTTCAGCCATCAAAATATGTGATCTGACACTGATCATTCTTTTTTTTATAGATAGTTATTCCCCATCCAAATGAAGTCAAGGTGGATGATGCTAAACTGCGTACCAACAATATTAACGTAAGGCTGAATGGCTTTTTTTTACATAGCACAATTAGTGTGACTTTCATCTAATGTCTCTACCCTATTACAGATTTCTGACTAGTTTTGGCGGTCTTTGACATGATAGTGCATTCCTATTCAAAACATATAATTATCAAGGATGTGATACATTTAAAAATTAGCTGGTTTTTTAGCGGGTTACAAAAAAAACAAAACCTGGTATCCTAGTAGAAGGCATTTGAGTATGTTTTCATGACATAAAAAACCATTTACCTTGTTATGTGACATTATCCTTTGTACTTCCACTTTTGTGACCTGCCGCTAAAGTGGAGGAGACATAACTATGTTACGATTGTTTATCAATTCGACCCTCGATCTTTGCATGGTTATGTTATGGGCTTACCATGTATACCTCCTTATCATCAAATCCAGCTACAAATTGCACAGACCCAGATTTGCCATCACTTAATGTTTCTGCAGATCTAGGTCTATGCAGTTTGCTAGGTGTAATTAATGCAGCGAGTAACATAGACCCTGACCTGTGATGGCAGATCATGATCTATGTTGTTTGCAGTTGGTCTCAATGTATATGTGAATAAATATGTTATATTTCATGTTTTCAAAGCTCATCAAAATGCAGAGATGCTAACTAATTGAAAAAAATATTGGAATCACACCTTTATTTAAGCCTGCATCGTTTATGAGCCAAATTTAACCACTTGAGAACAAAGAAAAATTGAAATCACATTTACACAACTGGTATGCATTCACTTATAAGTCAAGTCCATCTAAAAACAACAAAGATCCTGATTTGCCATAGAATAATGTGCCTGCAGATCAGGGTCTATCTTGTTTGTTCTACTGATTACTCCTAACAAGTTGCACAGACCCAGATCTGCAAGCACATTATACAATGGCAGATATGGGTCTGCAGTTGGACTCGTAATCATGTATCTATGGTACTAATTCATAGATACTGTCTGGGAGTGTGTGATTTGGATTTTTTAAACGTAGCTTTAACAATTTTTCAGTCATATCGCTACGATGTCTGCATTGTGGCAGTTTATAGTGATGTCTAGCACTGGAGAATCATGCCACAGACATGTAGCATGATGTCCCCCCCAGTCACATTATCCTGACACCAGGCTGACCAGTCCTAACACTATCCTCTTAATGCTGAGCACCAAGCGAGGCAGCTGTTAGTACTATTTTTTTCTAAGTCCTTGGTATGACTTGGCCGGCGATCGAACCCATGATCTTCCACATCAGAGGTGGACGATTTAACCACTAGGCCACCGGAGTGGTCTGGGAGAAAGGAAGATGTCAATGGTGAAGATTAATGAACTGTATTAGTGGACCTTAAAAACCTCATCAATAAAGCCAATTTATGCTGAAAGTATAATTGCAGCTTTGAATATGCTGGACTTATTTAATTCAACAATTTCAGGATTATTTACTTGACCAACTTTCATGTGTACCATAAGACTTGATTGAGACAGTGCTCATTAGTTTTGTCTGAAAATGAGTAAAGTGTGAGCTTCAACACATTGTTTCATTAGTAATTGTGCTTCAAACAATAGTTGTACTATTTTATGCTTATTTTGTTCACTGGGATTAAGCATGCATGTATAAAATGAGATGTGCATTCATGAGGATTTAAATTTTTCAACAAGTTTCACACGAATGAAGAATCGATTTGAATAAATAGTGAATCTAATTTTCATATACTAGACTACTTGTCATTTATTGTTCCTTTTGTTTTCAGTAATACCAGTGTTGAAATACTTAATGGTTTTTTCTTGTTTGTTTCAATTCTTACCTACTGTCATAACTTATCAATGTACAACAGGGAGTGGAAATTTGAGTGTCATAACTTATCAATATACAGTCGGGAATGGAAATTTGAGTGTCATAACTTATCAATATACAGCAGGGAGTGGAAATTTGAGTGTCATAACTTATCAATATACAATAGGGAATGGAAATTTGAGTGTCATAACTTATCAATATACAATAGGGAATGGAAATTTGAGTGTCATAACTTATCACTATACAGCAGGGAGTGGAAATTTGAGTGTCATAACTTATCAATATACAGCAGGGAGTGGAAATTTGAGTGTCATAACTTATCAATATACAGCAGGGAGTGGAAATTTGAGCTGCTGGAGACTGAATTGATACATATTCATTGAAACAATATAAAATCATACAGTTTAAAAAAAAATAAAAAAAATACATATAAAAGCCAATATTTTATTACCAGATTTCAGAAATAACGTTTGTTTATCAACTAGCTTTGTGGATCTCTAGGAATGGAACACAGCAAGGAAATGGGGGTGGGGTTGGCTTCATCATATATGGCTAATATTCCATTGGGTTTAAATATTTTTGGTGTGGGGCAATGACAAAATTCATAAAAATTCATACCTTCACAAAAAAATTAGTAATACTAGTAATTTGTTTTAGACAAGTTATCATGTACCTTTATATTGATGAGATTTTGAATGAGTTGAACCTTCAGTATTCCATTTTGAAGAGTTATTGCCCCTGAATGCCAATCTTCTTCAAACTTTGGTTTTCCAGCATGGGTTCATTTGTTTAAATCCATGCCAGTGAAATTTAGAGAGTGGAGCCCTTTGTGATACACCTATCACTTCTAGCTCATGGTTTTCTTCATTTACAAAACAAGCATAAAATAACTTTGTTCTAAGTTTGATTAATATGTTTGGAAAATGCTTCCAAGTTTATGCTGATGTGTGTATAATTTCTATTACAAAAAAGGTCAGTTTGATGTCAGTTTGTATTCATTATTGAAAAATTATATGTACATGAAAAATACCTTTTTGAAAATGTTATAATAATAGTACATCTTTTATTTATATGCAGTTATGATATTGTTAAATTTAATTTTCAGGTAAGTGGAAGACCATTCAAGCAGTGTTCAAGATTATCAACAATCATTACAGATCCTTCAGCAGCACACAGGCTGGTAAACAAGTCCACATCTGATTTGTCTTTTAGTTTTCTGCCCTTTCCACTGCCTTGTCATTTCCTGTCACAAATTGACTCTTTCTGCACATAAAATCTTGTTCATCCAAATTATGAATTTAACAGTCACATATCTCCTTCTGTGCAGGTAAAAAAAAATATAACTCAGACTCGTGCAGCCATAGTACATCCCATTTATTTGATCAATTAGGTATCCTCTCAAGAGTTCAGATAAAGTAAATTATAATGCATTTTTGCAGTAATTGTCACAGGCTGCATTCAGTAAGGCTAGCACTATATACTATTCGCATGGAATATGAAATTTATGTACCAAATGGCCTGAGTGAATATTCAGCATGGTGGACAAATGCTCTAATTCAGTTGTCGTAGCAATGAATCGTTCAATATTTAAACAGTGCTTTATAAGTATTAACAGACATAACTTGCCTTTGGAAAATGTATAATTACTCTATATAATATAGTAAATTGGTATAAGTACAGACAAGTGTGTGAAGTTTAATTGAACTGCATATCTGGGTTCTCCAGTCAACTGTTTACATTTCTCATTGATGAGCTCTTCTGTGAGTGAAATAAAATTTAAATACGCTATTCACCACTTCGGTGGCCTAGTGGTTAGAGTGTCTACCTTGGATGCAGAAGGTCATGGGTTTGAACCCTGGCCGAGTCATACCAAAGACTTATACTTATAAAAAATGGTACTAACAGCTGCCTCACTAGGTGCTCAGCATTAAAATGTTAGTGTTAGGACTGGTCGGCCAGGTGTCAGGATGATGTGACTGGGTTGGACATCATGCTACATGTCTGCAGCATGATGCCCTAGTGCAAGACATCACTATAAACTGCCACACTGTAGACATCATAACGATATTACTGAAAAATTGTTAAAGCTATGTTAAAAATCCAAATTGCACACACAAATAGACTAATCGCAGTGAGATACCTCTCTTGACTGTTAGCTTTTGCCACTTAGTGACATTAAGTGACATTCCATACAGAATGACTGTCTGCCTAGCACTGGCCCATGAATAATTAATGCATACTTTACCTTATTACTAATAAGCATATTTACCAGTTCTTTACATTATTGTATGCTGTCCTGGCAAATCTACCAGAAGTAGATGATGCCATCTCATTTTAAAACTGCTTGTAATTGGATGAAATCTGATACATTTTGTCCGCATGAAATTTCAGCCATTTATTTTATGGGCCTGCTATTAGGCAGAACATATATTAAAACTGGCCTTGTCTGCCAGATATCACGACCAAACTTTTCAGATGGAATGCATTTAAAATAAGAAAGACATTTACGAATATTAGGGTTTATAAAAAAATCAGCATTCAAGATCACAGTGACTGTAGATAAAAATATTTTCTGTGTAATACCTTTAGTTTGCTGTAATGATTTTTTTCGAAATTTTGTGGCTTGCTTGCATATGAGACAAGAAGGACACTCTCTTTAGTTTAGGATGAGAATGAAGGTCTGAAGGAAGGGAAAAATAATTTATACAAAATTGCTTAAATTTTGTACCACATGCCTTGACAAAAGTTTGTTGTCATTTTGAGACAAAGAATGCCGATGGATTTGGGGGTTAAGAAGTCCAAGGTCATGGACAGAGGGACTTCTTGAAAGAAATGGTTTTCAGAAAATAGCTAAATAGCTCTAAGCCACAAACCGTGATTAAACTTTGTGGATAACCTACATCTGAGACTTGAAAGGTGCCTATTGATTTGTGGTTAATAGGTCAAAGGTGAAGGTCACCAGTACTGAATGAAGAATGGTTTGTGAAGATAACTTGAGTTCTGCATCTTTGTCCACCAAAACTAGCACATGGTTTGCATTTAAAATGAAGTAGACACTTGTTCATATTAGATTCAAAAGGTTGGATTTCCAGCCAATACAAATATATTTTACATACATGATTTATGGTAATATGATTTACCGCTTGTCAGATAAAAAATGCACTATTTATGATAGTCTTATTCTCTATCATTTTTGAATTTTTTTTAAGAAACTGCGTTGGTTCTGCTTTAGTGGTAGATCAGCATGTGTCAAGTATGAAACTCATACTCAAGCTCAAGACTCCATAATGAAATTCAGATATAGTTATGCATATCTACGTTCTTGACATTTAGAATGCTACACCTCTCCCACAATATTTTGGGCCCAGATAACTCACATAGCCACTTAAAATGGTGGTCAGTTTGTTAGTTTTTGCTGAAGACAATGCCAAAAGAATTGGCCCCATTTTGTCAATCATGAAGAAAACTGTAATCAAAGCTGGTATATTGTTTTATTGTCAGAAATGACAGTGCCTAGAAATTTTTATCAACATATAGAAATTAGAACTTTTAATAAGGAATGTACTTGATTAAATTTTCTTTTAAAACAACTCACAGTACACTGTATAACAATATTTGGGGAATTTTGATACTTGAAAATGTCATTAATGCCTACTGGTGACAGCACTTTAAGAAATTAATACAAATTAAATAAGTTTTGTCAAGCAAAATTCATGTTTTTGTTATGTAAATTAATTCAGTTTCAATGTTATCATAAATGCAATATGCTGTCTTGTTTTCAGACATGAAAAGTGTTAATCTACCATCATGGGGCCCCGAGTGGCCGAGTGGTCTAAAGCGCTCTCCGTTACGGATCACTGCCATCTCACCTCTGTCTGCGTGGGTTTGAGTCCAAGGCTCGGCTAGCGTGGGTACGTGGGAAAGCCTGCCATTAGCTTCTCGTGGGTCGGTGGTTCTTCCCTGGGTTTTTCAGGGTTCTTCCTCCACCATTAATACTGGCCACCATGTATAGCCTATCGTGTGCTGAAAAATGGCATTAAACCCTACAACAACAACAACAACAACAATCTACCATCATAGCTATGTCCATGAATGTTTCTGAAAGTATCTAATAAAGCGCCAACACAATGTTTTTGCATGTACATGTGATGTGTGTTGAAACCTCAAGGAATTTTTAATAATTTTTCAGAGGTTGGTTATCTTGAAAATAAAGTTAGTTTATACTGAAAACCCAACAACTTTATTATAATTTTTTTATTGGTAACTTGTGCCCATGCTTATACTGCTGTCTGTTTTTCAACCCAGTTATGTGTGAATAATCAAGGGAGAAGTGTATCAGGAAAACCAAAGCTCATAAAGTTCTCTTTTAATCAGTTATTGTTGTGGTCTGGCATTCAATGCCAATATTCAGTTCTTATTCATATTCATATTTCATTATGAATTCATATATCAATTCATGTGGATTGGAACTGTTTCATGTATTCTTTCTAACATCCATGCATTGTTATTTTTTAGACACGTTTAGTAGACTTATATAAATCCTGGACCGCTCCGGTGGCCTAGTGGTTAGAACGTCAGCCTTGGATGTGGGAGGTTGTGGGTTTGATTCCCGGCTGAGTCATACCAAAGTCTTATAAAAATGGTACTAACAGCTGCCTCGCTTGGTGCTCAACATTAAAAGGTTAGTGTTAGGACTGGTTGACCTGGTGTCAGGATAATGTGACTGGGTGGGACATCATGCTACCTGTCTGCGGCATGATGCCCCAGTGCTGGATATCACTATCAACTGCCACACTGCAGACATCATAGCGATATGACTGAAAAATTATTGGCACCGTAAAACTAAAAGTATTTAGAAAGCGTAAATGATTGGGCTTGCAGTAAATACAAAACTACATTCATGTTTTTGTTTTAAAACAGGCAAAATAATTATTTGATATTGTACAGATTCAACATATACCTATGCTACATGGAGCTCCTTCTTTTTGCTGCTTTTTGTATTTACATTTTTGACAGTGAAATTTATAGAATGTAAAATCTGTATGACTAGGAGATTCAGTTTTGTGCAAAAAATGTTTTGATGATTCAGCATAACCCAGTCATCTGCTTTTACACAAGTCATAAGTGGTGTGGAGTTGTTGAAGCAAGGCCTTATCCTAAACATTAATAAAAGTATACCATATATACTTGCTTTAAGTCAAGTCAAATTGCAAACAACAACGATCATAATATGCATGCAGATCAGGGTCTAAGCTGTTTATTCTTCTGATTAGACATAACGAGCCACACACCCAGATCTGCCAGTCATAATGCGCCGGAAGCTCTTGTTCTGTGCCTTATCCTAAACCATAGCTGCCAACCCTTACAATTTTGGCGCGAATTTCACAACTTTTTCAGCGATTCACAGATTCACCCATGCATCAAAATCACGGATTCCCCTATTCTCAATTATTTTAAATCTTTAATAAAATAACATATCCCATTAAGTGCTAGTCGTGATATCGGCAGTTCAGCCGAAACAGTCCGATACTGCTAGTTGCAATATTAGTGGAACTATAGCTGATTGGTACAGTTGGCTCAGTAGCAGGCATTTTATCATATTTTAATATATATATATATATATATATATATATATATATATATATATATATATATATATATATATATATATATATAAGAGTAGTTTTACAAATACTTTTGAGAGAAACTGGGTCCTAACCGGAATCTTGCTCTGCGCATGCGCCACAAACACTGATTTGAATTACCATTTGGCACTGCATCTTGAAAATGTTTTCACCAACAAGGAAAAAGAAATGTGTTGCACAAAAAGTGAAGTATATTTTGGAATATACCAAAAATTGGCCGTGCATTCTGCCATCAAACATCAATATACATCATGCCTTTTGCACAGTGTGCCACAAATTTTAGCATTGGGCATGGTGGCAGAGACGATGTGTGGAAGCACATTGTAGTAAAAAGTACATAGAGGTTGAGAAAATTAAGAACTCACAGCAGATTTCAGCTGTCGATGGATGACCTGCAAGCTACCAATGCTGAAGCATTGTTTGTGAGTTTTCTTGTTGGACACAATCTACCTTTATCAGCTGAAGACCATGCTAAACATTTGTTCCAACAAATATTCCCAGACTCGAAGATCACTTCACTTTATTATCTGACTTTTTATATAAATAAGTTAATCATGATCATTGAGCTGCTTTTACCATGTGCTTATCTGCCTAGAAAAGCATTTGGTTACCAGCACATTTGAATTTCCACAAAAATAAAGTTGACTGCTTACTGTACAAGTAAACATCCAATCATATTGCTCTGCTATCAACACTTGAGCCATGTTAACCTATAGGTAAGTGTGACAGCCACCAAAATGTCATGATTATGATCATTAGGTATTGCACTGTGAGGTGGAGAGATGGCAGTATTCAAGACATTCCCCACACAGGTGAAAACATGATGAGCAGAATGTAAAGTATTTTTATAAAATCTAAATGGGAAAATAAATTTCTAGAGAACTGGATGTTTAACGCCATTTTCAGCACAAGATAGGCTATACATGGCAGCCAGTATTAATGGTGGAGGAAGAACCTGGGGAAATCCCAGAAAGAACCACCAACCCACGATAAGCTACTGGCAAGCTTTCTCACATACCCGCATTGGCCGAATCGGAGATGCAAACCCATGCAGACAGAGGTGAGACGGCAGTGATCCGTAACAGAAAGCGCTTTAGACCACTCGGCCACTTGGTACCCTTATAATAGTGGATATAAATATTATTAATATACTTAATAGTGGATATAATTATTAATAATACTTAATAACACATTTTATAATGGATATAGTTATTAATAATATGCTTGATAATGAATATAATTATTATTAATACACTTAATAATGGATGTAATTATTAATAATATACATAATAGTGAATATAATTACTAATAATATACTTCATAGTGGATAGAATTATTAATAATACACTTAATGATGGATATGATTATTAATAATATACTTAAAAGTGAATATAATTGTTAATAATATACTTAATAGTGGGTAGAATTATTAATAATACACTTAATGATTATAATTATTAACAATACTTAATAACACAATAATGGATCTAGTTATTTATAATACACTTAATGACACAATAATGGATCTAGTTATTTATAATACACTTAAAAATGGATATAATTGTTAATAATACACTTAATGGATATAATTATTACTAAAATACTTAATAGTGGATATAATTATTAATGATACTTAATAACACACTTAATAATGGATCTAGTTATTTATAATACACTTTATAATGGATGTAATTATTAATAATATACTTAATAGTGAATATGATTATTAATAATACACTTAATACTGGATATAATTATTAATTATATACTTAATAGTGAATATAATTGTTAATAATATACTTAATAGTGGATAGAATTATTAATAATACACTTAATAATGATTATAATTATTAATAATACTTAACACAATAATGGATATAGTTATTTATAATACACACAATAACACAATAATGGGTCTAGTTATTAATAATACACTTAATGGATATAATTATTAATAATATGCTTAATAGTGAATATAATTGTTAATAATACACTTAATAATGGATATAATTATTACTAATACACTTAATAGTAGATATAATTATTAATAATACTTAATAACACATTTAATAATCGATCTAGTTATTAATAATACACAATAATACTTAATAATGGATATAATTATTAATAATACACTTAATAATTGATATAATTATTAATAAAATACATAATAGTATATATAACTATTAATAATACTTAATAACACATTAAATAATGGATCTAGTTATTAATAATACTTAATAACACACAATAATGGATATAATTATTACTAATACACTTAATAATGGATATAATTATTAATAATATACTTAATAGTGGATATAATTATTAATAATATACTTAATAGTGGATATAATTATTACTAATATACTTAATAGTGGATATAATTATTAATAATATACTTAATAGTGGATATAATTATTAATAATATACTTAATAGTGGATATAATTATTAATAATATACTTAATAATGGATATAATTATTAATAGTATACTTAATAGTGGATATAATTATTAATAATACTTAATAACACATTAAATAATGGATCTAGTTATTAATAATACTTAATAATACACAATAATGGATATAATTATTACTAATACACTTAATAATGGATATAATTATTAATAATATACTTAATAGTGGATATAATTATTAATAATATACTTAATAGTGGATATAATTATTAATAATATACTTAATAGTGGATATAATTATTACTAATATACTTAATAGTGGATATAATTATTAATAATATACTTAATAGTGGATATAATTATTAATAATATACTTAATAGTGGATATAATTATTAATAATATACTTAACAGTGGATATAATTATTAATAATACTTAATAACACATTAAATAATGGATCTAGTTATTAATAATACTTAATAATACACAATAATGGATATAATTATTACTAATACACTTAATAATGGATATAATTATTAATAATATACTTAATAGTGGATATAATTATTAATAATATTTAATAATTCATTTAATAATGGATCTAGTTATTAATAATACACTTGATAATGGATATAATTATTAATAATATACTTAATAGTGGATAGAATTATTCATAATACACTTAATAATGGATATAATTATTAATAATATATTTAATAGTAGATAGAATTGTTATTAATATAGTTAATAGTGGATAGAATTATTAATATAATACTTAATAGTGGATAGAATTATTAATAATACTTAATATGGATATAGTTAGTAATAATATGCTTGATAATGAATATAATTATTATTAATACACTTAATAATGGATGTAATTATTAATAATATACTTAATGGATGTAATTATTAATAATACACTTAATAATGGATATAATTATTAATAATATACTTAATAGTGAATATAATTACTAATAATATACTTAATAGTGGATAGAATTATTAATAATACACTTAATAATGGATGTAATTATTAATAATATACTTAATAGTGGATATAATTATTAATAATACTTAATAATGGATGTAATTATTAATAATACACTTAATAATGGATATAATTATTAATAATATACTTAATAGTGAATATAATTACTAATAATATACTTAATAGTGGATAGAATTATTAATAATACACTTAATAATGGATGTAATTATTAATAATATACTTAATAGTGAATATAATTACTAATAATATACTTAATAGTGGATATAATTATTAATAATACACTTAATAATGGATATGATTATTAATAATATACTTAATAGTGAATATAATTACTAATAATATACTTATTAGTGGATAGAATTATTCATAATACACTTAATAATGGATATGATTATTAATAATATACTTAATAGTGAATATAATTACTAATAATATACTTATTAGTGGATAGAATTATTCATAATACACTTAATAATGGATATAATTATTAATAATATACTTAATAGTGGATATAATTATTAATAATACTTAATAATACATTTAATAATGGATCTAGTTATTAATAATACACTTAAAAATGGATATAGTTATTAATAATATACTTAGTGGATATAATTATTAATAATATTTAATAATACATTTAATAATGGATATAATTATTAATAATATACTTAATAGTGGATATAATTATTAATAATACTTAATAATACATTTAATAATGGATATAATTATTAATAATATACTTAATAGTGGATATAATTATTAATAATACTTAATAATACATTTAATAATGGATCTAGTTATTAATAATACACTTAAAAATGGATATAGTTATTAATAATATACTTAATAGTAGATAGAATTGTTATTAATATACTTATCAATGGATATTTTATTTTACAGTTCTGTGCAGTTTGTTCTGTTTGGTTTTTGTTGGGTCTGTTTTTTTTGGAAGCTTGGCATAGTTATTATTTTTAAATCTGTATTGCCATTTGTCCTTACCCTGGATTAATTTCCACATTAAATTCTTTTTTATTTTGTCAGTTTCTTCAATACAGTTGGGCACCAAGTCATGTTATGTGGTGGGTGGGCACGTCTTGATGAGTAAATCTCCAACATACAAAACACTTGGGGTCAAGCTGTGGCCAGCTTCTTGTTTTTTTTTATTTATAAATGTATTCCCAACAGTTTTTTTTTTTACCAGATGGATTGGACCATGAGGGGGTGTACGTACTAACAAGTACAGAACTGAGTCATCATTTCATCAAGTACTGTTATAATAGGTATAAATGGTGTGAAAATAAAGGTACCACAATTGTGACATTTTATTCTCTTTGTGTCAGCATTCTCCAGAGGTACAACAGTATGATCTAATAGCTGTACAACCAACATCCGAGAAAACCTTTTTAGTGAGTACTTGATTTTTACACAAAATTTAATAATTATAATGCTTATGAATTAAATATATATATGTATTTCACATTTGTTTGATTGTGATGACACAGTTACCCTTGCCCAGATCATTTAAACTCCTGTTCTCATTAAAAAAAAATTATTTAGCTGCACTCCAAGTACTGATAAGACTTAAGTAGCCATGGGTGAAACGTTTTGAAAATTTTAGTGGTCATTGAAATTATTAGGTCATCGTGACCTACAGTTATGCAGAAATGGGTAATTTCACAGTGAAACAGAAATGGAATGCAAAATGAAGCAAACAGAGTGCAGAAAATAACAGATGAAATATTTAATATAATACAGAATGGATGCAGGCAAAATGATAATCATAATTTGGAGAAAATGGAGAGCACAAATGGAGAAATTATATATACATACCAGGTTTTGTGTTCAATTTATAGTTTCCAAATATAAGTGTCTCTTTTGTTTGGATTTTTGCTTTAGATGCATTATTGATTTAATTTTATATCATATAATTTAGACTTTTCAGAATTTCAAAGTTTGCATTTTAAATCCCTTTATCTGTAAGGCCTGTTCAGTCTTCAGTAATATTTACCTTATGAAATGAATTTGTTTTCCTGCAGGAAAAAAGAACAAATCTACTTCACTTCATCCCACTGTGTCTAACGGCACATAATTTTTTCATTTACTTATAATGTAAATGTCGATTGAATTTGTAAAAGTGGGCACTTATTGATGACATCTTTCTAGTTGCATGTGGTACACTTCAATTTAATGAATATCTTTGTATTATCTCTGCCTTGGGCAGAATTCCAATAAATTGCTTTTGTTTTTTTCTTCAGTTAGCATGTAAAACCCTGAATGTGGATATAATTACCATTGATGTCACACAGAAGTTGTCCTATCAAATTAAAAGGACTTTACTAAACTTGGTAAGTAATATATATATATATATATATATATATATATATATATATATATATATATATATATATATATATATGCCCAGTTTTTTAATTGAAAAATAAATCTTTTTCAGGCAAATAGTACTACTGTGTGTTATGTGTAGCAGAGTTTGCATGTAACATCGTTTGTGTAATATGTGTGTAGGTGCATATATTGTTACCCATGTTCATCCACCACATCAGCTTCCATGCATCACAGATTTTGCTTCCTTGTTGTGACATTTACAGAACTTCATTGATTGAAACCAAGTTTTCTATGAGGCTTTATATTAAAATAGACCTGGATCAAGTTAAATTTCAATATTTTCTTTAGAAAATATGGATCAGTTATGACCCCTGCTTGGCTGTTGCTTATTGAACCATGCAAGCTTTTTCAGTTGCACTTTGTTGGTATTGGCAACCGTCTCATATAGACACATTTTAAGATTGTTTGTGTAACATAAATTGTTATGTCAAATGTTTTGAGGTTCCTTCCAATTTTGGTAATTGCTGCTTGTTTTATTATATAGATTTATTTTTTTGGGAGAATTTGACAAGATCTTCTGTGTATTGTTTCTTTTTAAAAACTGGTTGTCAAAAGGCTCATGTATTACCAACAATATTACTAGTAATGTAATCTCATATAATAAACTTCACTAGTATTGCTTTTTGTAATCAAATAATTTAAACACAAAGTGTATTTTGTCATTAAAACTACCTGTGACAAAATTTGAAAGACATCAGTAAATTGAAAACACATTATAATTTCACTCTCCATCCCTTGCCCCACCCCATGCTCCGACTACCAATCACTCATTCAGCCATACAAATGAGCTATACACAGTTAGAGATTACAGTGGTCATCATTCTGTTATCCAGTCCGCATAGATTTTTGTCAGCCATACCAACAAAACTGTACCTGCTGGCAAGATTAATAAAACCAATTAAATTTAATTCAAGACTTGGTACATAAGCACATTCAAGATTATTGAAATTCATTTGGAACATTCTATACTAATGGACTTGTTATAGGATATATAGGATTATTTGGGATTTAATTCATAATACTGTAAGTTCCTCATAAAAGTTTCACTAAATATTTTCTGGAAATGAATAATTTGTTGAATTTTACAAACCTTGTTGGTTTCATTTCTTTCTGTGACCTAGTTTAAGACCATCATGTTGTAATGCTAGGTAAGGACAGGATGGTCAGTGGCATGTGGATGCCTCAAGAGAAGGTTCTTCATGTCAATCTCTTGTCCATTCTCAGTGCCTTCCACACATTGGTGTAAAATAACAATGGCAACACAGTATTGATAATTTCCGAGAATTTGGTTGTTGTGATGTAGCTCTGTGACGGGGACAACAGTCACCAGACCTTTGCCTCACAGCAGGGGAATGCATTCATGGGTGCTCTCAGTGGTAGGTAATATTCAATTTCAACACATTCCTGTCGGGCTTAGTGATCTGGCCAACTCATTATCAAGGGGGAATTACAACTGTTTTGTACAGAGTTGTCCCTCCTGGTCTGTGCCCTTTGAGGCTATCTGATGCTCTACATTTCATTTCCTTTTTATCCACAAGTGCAGAAGTATAGGCTGTACATACTCTTTTAATCAATGAAGGCATACACCTTATCTCTGCAAGTTTTGATTATGAAGATACGGACTGCAATAGGTCTGATTCTCTGCTAAGAAAAAACATTTCTATCAAGAATCTGCTTGATTTTAGCAACAGACATACTCAGACATGTCTTAGTGACTTCCACTTCACCCAGTCATTTGATATCACCACTGTTCCATCTATATCTTCCTTCACTCCTGATTCCATTCAGGGAATTCCTGATTGAAAAGGATTTTAGAACTTCAAACTTGAAAAGGATAACAACAGCTGAAAATCCACCATTTTGAGGATATACAAGGGGAAATCATATGTTGTTAGTGACTGGTGTCATGTCAGTGATGTCACACCACTCTCAACACCTATTCCCTGATGGTGAACTCCTTTCTCTTTCACTTTGAAGACAAGAAGTTAGCCCTTATCACAATCTAGGGATACTGTTCCATGATCTTAGAAAAGAAATGATTTTGGCTGCAACTATGTAATGTCCAACATGTGGTCCAGTTTTGACATGCCCAGACCATGTTCATTCAGATTATTCCTAATTGGAGTCTCTCCTGGGTTTTGACAGGCCCAGAAAATTTGACTCACTGTCTAACCCCTTCACCGAAGCACGTGTCGTTCATTAGTTTCAATTTATGATAATGCTAACGTCAACATGCTGAGTTACTGGTTATGGGCTATACACAATATCCTTAGATCCAAAATATATGCACTTCTGTTCTGATGGTTCAGTTGTTCTAATGACACAACCAGGTTTTCTTCCTAAGGACAGGTTTTCATCACTAGCCTAACTATTCGCTCCCTCTCCTTGATTGTTCTGTTGAGAGAATCAAGCAGCAAGACCCTGCACGTACCCTCAGATGTTATCTGAGATGCACAGAAAATATCTGCATCAGATGTAAAAGATTATTGCCACTGCTGAAGGCAGGAATTTAAAACATAACCCCACAAGCACTGGTCACTTGACTAAAGAGAGTTATTAAATCAGTATTGAACTCTTACAGGATCAGGTACACTAATCAAGATTTCATTGCATGAAATATGAGCGACTTCAATATGCCTATCCATGAACATAATGTCTCATATCAGGACATAGTGGAGTCAGCTTGCTGGCACATCAGTCGGCATTCTCTAGCTTCCAGTTGTGAGACGTGGTCTCTTTAAGGAGAAAACTGAATCTTGTTGGGTTAGTGGTAGCTGCACAAACAATGACCACTCCCTATTCATGATAGCTCAAGCTTAGACCCTGACATGAATTTGCCACTTTTGCTGGATTTTCCTTGGAAACTTTTGATTGTGAAACAAGTCAGGTGTGGAATCCCTCAGGGATTCCCAATGCATGTGTATAAGCAAATGGTCTCTTGTTACACTAACATACATTAGGAGGTGTTTATCCCTTTGGCAGGGCAATCTTTTCCTACTGGATGGCACAGGGAGAGTTAGGATGATCATCATTTCCTCTTACGTATTTTCCTAATGTAATGTGATCACATAATGTATTGACAGAGAATTGATGGGGAAGTTTTTAGTAGTATGCTGTTAATACTTGCCTGATCACATTACAAATAATCCCTCCTTCTCTTCCCCACAATGTGAGCATAATTTTGCTCAAGTAAAAACTGGTACACCCAGGTATAACAGTAACTACCTAGCAGGTAGAAAGGACAGTTAACATGTAAGAGTTGCTTCCCTTTCTCTCTCTCTCTCTCTCTCTCTCTCTCTCTCTCTCTCTATATATATATATATATATATATAGATAGTTTGAATGATTTTTGTTTTTTATTCCAGTAGGGCTGGATTCAAACATCAATTAAACAGGTCACAGTACTCAGTTCATGAACTAAGCATGTACATACACCATATTTTGTGGTATCAAAATTGCATTTGATTGTCTCATTGAGGTTTTACAATGATGGCAGTCATATTTTTGTAGTGTCATTCTTCTGGGACTAATTCCATACTTGCTGGTGGACTGAAGCCTAAAAATTATGGTGGTCAGTTGCCAGTGTAAATATTGTCATGACTGTCAAATGCTATTTAGCTGAACTAATCTAAGCATCAGCACATTTGTACAGTTGTATGAAAAGGAAATGGTAGCATATTTGTGGCACCTTAATGGTTATCATGCCAGAAATGCAGCCTGAATGGTGCAGGGTTGAATTCGATCATCTCAGGTTGGTTACCATGGTAACAAGTACTTTACTCCAACTACCTGGCAATAAATAAAATATTTGTGTTGCTCTGCTGTAAAACCAAAATTTAAACAAAATTATTGTATTTCCAGGCAATGGATAGGGGACTGTTCTTTGAAATACAGTACTCCCCAGCAATTAGAGATAACAACCTCAGAAAATACACAATCAGTAATGCACAGCAGCTGGTGCTTATGTGCAAGGGGAAGGTGAGTCTTAAAATTTGTGTTTTGCCAACTTATCTTTTATGTCATCATCACAAGTCAAGATGACGAACACACAAAGTAAATAAACCATTTACCACTCATGCCACTACTGTATATCCCACTACAATTTACTGTCTAGGTGATACACTTTGAGTCAGACCCCAGTTATACTGTGATGTGGAAGCACATTTGCAGTTCAGTATGTCCCAAGGTCACTAAACTTTATCTGCATAAATTTCATGCTATTATTTTTTCATCTGTGAACCAGAATCCTTTATTGTTTTAAAAAAAAAACTTATTGATTTTCAGCTGATTTCTATTACCATCATGTTTGCTGTCCTTGGATGGTTGATTTGTTAAGAGCTAAATCTCTAGCTAATTGTGATTGTTTAATACCGGACTTAATCCTGTCCAGGGATTCAAGCCCCTCATTAATGGCACAAGCCTTCCATTATCACATTCAACAATTTTGCACCTGTTCGTTTGAATGACTACAACAAGAATACTTGTCAATGAACAATGGATTTATTTTGATAAAGAATGGATGACACTGTTTACTGTCAACTAAGTCTAACAACACCACCAAGCCATGCACGTGTTAGTGGCTTTGATATCTGGATATTTTATAAATCATTGCCACATAAATCGGTTAAGTTTTAGCTCTGAGAATGACTTTGATGATTAGCAATATGCTTCAATTGATTGATTTATTATAAAGGGGGTTGAGTATCTTTTCTCAAGCAGCACATTGTTTGGTTGTTCGCAGTTTAAAGAACAAACATATCAGCTGTTGTCCTACGATATTGGTATGTCTGGTTTACCTCTTATCTGCACAATAAATTTTTTGGGAAAACCTTGATTTATATACAAGTATGTATGGTAGGTTACTGAAGCTACCATACACACTTGGCAACACCCGACACTGGTAAAAGTATAACATGGACAATCCATTTTCTTTGTTCTGTATCACAGAAAGTTAGGATAACGGCCTCAGGAAACTCCCAGCCATGTACAGTAGCTGATGTAGATGTACACATAAAGGGTTAGACTCAGAAAATGTTTTGACCACTTATTTTTTATGTCACAATCTTAAAGCTGATATATAAAGAAAATCGCTTTGTATGTATGTGTGTATGTGTGTGTGTGATAACATCACTGCTTTTAAGTAACTTTAAGGCAAGCAACAATCCATCAGGTATACAAAGTAACAGAAATAACCTCCAGCATTGCAGGATACATAGTGTAGCATCAAACTTTTCATTGCCGTAGAGCTTGCATTAATCACAATAATAGATATTATAATATTTTGTAGCAGTATAGAAACAGATTTTCTTCCAAACCTCATATAGTCTGATATTATTCTTAAAACTGCATATATTAAAACATTTTTTTAAAACAAATTTGACATCTTTTTCAGAATGTTATTTTAACCAGTGGATGTAAAAGGGTAAGTTGTTTAAGCATACTCATGGATACAAAAGAGTAAGTTGTTATTTAAGCATACGCATGGATATAAAAAAGTAAGTTGTTATTTAAGCATACTCATGGATACAAAAGAGTAAGTTTAAGTTTACACATGGATGCAGTTTAGTAAGTTGTTATTTAAGCATACTCATGGATACAAAAGAGTAAGTTGTTTAAGCATACTCATAGATACAAAAGAGTAAGTTGTTATTTAAACATACACATGGATATAAAAAAGTAAATTGTTATTTAAGCATACACATGGATACAAAAGAGTTGTTATTTAAACATACTCATGGATACAAAAGAGTAAGTTGTTTAAGCATACTTATGGATACAAAAGAGTAAGTTGTTATTTAAGCATACTCATGGATACAAAAGATTAAGTTGTTTAAACATACACATGGATGCAAAAGAGTAAGTTGTTATTTAAGCATACTCATGGATACAAAGGAGTAAGTTGTTATTTAAGCATACTCTTGGATACAAAGGAAATATTTGCATACTTTGATCCATACGACATTTGCAAACAATTGATATATGGTTTTATTTCCCAAAGTTTTGATGATTTAAGGTAACCAAGTCACAGTTTACTTTCACGATCATCTTTCATGGCTCCTCCATCATTTTAATTTTTCAAATAAACAGACTAGGTTGCTTTTGAATTAGTTTAACTGCATGTTTTTTAGCGATGATATGCAGATTATGTTGAAATGATCTACACAGATAAAGTACTTTTCTTCCGAAATGATTATGACAAATATTCTAAGATAATGGTAAATTCATGTTGTTGTTTTTCCAGCCCATTGAGCTGAGAGGTCCACTTGATGTTGCCAACTTGTATCCTTTATGGCAGTGTCATGAAGATTACATTGTAGTGGTGTTTAAAAAATAACAACAAAGGATAATTATATAATCTCATTAAAATTCAGTTACAAATAGTTTTGAATACATTCTTTCTCATGACCATTTAGTTTCGGGATTTGCTTTCTGCTTATCTCAGTACTCAGCTATGTCCTTCATGCAACTCAAGTCTGAATAAATATAGCTTCCAATGCAGGGTTCATTTTGACAGCACCCATGTGCCTTTGACTCTTATTTATTTTTCATCCTTGGTACAAGAAAGTTCCCTCCATTAGCCCATAGGGCACATAGAAAGAACACAATTCAAAGATAAAGGATCAGTATGGTTGATTTTGGACTTGATTCACATTTCCCAAATTTAATGAATAGAGTGCATATATGTCTAAAAACATAAGACAATCATTTTCATTGGCTGATGGTCTGATATTGATCAGGCACCAACTAAAAGCACATTATTCTTTATCACTGACAGAAAATGAACAAAAGAAAACACTGCTGTCTTTATTTCTAAAGTAGTGTGCTGGAAGGCAAAAGTGTAGACTCAAATACCCAAAATAAATTTTTGAGGAGACTGGTTATTTAATTAAATGCATGGATATTTAGATTGCGACACTAATGGCTGATAATGATCACAGGCACTTGGGTCATAGATTTATTAATTTCTGCAAGCAAAGGATATTCACTTATCTAACTGGTTTGTATGACCAGTTCTGTTTTACTGTTGGAAATAAAACAAGTAAGACTCTTTGCATGCTTCATGAATAAAAGAAATATCTTTCATGGGTGGATTGTGCAATTAAAATTGGTTTTGATGATGTAATTATCAAAATTGGTTTTTGCTCCACTGCAAGTAATTAAAAAATTCCTTAAATTCCTTTTGTAATCATGCAAACACTTTCATTCTTTTAGGTCCAAGGATTACATCAAATAAATCTGAGAATTGTAAACATGCGCTGAATTACTATTTCCCAAACTTGTTTTAAATTAAAATGTTACATTTTTTCTGATCTTTTAAATTAAAATGTCACATTTTTTCTGACCTTTTAAATTAAAATGTATTTTTACTCTGCTGGTGACTTAAAAAACAATATCGGTTCCATATCACAACGTAGATGAGAATTTGATAGTGCACAAATGTCCACCTTTCTCAAAGCCTGGAGACACCTCAATCTTGTGTGCGTTAACACTCCACCATTCACTCTTTCAAGATCCCAGTCAGTATTTGTAAACATTACAGCAGGGTCCAATGCCATGTTTATGGACACAACACAGTAACCAAGGTCAGCAGGGATGAGTGTTTATAGTGTCCATTACTTGGTCACTATTAACCCATATTTGCAGCATCAACTAATAAGTCAACAGTGACATGTTTTGCAGTATCCACAATTTGGTCACTATGTAACCAGTGTCTGCAGCAACCACTAATAGATCACTGAGGACCTGTGTTTGCAGTGTCCACTACAAAGTCAATAATTCCTTTTAGCTTGGAACCATACTTTAAAATGCTACACTTTCCTTAACTTGACTAGAGGAGTGATGTTCGGACTAACAGAAGCGCAAGCCAAGGCAGCTGTCAGCACCAACTGTAGAGCAGTGTTACATCATGCTGGTAATTAAGTAATTTTAATTCTAATTAAATTTTAACACTATTTGACGAACTTATACTGTGTGACTTCAAAGTTAGTGTTAACATGTCTATCAATGGTAAATCTTGATGTGTGGATTTACATCTGTAATGTTATAGCCATGTTGACGGTAAAGATCCAGTATTCGATTTCACTCAGATGAAAATGTCTCTTGATATTCTTCTCACCAGCTGATTTATCTTTAACTTGTACAATCCCACACAATTAATTGTGGTTTGTCTACAGAAATAAATAAATATTGGTTGCAACTAATGTTAAGACTTTGAAATTTGAAATCATTCAGATATTGAATGTTCTATTACTGATAATACCATGATTAAACTGTGTTGACACAATCAGCATCAGAGTTTAAAATGTTAATTCAAGGTGTTAGTGTTAACACTAACTTTGAAGTTGCCCACAGACAGCTGAAAAGTATTCAGTTAGTGAAGCACATGTTTGTGTATGTTGTTCCTCTGGCAGCAGCTTTCCTTTATCTTTCCAGGCATTGTTTAGTATGAATTAGTTACCACTTTTCTTGTGTTTGACTTCAACCCCTACCATTTTTGACCCTGCAAGATCATCAAACATACTATCTTTTTTATAAATTGGCCAAAGACACAAAGTTACAGTTATTTCAGATGATCAGTAGGTTTCTAGATACATATAGGGATTTCTTTTCTATTTCGATTCATTTGTGTTTAGGTTTTTAATGTTACATGATTTGGCAATAAAATAGCATTGATGCCTCTCAGGGAGAGGGGTCCTATTTTCAGCCCACCTGTTCACATACTTAACGGTATCTGCCTGCATTTTTCATGCATCATCCATCTATGCAACAGTTGCTTGTTCCCACTCATTAGGTATTGCACTGTGGTATCAATCAAACATGGGATGTGGGTTCATGTCATCAGAATCTCAGACCAGTTCAGTAGTAAGTAAGATGGAGGCAAATTAATGTGGAGATTATGCAGCTGGTATACTAAGCTTGTTACCACTCTTAAGGCAATATTTCTGATCTGTCTTTAATCAAAATTGGAATAAATACTTAGATCATTAAAATCTTAAATGATTTCTGTAATAAGTGTGGCCAGCACATGTTATTGAGGTGACCTTGTATCTAATCAGGCTTTTTAACACTCTGTCTTTGATCTGATTTTGATTAAACATGGAATATCATCTTTACAATGATCTTCAAATTTGCACAACAAATTTAACACATTTATTTACTAATTAATTAAAACGTTCATACTTTCTATCATTACTGGCAAGGTGAATGCCATGGGATGCATGGATTGTCTCGTATTGAGATCTTTAACAAAATTTGGTAACGTACAAGATAAATGCATCTTAATGAGGTGATCTTGCATCTGATCAGCTCAGCCTGATATGATCTGGAAGACTTATTTTTTTTTTAATTTAATTTTAATCAAATGAGAAATATGAGCTTTTTTTCATCAAGATCCACACATATTAATGAAGTGATCTTGCATCTGATAGCTTAGTCTTTTACCACTCTGGAGGCCATAGTTCTGCTTTTGATGTGGTCAAACTTGGAACATATGCTTACATAATGAAGATCCTGGACAATTGCAGTAAAGGAGTTGGATGCACACAAAGAGGTCATCTTCCATCGGATTGCCTGAGCTTGCTACCATTGTGGAAAGCATATTTTTCTTTTCATTTTGATAAACTCAGAATATGAACTTACATCATCAAGATCTTGGATGTGTTCCATAATGAGTGATGCACACATGTTAACAAGATCAACTTGCATTTGATTTGCTAAATTTGTTACCTCTCTGGAAGTCTGATTGATAATTCAGTTTTGATCAGACTTTCTTATATCTTCAAGCTTTTGGATGGGTTTTTAATGAGTCAGCATACACATGTTCAATGAGGTAATCTAGCATCTGATTGGCTGAGCTAGTTATCACTCTGGAGGCCTTATTTCTGATTCAGTTTGAGCAAACTTGGAGGAAGCTTTTATCATCGAGGTCTTGGGTAAGGTTGATAATAAGCGAAATGCACAAATATTAAGAAGGTGACCTCACATCAGATTGACTGAGCATGTTATTACTCTGGAAACCAGGGGCCCCGAGTGGCTGAATGGTTGGTGAATTCAATAATGAGTGAGATCAATGCATATTAATGAGGTAATCTTGCACCTGCTTGACTGAGCTTGTTTTCCCTCGTGAAGCAATATTTCTGCCCGGATTTTATCAAACTTAGAATATATACTAGTATCATCAAGCTTTTGTTTGGGTTTGATGAGTGAAATCCATGCATAATAATGAGTTAATCTTTCATCTGATTGGATGAGCTAGTATTACTTCTGAAGCCATATCTCTGATCTAATTTTGATCAAACTCTGAATGTAGGCTTGTAACGTGAAGGTTTTGGATGAGGTTAAAATTGAGCGAAATCCACTCATACTGCTGAAGTGATCTTGCATCTGATTGGATGAGCTTGTTACCTTCTGAAGGTCATAATTCTAATCTAATTTTTGATCTAGCTTTGAATATATGCTTATGTGATAAAGATCCACATGAGTTTGATAATGTCTGGGGTCTGCATATTTATGAGGGGACCATGCATGTAGTTAATTAAGTTTGTTGCCAATCTAGAGACTGTATGTCTGATTCAGTTTTGATTAAGCTTGTTAAATAGGCTTAAATCCTTAAGATCTTGGATGAGTACAGTGTCGAACAAGATTCATTCATATTACTGCAGTGATTTTGCATAAATTTAGATGAGTTTGCCTGCACATTAGCGATTCTACTTAGGATCATATTTTCATCAAACATGATAAACAGGATTTTTTCATCAGGATATGTTGTGTTTTCTTATGAGAAAAATCTACACATATTAATGATGTCATCTTGCATATTGGCTGAGCTTTTTACTACATTGGTGGCAATTGTTCTGAATTGATTTTGATCACACTCGGTAAGTATGCTAATATTTTAATGATGTTGCATTGTTTTTTATTACATGTAAGAGCTGTGCACATTGATGAGATGATCATGCATCCAGATGGCTGAGGATTGTTTTTACCACTCGCAAGACTTTTTTTTTGTTAGCATTTTTGTGTCCATCTTGCTAAATAGGTCTGTCATCAAGATCTTGGTTGTGTTCGATTATGAGTGAAATTTGTACAAATTCATGACACGTCTTTTCATCTGATTGGATGATCTTGTCAAGACTAGTAAAATTTGATTGGCTGATCTGATTTTGACCTCTTTAAATGGTCTTGTACTACCAAGATGTTAGACAAGTTTGATAATGAGCAAAATCAATGCATAATAATGAGGTAATCTTGTTACTGTCTGGCTGGGCTTGCTACCACTGTGAAGACCGAATTCCAGTTGAGTTTGATCCATCTAGGTAAATAAGATTATATTGTCATTGTCATAGAAATATTGTCATTAGTGAGATCTGCATATAATATTGGGATACATTGAATCTGATTAGCTGTGAGAACTTGTTACCTATGTCTGGAAACTATAGATCTCATCAGTTTCTTTGAAACTAGATAAATGGGATTATATTATCAAGATCTTGGATGTCATTAGTAAAGAGCAAGAGAAAATTGATATAAATTATGTCTGCATCTTTTCAATGAATTTTTGTCAGCATATAGTAAATTAGGTAAAATAAAAATGACATAAAGTTAAAGATGCCATTGGTACTTAGGTACCTGCCTGTTGATAATACCCTGTAATAAAATGAGCCATATGGTACCCATTTACTTTATACGAGCTTTCTGCTAGTGCTTGTAAAGGCACCACTCACTTTGTTTTCAAGCTGACAATCCTTTTGATTCAGACACAACTATTTGTATGTTTTTGTGGCAAGCAGAGGTCTGCCAATTCCGATAAATAATTGACCATAATCCCATAGCTTGTTCTCCCACATGACAACTCTTTTTGATTGAGTCACTAATGTGGTACAATGAGGAGGATTTCATGGACTTTGTACCCTATGGCTTTAGGTAGTGAAATATATGGGATACTGTGAAATAAAACAATGTAGAGTTAACTTAAGGTTTGATCATGTGTTCTTGTAAATGGTCACTAGGATAGATGGGTAGCCAGGAGAAGTTTTCTAAAATTCTGACAGCTTTACATAAAGCTTGGTAGATACAATACAACACAAGCCTGCTTATGGAATGGCAAGCTGTTTAGTTATGTAAGCCAGATGAGCAATATCAGGACCACTTAGGCCTTTTGTTTCAATCCTGTTTTTTTTTGTCAAGTCTTTAAACTGGTGATATGTTGTAGCTATGAAATCTAGAAAAATTGACAGTATTACAGTAACATGTTTTGAGAGACCACTGCTAGAGAGATCATAATCTCCAGGCACATATTTATCGATTATATAGTGTTGTGACCTGTTATGAGAGACCATTGTGTCTTTCAAGACAAGATTTGCTGTATCTATATCACATAATTATTGTCATTTCTTTTGATCCTATTATTGCTATTATTCTTTTTCTTTTTATTGCAGAGGCCAGAAGATTAACAAAGTCTACTATAGGGGTAGAGAGAATATCCCTTCCCATAACTGATGGTGTGGCCAATGGAAAACAGAATGATGTTTCAGGGGAACCCAAACAGAAGAGAGCAAAGATTGATGATTCTAGTTTACTCCAAGATAAAGAGGCTGTTACTTAATATTAAATTTGCTTATACAAAAGATTTGTCTGTTTTCACATGTACATCATCAAGTTGATCTATATATATATATATATATATATATATATATATATATATATATATTTATTTATGTATGAGTGTGTGTGTGTGTATATATATATATATATATATATATATATATATATATATACACACATTATCGACCACTCCAGAAGCCTAGTGGTTAGAGCATCTGCCTTGGATGTGGGAGGTCATGGGTTCAAACCCCAGACAAGTCACAGACCTGCCAAATCTTACGATTTTGCCATAAGTCTTATGAAATTTACCCTTAAAATACTAACTTAAGGCATACAAAACAAAAACTATGGAAATATGAACATTGCCGAAAAATCCGGATTTTTTTTCCATCTGTGTATGATTTGGATCTGGGTTTCATATTAGAAGTAGTGAAATTGATCAGGGAACCAGACTAACTTTACAGTAGCACGTGAGATGCTTTAAACTGCACATATTTATTCATGTGAAGCATCTGTATGATCAAACTGTTGATCATAGAATTTTTTTTTAAAATGGCGTCCAGCAAGCAATGCATGTTTAAGACAAAAGGGGAAATAAGCCTCTTGAAAAGTGTTAATAATCAACACAGAAAAATAAAAAGGAATATTAAGAATCTTGTGAATATAAGCTGGAAGGGACACGATTATTTTTATTGGACATCACATGCCAATTTGAGTATGACTCGTGGCAGGAAATATGATTGCCATTGTAATGTTAAATGTCAAAAGAATTTCCAAGAATTGCATCTAGTTGAAATAGAGCAACAAGCCATTGAGCTCCATAAGGTTTGGAACTAAAATTTGTGCAACTCTACTAGTGGTAAATAAAGTCTACGCATACTTTACAAACTTTTCAGATAAACATAATGTTTATTGTTGCTGCATATTCCGAATACCGAACTTTTAATTAAGTTTTCCAGCTTTACAAGATCAGTTTATGATATTTTGTTACACCTTACTGGTCTAATTTACAGAGTAAAAAATCAACTGCCTTACTGAGACAGACTCGTGAGGCTAGGCTGAACTGAAGTCATACCAAAGACTTATAAAAATATTGCTACAGCTGCCTCACTAGGCATTCATCATTGAGATGTTATTGTTAGGACTGGTCGGCCTGGTGTCAGGATAATGTGACTGGGTGGGACATGATGCTACATTTCTGTGGCATGATACCCCATTGCTAGACATTATCAACTGCCACACTGCAGACATTGTAGCGATATGACTTCAAAATTGTTAAAGCTACGTTAACAATCCAAATCACATGCACACACATTATCAAGTTTTAATGTTGAGACATTGTTAGTGCTTTGAATTTTGTCTGTGTACATTAACCTACTTTTAATTGTAAATATTTTGCAATGATTTGATGTTAATAAAATTGGTGGCTGTTAGACTCTGTGAGTCTGGTGCTCATATATGAAATAGTTGAATGCATTAATATTTTTGGGATGAGGCAATGCCAAGTAGGGGTGGGTGTTTCAGATTACCAAGTTACAGTTGCACAATAAACTGAAAATTCAAAAAATATTAAGATTATTTAACTGTTTTTATCCCCAGCTAAACTTCTACCAAGGTTAGCTTTTGGCATAATTTTTTAATAAAAAAATAATCTTATCTTTGTAAGGAAAAGCAGTTTGCATTAGCCTTATCGCCCTCTAGGAAAATGAAAATGTTCCATTGCTGTGGCAAGCCAGTAGCTGTTTTGAAACAGGTCATTCACATTAAAGTGTATGGATATTGCTGTACAGCAGTTATGGAATTGATATTATTTTCAACTTGTGAATGAAATATGTAATGGAAATGATTTTGATGGATGAAGTGAAAATGATCCAATAGAGAAGTAAAATCAAAACGTTCTAAATGTTTCATTCAGCCTAACTTAAAAGTGACTGTCAGTTTTATGTTCATCAGGTCATAAAAGAAAAGAAAATGGCACAGCTGGTAATGGTTATTTGTGACTAAAATTCATCTATATAATTGAATGAATGGAATCCATGTTTTAGACCTTCAAGGTGTTCTATAATGTATACTTAGAAAAGTGGATTGATAGAAGCTGACTTGACTAAGCTGAGATTTCTTTAAATATACCATTCAAGAAAACACATGATGGTGTCCTATGTAACTACTCTTTTCTGTATGAATTTTGTTTTTATAAGATCAAGAACAGGAAAATTATTTTTTGTCTAATATAACATTAATTTCATTTTCAAGAATGAACTAAATTGGTTACAGTACAATGTAATTATGCTAGTTTCTTTAAGGTTGAAACCTGATTGATTTTATTTTCAAGAACAAACTAAATGGGTTACAATACAATGTAATTATGCTAGTTTCTTTAAGGTGGAAAGCATTGTCTTTGATGCTTTTATGTCACTTTGGACAGCTCATTATTATTCATGAGAGATGAGTGAGTACTAACCATAGTTAACTGCTGAAATGGGGAAAATATAAATTGTATTCATAGGTCACATGCATCTTTTTGAAGACAAAGTTGATATATTTGGACTCACGTTAGAATAGGACCTTCATAAGGGTGAGTGATATACAGATGGTTAAATATGAGTAATTGATCAATGTTATTCAAGAACTTAAAGAAAATGCTGCATTTTCTTGGTCTAGATTTTGTCGGGCAAACTAGTGTGGAGCTGAAGCCATTGAAGCCACCTGCACAGCATCGGCCGGTCTTTGAGATATGATCCTGGAAATTTCCTTGTTCAGGACACCAACTGATGGCCAGAAACTTTGTAATTAAATCACTTCATAATGCCTTGCATATGGTGGAAGATGGCCTGACCCCGGCAGATGCGAATCTTGTGTGCCACCAGCAAGCACTCTACATCGCCCATAAAGTCCTGCTTGGGATCGACCTGAAGCAGCATCGTCCACTTGAACAGTTCCCGCTTGTAGATCCGCGCTATCGCGGCGGCAATCACAGGATTGTCCTTGCTGGATAAGAGGTCGGTCACCTTGTAGTAGCTAACTACGTGTACTTAAGCTGCTCAACTTTGCCATATAGCAGTAAGAAGACATCGGGCTGGTACACCTCTTTGGGTTGAGACGATACAATATGGGCAAACGACTTTTCGTGGTGCCAGTAGGTAGCACTGCCATGTGACGTGCTTGCTCAGTTATTCCCAGGGCAGTGTCTTTCGTGACGGGGTGGGAGGCACTTCCAGGTTTTTAGCCGTCGCATCCCAATTCAGTAAACCCTGGGGCTATAGCAGACCGATTTAAACGAGCTTCCATTACTCCAGCCTATTTGGGCTGCCTTAAATGGCGAGCTTAGCCTTCATACTTCGTGTAACGAATATGTGGCCAGGCCGTTCGCAAATGGCGGGTCCCATATGTCCTTTAGGTCGTGGATCAGATCTACGCCGGCTGTGTGCCTATTGCGATAGTTCGACAGGTCGTGCCAGTAGCATACGGCGTCCACACTGTTTATTGGCGCCTAATTTTGCTTGGGGTTACTGGTGGCGTCATTTCTATATTCATCCTGGTCCCAGGCCCACAGTAGTTGTAGCATGACAGGTGGTTTTCCCAGTAATATGTATTCCAGGGCTGCCTCAGAAGCTCTCTGAAGCAGCCTGCTCGAGTTAGTGACCTTTCTTCTCCAGGATATTGAGCACGGTCTGTGCAGGGCATACAAGCTGCTAGCCAGGACCACCACGCGGCTGTCGCTGTCCACTCCGATCTTTTAGTGGAAAGGTAGACAATATGCAAGATTTTCGGAGGGTATCGTTGATTATTTTCCGCTTTACGGACCTTTACAAAAACGGCGGCGTCATTGTAGCAGGGTCGCGTACGTTTACCGAGGTGAGTCGCCAGTATGTCCTCAAGCATGAAGCAGAATGGGTTGTGTCCATGACCCCTGAAAAGTGGAAATAAATAAAAAAAAACGCGAGAAGAGCTAATGCAGTTGGGTTTACCGCGAGTACATGGAACGAAAAGTGTAGGCGGCCTCGGCGTTTTCAGTGTTTAAAAGGAGACAACAACATTCGAAAATAGTTTTGGTTGCATAAGCCGGAGATGGCATTGAAAGAAGTTCGGCTGATGTGCCAGAGTAACCCGAGACGGATCCAGGTGTTGAGGGCAAGAGGAACCTACCTAAAAAGAAGAGTTTGTCGAATCCCCCTTAAAAAGAGCAGATTTTTAGCAGTGAAATATAATGTTTATCAAAAGGTATGGTATGTTGTGGATGGCGACCAATCTACCTCAAAAGATCTTGTTTGGTATCCCTCCAAACAGAGAATGACGCTGCAGATTTGGGCGAGGCTTGTTTTCGATGTGACCGGAGTCAAAAGGAGTCGAACACATTTTTGCTTTCGGTAGAGAAACGGGCATCTGTTTAAAAATAATAAAAAAACAACTTTGCAGACACGTGGAACTGCTCTTTGGGGCCTACCAGGCCAGTTACAAGCCATTCAATCTAACCAACAAGGCTGGTGCAATTTGTCGGCGGATGTTCCAGGCCAGCACAATGGACAGACTCGCGTACATGACGTTAATTAGAAAGACTTTTGATGATGTATATGACTCGTCTTAAAGCTGAGATGTGAAGACATTCGCACGCTCCGTCCATAGTTTCAGTGGATGCATAGACATCTCGGGCTTTGCCAAAAAGTGCACAGTGTGGTTCATCTATTTTTTTTTTTATTTAATAAGGAAAATATTTATCTACTTTTCTCAGAAAGGGGGCACTAACCTAATATTCTTAGTAACATCAAAACTTGAATTTGTATATAAAGTGGGAATGTGCTTTTCACTTGTCCGCTCCAATTTTCTTAATCTAAACTGATATTCTCTTTCTTCCTTCTGTCTATGCATTTGCATCTGTCTGTCTCCCCACATTCCCCAATTGCAACTGCATTTGTTTCTCTCTCTCTCTCCTCTTTCTCCAATTGCAACTGCATTTGTTCTTTCTGTAACTGTATTTGATTTTCCTCTTTTTCTTTTTGAAGTTCAAGCTTTCTTAACTCTAATTCCATCTTTAATTTTAATTCCTTTACTTTTATGTTGGTCTGATAAAGATTTACTGATCGAAACCAAAGCACTTTTTTCCATAACATTCTTTTCCCACCAAATATTGGACCAATATATTCTTTATTTCTTGCTTTGTTAAAGAAGCTTTTGCCTCAGAAAGATCATATTTTCTGGCAAGTTGAATCAATTCATCTTTTCCAACAATCCAACTGCTCCCGAGTAGGAGTTGAAAGAATAATCTCCACTTTTGATGACACTGTAAAACAAATCCTGTTGATTTCACTAAAATTTTCTAAAATGTAAAAAAAAAAAAAATACTTGGGATTTAAAATTCGGAAACTAGGGGAATTTAAATTTCGAAAACATAGTTTCCTGAAATATTTTAGCCAAAGATCTTATCATTGACGAGCCCCCAATTTTATGTTACGAGTCTATACTGTTAAAAAAGTACCAGAAAAGAGTGACGACAACACGCTTTATAAAATTTAACAAATAATTTATATCCCTTGATTAAAAAGTGAGAAAATGAGAAGAAAAAAAAAGAAACTTACGGTTGTACGAATTAAATCAAAAAATTAAACCACAAGTCATATCAATGAAAAGTCATAAGTGAATCACTGTTCAAATTCCGTTCAAAATCCAAAGTGGAAAGTGATGACGTCTATAATAGCGTTGTACTGATGGGTCAACAGTTTCTTGTTGAATCACAGATAAAATTTGTTATTGAATTCCGTACAAATTCCAGTAAATGTCTTTATCCAAGAATTATCAGAGCACTTTTGTATTTCCAGGAAAAAGAATCACTTGAATTTCAGTAATTTGAAGAAAATAAAAACTCAGCTTCAAACTGACACAACATAAAACAACTTGACGTCTCAAGTATTAAAGCATGACTGCTATAATTCTTATCATAACATCAGTTATAATACTAATTAAAAGGAGAAGGATAATAAAAAGAAAATTAAAAAAGAGTGTTTACTAAAACTGTCATTCATCTTGAATCAAGCTCAGCAACTAGATACAATATTTATATTATTATTCGTTTACATCGAAAATAAAAGAATATAAAAAAGCAATCAGAACTGAACTTTATTCTGGACAATATCAAATTCAGTAAACAATATTACACTGCAATAGTATTTAAATGAATATTTTTTTTTATAACTAACAGACAAACAAATAAATTACATATACTTAACAATATAATTCCTTGAAATTCTAGTTGTTTCTCTTTTGTCTAGCCATTTTTATCTTTAATAATTTCTTTTCTTTTTGTATATATCAGCTTGTAACAGTGGACTCGGTGTATGAATTAATTTTGTTCATACATTTGTATTGTGTAATGCAAAAGTCCACCCATTCCTCTTGTCCAGGCATTTTTGACTGATAGAAATCAAACTTGTACCGACCAGTCCGGTGGCCTAGAGTTTAGAGCGTCCGCCTCGGATGCGGAAGGTCGTGGGTTCGATCCCCGGCTGAGTGATACTAAAGACTTTTAAAAATGGAACTTACAGCTGCCTTGCTTGACCCTCAGCATTAAGAGGTGTTTGTTAGGACTAGTCGTCCTGGTGTCAGGATCATGTAACTGGGTAGGACATGGTGCTACATGTCTGCGGCATCAATATAGATTGCAGACATCGTAGCGACATGACTGAGAATTGTTCAAGCTACGTTTTAAAAAAATAATTCCAAATCAAAACTTGTACTCTGGATACATCTCTTAATGAATATGCTTCAAGCATTAATAATTATGACGCCGTGACTAATTCTTAGGGAGTTATTACTCTTGGTTCATTCTTATGAGAACGATGTATCCGCATAAAGATGTCTCTGAATAAATTGCTTTTGAGGACAACTTGTAATTATAATGGTCCCCAGAAATGGCATAAACTGTTGTGATGATATGGTGTCCTCATGATCTCCGTGAAAATTGATAAAAAATTTGATATACCAGTTCTTATGAGGACAATGTGTTATTATAAAAGTTAAAAAGTTCTGAAATCGGATAACAGTTTTGATATACAAATTCTTTTGAACAAAAGGTGTCCTCTTTAAATATAATACACTTTTTAATACATATGCAAATTGTTTTGAGAACACGGTGTCCATCTAACCATAATGAACATTTCAGTATATACTAGTAAGCAAATTGGAAGCATCTTAAGGTATATATTTTTTATATATTCCATTGATGGAATATGTTCCAGCTCTGCAGCAACTTATGCTTTTTCGATGCAAAGGTGTGAAAAGAACGTATGAATTGGAGAGAGAGAGAGAGAGAGAGAGAGAGAGAAGTCATTGAATATAATGTTAAGGAACGTTATGTTTAGGTTTTGTAGTGTCACGAAGATTTTCTAAGGGTATGCTTAAAGGAGATACTCTTTTTTTTAAAGCGAAAGTTTGCATTAATTCTGTTTGACCAGAGCTCAGCCACAATGGCGCTAACTCAGACGAATACAAGCACACATAATCTATGTGGCATCTACATATGGTATTTCTTTGGAATTATAGGAGAGAGAGAGAGAGACAGAGACAGAGACAGAGAGCGTTTAGGCACACAAAGTTTATATGATAAACGATCATTTCATTCAAATATAATGCAAAATAACGTTTATATTTTACTGTTCCTGTCAACAATGTCATCACGCCTAAGGCAATTCAACTGAGATTTATTGCATAATTGATGGCACCGTATTGTTCCAAGCTAAATGTCCCTACTGTTGATTATAAGTTAGTGTCCCCCATTCGGCAAGCCATAGTTTGCTAGCATTAACTTGTAATTAAAATAAAAACCAAGAAACATTAATATATGGCTACATATTTTTGATTATCTTAATTTCCACGTTTCTCCTTATCGTTACTGTATGCATATACTGAATAGATATTTCCGTTTTCTGATCTCTTTAGTTATTAAATTGGTAAAACATTGAAAATTTGAAATAAAATGTATCAATCCCTTCATCAAATTTTGATATAACTTTAAATACACACGTGATCTTTTCAGAGAACTTATAAAGTTATTAATAGATTCAGCATGGTTAATCTCACCATCCACGTCACGAGCAAGTGGACCATTTCGGGGTTGTTTGTGTTTTTAACTATCAGCCTACTGAAACATTTGGTCGGAATGTTAGTAGTGAATGGTGATACCCTACGGACAACGGGACTTTAACGTTAAAACGGAGGGGTCGTATCTTAGGGACAAGGAAAATTTAACGTAGGGAATGTATTGTGACAATGTATTGGGACTGTCTAGGGACAATAGGAATTTAACATGGGTTGGATACTCTACAGACAAGGGGTACGTCAATGTTAAATATGGGTGGAGGTTGTACTTACAGACACGATTTATACGGACAAAAGGTTAGGGTGTATACCGGCAAGAGAAAGTTAAACATAGGGTTGGACTGTTTACGGACAACGGAAATCCGTCAAAAAGGGTATGGGGCTGTTTACAGACAATGGGAATTTAACATTGACAAAACACTGGGTGTGATTACGGACAGTGGGATTTTTTAACATGGTTAATATTGGGCCTGTATAGGGACAATAGGAATGGAACAGGTGGGGTGACGTCTCGGTAGGACATTGACAACAATGTTGCAAAGGACTGACCTCAATCGGGCTAAACAGGGACAGCGGAAAAAAGCTATAACGCTTGGCACGGCGGGACATAGAACTTGACAGAATGTCTGGTGGGGCGGGACATATAACTTATTTATATACGTATACAAATCACACAAACATAACAAATACACAAACAATTACACAAATATGGCAAGACAGTAAATCTTTTCGAGCCAATGAAGTTGCACTGAAAAGAGCCTTTGGGGTTCTTCTATTTTCTCTCCTCCCTTCTTTTTCTCCACCAATACCCTATCTTCTCCATAACATTATTTTTCTTCTTTTTCTTTTCTTTATCCTCCTTTTTCTCCCTCTCTATCTCCTCTTTCTTCTTCTCTTCATTCTCCTCTTCTTTTTCTAACTTCTCGTTCCATCTTCTCATCTATTCTTTTTCCTCCTAATCCTCCTTCTCCCCATTTCTTGTCTAAACATTTCTCTAAGTTTTTCTTTTCACTTTTTTAAATTTTTAATTTTCATTTTGAGACGGTGGAGACTATACTCAACATACTCTATTCTCATTAAAAATTCCTCCACCATCCCCAGGTCATCCACAGCCTCTTGCAATCGCATCCTCCTATACATGGTTCTCGCCATTTTGGGATATTCAATGTTGAATAGCGCGAATGATGAACGCAGCACTTTATATTTCTCAAGCACGAACGTGAAGGTAAACATCCCTCTTACAAACTACCCGTGTTATCTACTCAACAACTTCCATGGTGATGAGAGTGCTAACCTAACATAAATTGTGATACTAAATAACACACTACTACCAAACTTTTCGTGTTAAGTGATTAGGGTTTGTTGTTCTTTTTTACATAAGAACAAACGCACAAACAAACGTGCGCGCACGTATACAAACATACACATGTACGAGCCGGTATGTAGACACACAAATACACATGAACAAATGTACGAGCAAGCATACATACACAAATACACACATCAACAAGCGTACGAGCAAGCATACAAACACACATATACACAAATACACACACCAACAAATGTACGAACACGCATACAAACACACAAATGCACACATCAACAAACGTACGAGCAAGCATACAAACATACGAACACACACATCAACAAATGTACGAGCAAGCATACAAACATAGGTATAAACACAAACGTACGCGCACTCATACAACCACACAAACACATACACATAAATGTACGAGCGCACACAAGCACAAACACAAACACACTATCACAGCAGCAAACGAGTCAGTGTTTATAGTCACACTACTCCACATTCACACAAATTGGCAATTGATCAGTCTCTCTTTTTTTAGAGATCTGGGTAGCCCTGAGAAGGGCTGTTTCTTTAAACTCCAAGATTTCGACGTCGAAAGTGCTTGATATTTAGTGATGCTTCTGATTTGTGTTGGATGATTGATTTTGAGCAAAGTCATTTCCCAATGGGCTTCGTGATCCAATTAAATGGCTTGAAGTAATTTGGTAGTGAAACAGCACAAATTAATGAGATTATTCATAATTCCAGAGTTCTTCTGACTGAGGGGTCACTGGATTTCAGAGGAGTGTCTAAAAGAGGATTGTTGTTGTGGTTATTGTAAGGGTGGTGACCGATCGGAGGGTAACTGGTGTTTGCCGCAAGGCTCTCGTTGTGAGAGTTAGAAGAGTATTTTTGGGAAGGATTGAAGGAGAAGGTAACCGATGGCCCACAATTTCTTGTCTCGTTGTTGCAAACTTAAATTGGCAATGACAGCACCGATTACACAATGCACTACAAAGATTTGGCAGAAAAAAGACAAATTGCGTTTTAGACATAAGTTCTCCACACCACACTGAAGGGTTGCTTATGTAGCTTTTTGACAGAAGAACTGGGGGAAGGAGTGTTCACTGTGGTAGTGGTTGAGGCTGTGTTGAAGGACATGATGGTCAATTCTTTTTATAGTCAATGACTTGCGACGCGTCGATCCAAGAATCAAAATTCGGCTGATATCCTTTCCAACGTACTTTGACTTCTTTGACACAACGTTTCTTCACTTTTCGTGTTCTTCGATCGAGAGTGCTTTCTGTGTCTTGCACTTCGTCTTATTTTTTGGTCACGCGTTGTAGCTCGGGAAAATAAAATGTTCCTCTTAACACTTTCCCGTTCGCGTCTTCCAATTTATAGACGGCAAAATCACGGCCACGCACTTGTCCAGTTGTGTAAGTAACCTTTCTCGAACGTGCGTTTGGTTTTTGCCAATGCGCACTTAATCTTCCGCGTCAACACCCCACTATTCTTGGGGACAGCCACATTCGAGTTAGTATTAAACAGGCACTAAAGGACGGTCACTTCGTTGTCGGGAGTCACTTCTTGGGTAGCACATCCGATGTTCCGATAGTAAGATTGGTTATACGCTTGGACCAGGTACGGTAAGACGTCGATGTACTTGAGGTTATGCTGATTCGGAAAATATTTCCACATGCGTTCTTTCAAGGTGCGTTGGAAACGTTCCACGATGCTGAATTTGGTTTCGGGATTCTCAGTGGTGAAATAATGAACGTCTCGTTTGTTCAATTCTTTTTTGAAAGCTTGCTTCATAAATTCGGTGCCTTTGTCGGTTTGCCATCGAAGAGGGAGATGACCACATTGTTTCAACACCAGTTGGAGGGCTCGCACTAAGTCAGTGCTCGATTTGGAAGTCAATGACACGACCCAGGCAAATACGGTAAAGATGCCGATGCTACAAAACACATATATGTAGCTTTGTAGGTAGCTGAATGAGAGACATTGGCTAAATCGACTTGTCACAGATGATCGATACCCTCCACTCGGGTGCATCTTCTTAAAAAGCTTCGTCCAATGGGATTGTGTAAGGTGTACGTGGCTTGTTGTTGTAACCATCGTTGCACTTGAGGTAAACAGACACTTTTGAGTCGGGTTCTTGCATTTTTTAATATGCCAGCCAATGTTAATAGATTATACTCTGAGTGGGGCGAGGGTTTTGGTTTTGAAACGGCTTTACTTGTCCGACGTGCCACGAAAGTAGAAGTCGAGGGTGGTGGTTTTGACGGTAATGTGATGACTTTGGTCTTACTTTCTTTTTAACTTCTGGTTTCCGTTCTTTCTTTTCGAATTCTGTCGAAGGAGGAGTGGACATCATCTTTTTTAATCCAAGCTTTCAGTTCTTCTCATTTGTGTGTGTAGGATGGGGTCAAAAGGACGCTGAAATATTACTAGGGATGGGAGCTTCTGATGGTCTTTGAAAGATTTATTGTGCGTCTTCTTCATTTAGCATCTGTGTGGCTGCATCTGTCTTTGTCACTGAGGGGTGATGATGGTGATGGACGTTTCATGAGGGCCTTAAAATATTTCAGTGTCGGTGGAGCTGTTTTGTCTAACGCTTTCTGGTGAATGAGTTGAAGTCGCTACAAGACTTGACCCCACCGATGCGATGTTTTCGTTTGTAACAAATCGCTGAGAGCCATCAACGGTTGCAATTCATATTGTAACTGGGACATCTCGGTCAAATAAGGATTTGGAATTAAATGCGGGGTCTGTTGTTCTTGCCAACGATGGAATTCTATCCATCGTTTTTAAGGCACTAGAGTCAGTTTTGGTCCTTGCATCATATTCCAAAAGTCAGGTCTGAGACCTTTTGACCCCCAGATGTCCCGTTTATCTTCTTTGACCTTTTTATTTTCCTCCCAGGACTCCTCCCAGCATGGCTCCCGCTATTTCTTTCAGTATGTGTGCTATTAACTTGTGCACAAATTCCCCGCGTTGCACCAGCATCTTTTTCTTTTGACGAATGTGTATTTTCTTCTGGACTATTTTGCGATGAACGTGTCGATGGTTGGCTAAGCATTCTTTCTGATGTGGAGACAAATGTATCCTTTCTTTCAAGACATTCAGGTAATATTCGAAAACGGTATTGACAACTTCTTTAGAGCAGTTTGAATGAGTTGTTTTCTCATGCGTGGAAAAGCTTTGAACAGGACGGACTACACGTCCCAATGTTTGGCTAAACGAGGAAGCAGTCCTTTCCTTTTCTTTCCTTTGGTGTAAGAAGAGGGATGGCTTCTGGTAGGTAACATCTTTGTTTGTTCGCAGGCACACACAAGACATACACTGAGGTCGATATCTTGGCACCCGCATTTGTATCTTATTTTTGGAGTAGGTCGAAGGGTGTGTAACCAGTGTTTATGACGAACTCTTGGACTATCGCTTCGTCCAAAATGTGACGACTTTTTTCCATATCCCTAAGCAATCCTTCTCTTTGGTTGCTCCTCGTTTTGGTTGGACCTGTATCTTTTCTGGGGTAGACGTCGATGCATGGGTAAGCTTTATTTAGGATGCCGAGTCCAACGAAGACACTGTCCTTTTCGTTTTCATTTTCCTTTTATTACAGGAGAACGACGATAGTGGTAGTGCATCGTTTGGTGATTAGGAGCACAAAATGCTGATAACCAACGTTCATCCCAGGTCTTTTATATAATGTAATACGTCCCCACTGATAGTCAGTCCGTCGTATCATTTTCACGGAAGGCATCACTCGACCTTGAATTGTTAGAAACGGACTATATTGAGACAGTTCCTGTTTGGACAAATCCAGTAAACTCTTAAACATGATTGAATTTGGTGGCAGGTACTTTGTGAGCAGCTACCGCAGCTGCTAAAGAGGAGGAGGTTGTCACCGCTAGTGGAGAACTTCATGGACATACGGGTTTCCATTTTTCCATCAAATGAGGAAAGATGCTTGTCAAATTGGGTTTGGCTGGCATCACTAGCAACGGAGAAGTAGAAGCACCTTAGGCTACTGGAGACGCGGTCACCGTCGCTGAATGTCGTGGCCTGGGAATGTAAGGTTGCGTCCTGGCTGCAGTGCCTGTCTTTCTGGGGGCTTTTCTTTTTATGAGTCTGTGACTTGGTCTTGACACCACTGCTCTTTTTCTTGGAGTCGGTGAGTGGCTTTGTTCTTGAGGAGAATTTTGGGGGCATTGGGATCCCATTTTAAGAGTGAGCGAAATATAACACCTCCTAGAGAACCGCTACCTCTAGGTTTCAAAATGATTTGCTTTTTGGTTTGAGTGTCGATGCGGAGATCTGCCAGTTGCGTCACGGCTAGTTTGTTTCTCTCACAAAAGCATTTTGATTGATGTGGAATGTGATTATGCCTTGCAGTAATTGACGTGTTGTCACCGAAAACCGTCTGGAGACTTCTCGGAGACTGGCTTCTAAGACACGAGCACATCTTTGTTGATTTTGGTTCGCGGCTCATCCCGTACCAGGCACGAATCAATTTGATGAGAAGATGAGACTGAAGGGACGTCATGTTGACGAGGTGTGCGACAGGTCCAAAGTGTCCGAGGTTTATATATATATTTGTTGTTGTTAACCCGTCTTGGTGAAACATGGGTCCAAAATCACAAGTAATCGGGAATGGATTATTTTAAATCTCCGATTAAATAGGTTTGAGGGATTTGCGTGGCATCGTCGTACATTTGGGTCAGCCAAGGTGTTACTAACTGTTTGGCTAAGACTTGTACTTGCGATCTATTTCTAGGGCTTTTAAAAAGGACCACATAATGGGCAATGAGACTGATGGTGTGATGGGCTTTACTTTGTTGACACAAATCTTGGGTGATGGAAATGACACTGTATTACGAAGGTGCCCTTTGCGCGTAAACCACAGTTTAATGTCGACGATCCCGTAGACTTCGCCATGGAATGCTTTCCACAAACAAACAAAGAGGTAGCCATAGTGCAGGGAATGTCACTTTTGACACGAAGACAGACAAGACATGAGCTTTTATATATTTATCTGGACACGTTTATTTCAAAAGGATCTTAAAATGGAACAACACGAAAGACAAAATTACATAAAATCTAAAGGGTTACGTACATAAATAAAATACACATCAAAACGATCAAAGTGGAATATAAGCTAACTGTACAACATTTGTTTTGGCTAAGGTATCGTGTCCTAGGAACGGCTTGTCATGTTTTTAGAGTCTCTACACTGGGCACAGTCACACAAGAGTCCTCCAAGAATGACCTATCGGTGTTGTCCATGTCGATGACAGCCTGGTAGTCACAATGAACTCTCGGTCTCGGACGTTTTCCTTTTTTATATGCTGACCAATATCAATGTGTCCGTAAGGTAAAGTGTAGTGGTTGGGAAGCCACACTCACTTGTGGTACACTATCTGATACATTTTTTCCAAAGGCCGACTGACTAAGTTTTAGGACCGCCACTAGCAAAACTTAGAATGTTGTCGTCGGGGTGTCGTCAGGCACCGAAACCGTCTCCTTCGATGTCAGGGTGTCGGTGACCCAGGCGACTGATGTAGATGCAACTGTCTGTGTCTAAAACAATTGGTGTAACGTTCGTACAATTTTAAGTTAGCATGGGCTGTCACGTAGGCTGCATTGAAGACATTTCCAAATTTGTCGGCTTCTACAAAGTCCAGTTCTTCTTCGTGATTGACCAGGATCAAATCTTCACGAAATAGCAGTAAGGCTCGGACAAATACTTCGTCTTGGTTGAACACAGTCGTTGTGCCATTTTACCCCACAAGCAATTCAACATCCCTTTGGCAAAAGATAGCCTTCCTACGTTTTCCTCAACGTGGTCTAAAGTGATGCCTTCCTGCTCCCAGTATTTCTCTTTGAATTTCCTTTGGTCTTCGGGGTGTGGCATCAGGAAGGATAACCGCTGTCCTCTTGTTTCAGTTTCAAAAAGGCATCCACGTAGTCTACGAAAATGCCTTTCTGAGTCTCGTCTCCCTTGTGGTATTGTTTTGTCTTGGGAAAGTGGTAAAATGCTTACACTTCTAAATGTTGGTATCATAGGTCCAGAGCTTTAAACAATTCCACGCTGACCCAAGTTCCTGTCAAGGCGCGTTCTTCCTGGGCGTGCTGACAAGGATGGTCTTGGTTACACGTTTCGGTACAAGGAAATTATCAGTTTTTCTTGGCAATGGTGAGGTAAAACATGATGGTACAAGTCCGTTGGAGGGAAAACTTTACATTTAATCAATCCTTCGTATTGTCGAATCTTGTCCAATTTGATGTGTTTCGTTAGCAATTGCGAGTAACCTGCAGAAAAGTGACAATAGTGCACACGTATGGATACAGCAAACACACGTTCAAGCATTTGATTTCTTATCATTTTTCCTTGTCAGCGCGATGCAGCAAACAGGTGGCATTCGTTTGTCCTCCGTACAAGCTCCAGTGGGGGTTCAAAGGGTCCACCAACTTGTAACTTTCCATGATTCGTTTAAAATCGGGATCAGTTTTCAAACGGTGATCGTACTTGTGTTCCCACATTTCCACCATTTGATATCCTTGCTGTTCTAACTTTAAGCATCGCTGACACGTGGCTTTGTACAAGTCTTCCATGGTACGTTGTCCCAGCCATCCACCGAATACGTTCCGTTGGTCATTTTGTCTCCTCCGTTTCGGGCGTGTGGGATCCAATCGTCTTCCTTGTCGCACAAGTAATGTAACCAGCTTAGGTCTTAGACAGAATATTGACGTTTTACAGAGTTTGTCGTTTGAGGGCTTATGACAGCCATGGTCTTCTCGGGCTTAAATCATTGGTTGTACACTAAGAAACACGCTTCGGCAATGGTGCAGGATTTTTATTCTAAGGATCGATTCCTCCGTGCTCTATGAACAATTCTCGAAATTTTCCAGAATCGCCGTATAATGTCCACGTCGAAGACAATACTTTAGCATTTGTTCCTGAAAGTCGATGTGATCCGAGTCGTGATTGGTACCAAGCATAGAAAGCTTCTCGTTGTTCGGCGTGCATGTTGTCGGGGTCGTAGTCGTGAGCCTCAGTCAGATGGGGAAGAACGGAATGTTGATTGGATTCGGTATTGAAAAAGTGCGGAAAATAGCCTTTGGCTATTCCTGTCATTCCAAACGTTTTAGGCATGCGGCTCATTGGCATGGCCAAGTAACTCATCGAATCGTTATACTGCACTTGTCCCACTTGCATGGGGATGATTTTGGCTCCGTTTAATGACTTTCGTACGTTCAGTCCCATGTTTCGTATAGTATCTGAGAAGAAACTGTCCATCGTGTCCCCAAATATTTTGAGCCAAAACCGTGGAAATGCGATGACAATCTCCATAACGTTCGATGTCCTCTTGACTCCACGTCTTATCGATGGGGTCTAAGATTCATTGTGTGAAATTGGCTTGCGTGTTCGGTTCCTGAAACATTTTTTCACGTTCTCCAGGAAACTTGCTGCAGTTCGCGCAATGATTAAAGATAGGCTCTTGGAAACACTTCTCGCATGCTCGATTAGCCACGCAGAAATTCGGAATGCGAATACCGGTATCTTGCATGCATTTGCTATAGAAAAAGATGAAATTGTATTTCTTCTGGTCATTTTCTTCCTCTTCATGTTTGGAATGGTATTTTGTTAATGGATCATTCGTTTTCCAAGTCCACTATTTGGCGACAAGCGTGGTATCGTTTCTTTCCTGAAAATACGCGTGCTTTGGCACTATTGGTACATATGACGTATCCACAAGTAGGGCACAATCTCAGGAGTTGGCATGCACTTTTCTGCTGTGAACCTTGCGTCTTCAGATGTTGTTGGTAACAGGCTGGGCTGACAAAAGTGCGCAAACAAGCTGGGCAATGCACACGTGTTTGTCCTTTGTCAAGGCAAGGATCAGAGGCCAAACATTCCTCATATCTTGATCCACAATGCTTGTGTTGCTTTTGATTGTTATAGTAATAGTCGCATTTCTCCCAGGAATCCGGAGATGCTGTTCGTCTTGATGATAGACGTGAATGTATTTTCCGTCTTTGAAATTTTTGCCTCTAGACAATACAGGTCCGCGCACTTCATGAGGGTGTACGTTCAACTTGTAGCGTGGAGTCGATACGTGTTGCAATTTTTGCATTTCAAGAATGCCACAGGGTGTGTCTTTGTTTAGGCCCGCTTGCTGTAACAGGAGTTCTGCTTCTCTTCATTGTTTGGCTCGGTTCGATTTTTGAAGTTTTCCAGGCTCTTTTCCATTTTGCCGTATCGTTCTTGTCGCCGTACGTTCGTCCCATCACGATGGCCATGGCTAAACACATCTTGTCTTGAGGGTTGTTAATTCGGACGAGACTCGTTTTGGTGCTTCGAAGGTCGTCCATCAGTAACACCTTTATGCGTTCGGTCCCTTGGGAACGAGACACGTGAGCTATGCACAGTGTAGCTTTTCCATCGGTGATGTGAAACTTGTCGTTGGACTGCTGTACGTGTTGAATCTTGTCGATGACTTTGGAAGGTGTCATTTCTGATGGCCTGCTAAGCTCGATCCGAACCGAGGACTTTAAACTGTCGTGATAAATGGAAAGTGTCAAGTGATCGTCTACTTCGGCATGACATTGTCATTTCAGTTTGGTTAACTGTGATGAACTCGTCTACATTTTCCAGCGGTGCATCGGATTTGAAGTTTTTAAACTACACCGTGTTCCTGTAGGCTGCGGTTGTAAATTTTCTAGAGGAGCGTTTGTCCGTCTCTCGAATGTGGTAGTACTTTCAAGGGTTTGTAGGTTGTGGTGGACTTAGGTTTGGTGTAGATTCTCTGGGTCTGGATTCTGGCTCACTCATGTCACCTTCAAAATCGCTGGCATGAATTTTGAGCCAAGACTTCATCTTGTGTGCGAGGCGATGTATCACGTTTCTGCCTCTTACTTTCTTCATCTTCTTTCTCAGTCAAATCGTGCGCTCGTTTCATCTTGATTGGAAACTTGCAAATAAGTAAATATTAGACGCAAAGGAGTCCCTATATATAAGGTTTGGGTTTTGAGGCTATACATATACATAGGTGTTTCCATTTGAATTTCCACAAAGTGTAGGTATAAAAAGATACTAGCATTTTACATAAAGAATTTCCAAAAACTGTGACTATAAATAGATAGCGGGTGTTTTATAGGAATTTCCACATGTTGTAGCTATAAATGGATACTAAGGTTTTTAAACGGGATCGTCACGCAAGTTGAGACTATAAATAGTCACTATAGTTATCCATTGTAGCCTAAACCTATGTAACCTATTGTTCCGGGATTTGTTTAGTCTCCGTGAAATTCTGGGATACAAGCCTCGGAACCTTGCTTACGTACCAACACCTTAGCGACACTACACAAACAAACAATTTGGACATAGAAAAGGGACATAGAAAAGGGACATGATAGAGACATATTTAGAGACATTGTAAAGACATTAAAGATATGCAGAAAATTTAATCCGCATTGCTATAGCGTACCTAATCATATGTTCCTAAATACACAAATATTCTAAAGCATCACGGATCACATAAACTAGCTCAGCTGACTACTCAAGTCTATAAACAATATATGTATAATTAACTACGAGATCTCTTGCTCGGTTCAGCTGAATTTTGGAGTGTTTGTGTGCTTGTGTGTGTATCTTGTTTGTTTTTGTGTGCATGTGTGTGCTTACGTTTTTGAGTGTATGTATTTGCTCTTATATGACCCGTTCGTTTGTATGTGTATGTGTATGTGTACGCGCGTACGTTTGTGTGTATGTGTGCTTGTTTTCTTCCCTGAGCAAAAAACTTATCCCTTAACAAAAATATGTTTGTACGTGTGTATGTGTGTTTGTATGTGTTTGTGTGCGTTCGCGTACGTTTGTATGTGTTTGTGTATGCGTTTATTTTCTTCCTTTAACGAAACGCTTATCCCTTAGCAAAAAATGTGCGTGTGTATGTGTGTGCGCGTTCGTTTGTATGTGTTTGTATGTTTGTTTTTTCCTAACAAAAAGCTTATCCCTTAACAAGATATATGTATGTATGTATGTATGTATGTATGTATGTATGTATGTATGTATGTTTTGTATGCATTGTGTGCTCGCGTACGTTTGTATGTGTATGTGTGTTTATGTTTTCCTTAACAACAACAAAAATTGTTCGTGCTCATTGTGTTTGTTTTGTATGGAAGTGGAATAGTGTGACAATAACCACTTACTCTTTTGCAGAGGTGGTTGTAGCTAATGGTGTGTTTCGTAGATAAGAAAAATGTCCTTCTCCTCAATGTATTTATAGTAAATAACGTGGATTTTGTACGTATGAGTGTGGTTTTTTTATATATAAAAATATTATTTTTAGATTAGCACTCTCATCACTATGGATTGTTTGGTAGGTGATTCTATGTATATACAGTTATATGTCCCTCCTCGCCAGGTATTCTATCAAGTTCTATGTCCCGCCCCGCCAAGCGTTATAGTTTTTTCCCCGCTGTCCCTGTTTAGCCCGATTGAAGTCAGTCCTTTACAACATTGTTGCCAATGTCCAACCGTGACGTCACCCAACCTGTTCCATTCCTATTGTCCCTATACAGTCCCAATGGTTTTTTCCACTATACAAGCCATGGGGCTTTTGACTGGGATTTCCATTGTCGCTATATCGCTGTGAAACGGTATAACGCTTGGCGGGGCGTCACAGAGAATTTTATAGAATGCCTGGCGGAGCGTGACGTAGAACTTCAGCCGTCGTGCATTACCATTTAGGACTACACGGAGTGTTCAACGGATGATGTTTCCACATCAACGTCAAATAAAACTCAAAACTTGGGTATTCTAAGTCTATCAAAGAAAAATATAAAATGTACATCTTTAAATGTTGGCGGCCTTGAACGTAAACTTTATTTTACCCTGATATCTGGGAATTCATCCGAAAAAATGATATTTTTGTGTTTGTGAAACAAAGCTAGACAATTCTGATACAATTGAATTGCTTGCATATACTTATTTGTCTAAAAGATATCTCCATAAAAGAGGCGGGTTGGGCGTTTATGTAAATAAATGTTTTCCTCCTTTTATAAATATGGCTGAATCTGAATCAGATTACATACTTCGGATTGAAGTCGAGAAAACTGGTTTTCAAACGGACGACAACGTTTTTCTCGGAGAGGGGTCGTATATGTTTCTCCATCTGATATGTCTTTTTAATGGAATAATTTAATGCCAGAACTCCTAACATAAATGAACATTTGGAATTAGACGAGTTCCTTCTCAAACACTTTAATATAGGTGTTGATTCTGCACGGGTTTTCAACGATACCACGAAGATTCTAGATGAATATAAATTGCCCAAGAAAGGATTACCACTGGACCGGGAAATTAATAGCACTGGAAAAATTCTGATAGACGTATGCAGAAATAATAATCCTATTATATTACATAGAAGATGTGGCGATAATATGATTGTTGGTTCTACAAACTGTCCGAAACACTTCTCCTTTTGACTATTATATCAATGCTCTGAAAATTGGTAATAATGTTTGCATACATGAACTTGGCCCACTTTATACCGAAAGTTACTCATTGTTAATTACTTACTTTAGTATTTACCACAAGACCATGCAAATTTTATTTGATGAAAACAAAATATCATCACACAAATCAAGATGGCAAAACAATAGACGGATGATTTAATTAATAATATTGAAACTTGAAGAGATAGTACAGAGGACCCAGGATGCACATAATACTATAGAATATGTCGACAAAAATTATATGAATATGCTGTACTCATCCATCGTCTCCTTGTTTAACGATTCTTCTACAAAATGTTTTGTTGTAAATAGTAACTATACTAGTAACAAAAATAACAGATGGTTGGGAAGAGAATGCCTAAAGGCCAACATAAGGTATCGGCTAGCAAGAACAATACATAACATAATCGGATCACACACAAATAGAAAAACCATTACAAACAATTAACTTTTATATAAACAGAAAAAGTAATTTGGCGCAAACATTTGCGAAAAATGAAAAGCAACAAACCATGAGAATATTGGAAATTACTAAATAGTCTAGGAAATGGGGCTGGGAAACATAAAGTTAACCTGGAAAAATTAGGTGACTTTAAAATAAAATAAGAATACAGACAACGAAATTGAAAATAAAAATATTGAGAAGATGACAGATATTACAATAGATGACAACGATGAAATGCTTAACTGTGAAATTACTAAGTCAGAAATTATCTAATTTATAAAATGTCTAAAGAACAATTAAACACCGTCAAATGACAATGTAGTAAACGAATATATAAAATGCCCTCCGACAGGCTTATGCCCCTATATGTCTCTTTCTAATATAATATTTGACACTGGTCTGATTCCGGACGCTTGGCTTGAATGAATAATCACACAAATATAATAGGGGAAAAGGAACCCAAGATCACTTGTTAATTAAACGCCAATCACGTTTTTTAGCTGCTTAGGTAAACATTTCACATCAATTCTTGAAATAAAAAAAATAGTTCAAAAGTTTTAGATTTTCACGATGTTCTTAAAGAGAACCAAGCTGGATTCTGGCCACGTTATTCAACTACAGATCATGTATTTTGTCTTCACGCTGTTACTGAAATTATAAAAACTTGCAAGATGAAATTATTTTGTGCTTTTATTGATTTTAGTAGCGATTTAGACAATCTTTGGAGAATAGGGCTGTTGTCGAAACTATTAGGCAACAATGTCAATGAGAATATATTTAGAATAATTTACATTATGTATCAAACAATCAAATCTTGTGTCAGTTATTTAGGAGAGCAATCCGCTTTCTTCACTGTGGTAATGATGTGAGACAAGGTGAAAATCTTTCGGCATTTTTGTTTATAGTGTATCTTAATGACTTTGAAAAATATGTTAGAAAAGGAGTGCACTAGTGTGCAGTTATATTTATCTAATCTCTATGTCTTTTTTTGACTTCGATTTTTTTATACTACATTACGCCAATACAGTGTTATTATCGGCACTGACGAAAAATCTTTCCAACATAATTTAAATGTGTTTTAGTCTTGATTTTAGTACACGAAAAGATGATAAATACTGATTTACAATTGGCAATAATAACTTGGACATATGTACTTAATTTAACTACTTATGTGGGTTTTTTTCTCTCTAAAATTTGAAGTTTTATTAATAATATTAAATGCAGAGTTGATCAAGCTAGAAAGAACCTGCATCTACGTTACCTAAAAATAAGATACTTCAATCTTCCCATAAGCCTGCAATTGTATCTTTTCAATCCTACTATATTACCTTTTACGGTTGTAAAGTTTAGGGATTTGAGAGTATCACAATTATTGAAAAGTTGCATACCAAGGTTTTAAGAAACGTCAAAATGTGGCGGAAATGTATCCTACTTAATATGCCTTATTCAGAACTAGGAGGAAAACATACTGATATAATTATCAGATCACGAATGATATGATTTTGGATATACGGTATCGACGGTAAAGGGACAAAACTCTATAGACTGATTTATCACATAATACTCTTAACTCGATGACAAGAAAAAGAATACTCAGATAACTGTTGGGAGACCTGACCTCCTATATTATGAATGTATTATTAATACTGAGATAACTGTTGGGAGACCTGACCTCCTATATTATGAATGTATTATTAATACTCAGATAACTGTTGGGAGACCTGACCTCCTATGTTATGAATGTATTATTAATACTCAGATAACTGTTGGGAGACCTGACCTCCTATATTATGAATGTATTATTAATACTCAGATAACTGTTGGGAGACCTGACCTCCTATATTATGAATGTATTATTAATACTCAGATAACTGTTGGGAGACCTGACCTCCTATGTTATGAATGTATTATTAATACTCAGATAACTGTTGGGAGACCTGACCTCCTATGTTATGAATGTATTATTAATACTCAGATAACTGTTGGGAGACCTGACCTCCTATGTTATGAATGTATTATTAATTCGATAGGAGAAACAATAAACATGATAACAGAAACTTTGTAAGACCTTTATACTGTAAGGCCCTTTTGGTACTTAAGGGTGCTACAGATACTTGTATATAGGAACGGAGAGTGTTAGAAAAGGTCAAATGTTTGGGGTCGAGTCGATGGAAGAGGGTATTCATCATCAACATAAAATCGATAACAATTTAGCAATGTTTAATGAATTGCAAAAACAAGTAAATAAATAAATGAATAAATAAATAAATAAATAAATAAATAAATAAATAAATAAATAAATAAGAGCTTTAGTTATTTTGTAGAACCAGATTCTTAAATTCTAATATGGAAAACGGGTTGGGGGGAAGGCTGTCAGGTGTGGTGGGAGACAACTGTTAAATCTATTTTTGTTGGAATCTGTTATTGTTTTTTGTTAGTTATTGTTATGTGTTTTTTATCAATCCTACTGTAGACTACTGCACTCGTCAGTTGTCCGACCAATAATGACAACAATCCTATATTTATAACCTTCCCCAGAAACCACGTGTCACAATTCAAACGATCTCCGTATGCATGAAAAACATGTAGCCAGTCAGTGTCTTGTATAATGTGCCGTGCATTGCATTGTTAACAATAGTTTTGCATGGTATACAATGTCAACATCACAAACGCATAAAATATAAAACAATAAGTATTTGAATACTGTAGGGTCTGTCATTGACATGATGATAACTTAAGTCTCGAATAATTGAATCGATTCATGTAGACGCGGGTTCTGCACTTGATGCAGACGACTGCTATGGTCACATCAAAGGATGCACTGCATACAGCTATACAACGATATTGCAACGATGTTATCACTAAAACATGCAAATTACTTACTTATCAGTACACTACTATCGTTAGAAAGAAAAATTGCAAATGAAACAAATATACATTCTCTAAATACGAAACTCTCATGCTAATCCAAACTGGCGGACATTGTGATACACTGATATTACTTGGATTTTTCTCGTTATGATTTTGCAGTCATTGCATAAATTAGAAATAATAATAGCATAAGAACATAATATGTGCAGCAAATAAGCTAAATAGTACACTTTGAAAACTTAATGACATACTTTCAAAGACCTTTTAACTAATGAACATGTACCTCGAAAATAGGTTGCATATATTAAGATCAGTTGCCAGGATTGGCTGATAGTTTTCAGTCCATGAAAATTAGAGATAATTATAATTGCTATACTTTGTAAATGAACATTATTATTCATGTTCACATTCATATGTACCATATTTATGAAAACAAACTTAATGGAAGCAAAGACTGAAAATATTATCAGAGTCATTGTGACTCTAGCCATGGTCATTACAATACACTAGAATGACAATCATAGGTAACTTCATCCAAGGGGAAATTTTTATCATTGTTTAAAAGGAAAACTGAATATGAAATACTACTTATTACTTTTACCTGGAAATCAGTATTTGCTATTGAAGAACTATGTTTTCGATGACCCGGAAATGAAATCAAATGTCATTCAAACATGCACGGTAACACCTGACAAGTTTTAGTGTGTGTCAATGAACTATAATGGCATCACCATAGTGTCATTGGAATGTTGGTCTGATTTCCGCTTGGAGAAATGTATGTAGGTTATATATAGTAACATAACACTGGTCTATGGCCAAAATGCTTCGGAAATAAATGTAGTCGAACTTTACTAAATCTGGGTCAATGAGAATGAGAATGATGCTTTACACGTTTGATTGGATTTGGTTTTAAAGATATGATACTGAGTCAGTATATACGAGTCTTGACTTGACTTGTGAATGGCGGATGATAGGTTGGTTATAAAAGGAAGGGATCTCAATTTAAACCAGAAATGACTAAAATATATCTTTAGCTGGATCTATGAATAAATCTATGACTGGGCTTGGACAGTCCTGGCTTTTTAGGCAAAACAATGAATGATGCAATCTGAAGTTGGTATTGAGTCACACATGATATGAATTGCATAATGTTATTCCTAAAAGTCATGGATGATGCAATTATAACTAGGCTTACATCACTCTGCTGAACAAATTACCCTATATCAGCTCTAGAAGTCAAACATGGATGTTGCAAAGGTACATATGTCCGTTTAGCCAAAGTGAACAGAGATGCCTCGTATTTGTGTGAACAATGCAGATAAGTTCTGTTAGTTTGTGGTGAAGTGACGTTTGCATCACAAAAGGGCCGTATAGCCACTATGGTTAAGAAAACCTATCGCCTTTATTTTGGCTGCACAATTGGGGATCAGGACAAAAGGTGGGCACACATATCATACAACACGTGTGCAACAAATCTTTGCCAGTGGTCAAACAGGAAAATGAACTCTATGCCGTTTTCAGTGCCAATGATTTAGCGATAGCCAGTAGATTATATTAGCAATTGTTACAATCCGCATGGTGCCTCAGTTCGGAAAGGTGTATCAAAGAAGAAAAAGTGGACTATGCATTATCCAAACATTCCATCAGCTATACGCCCATTACCCCAAGGAGAAGGACTGCTAGCTCCTGATGCACCAGAATCATTCTCACATGAGACAGACAAGGAAGAGGAAGAGGATGAAGCATCTAGTCCTGAACCATCAACGTCACATGACCCATATTTTCTCCCATCCTCCTCCTCCGGACCACACCTCATATCACAAGGTGAACTGAATGACGTTGTCAGGAATTTGGAATTATCCAAGAGTAAGGCAAATATGTTGGGCTCTAGGCTACAGCAGTGGAATCTCCTGGCAGGTGATGTTAGAGTTCGCGTGTTCCGTGGCCGTCTAAACGATATTGTCCCATTCTTTCTTCATGGGAGGTGATCTTGTAGCCTGCAACAACATCGATGGAGTGATGACAGCACTCAACATAGTTTATGATCCAAATGAGTCGGGACTGTTCATTAATTCGTCAAAGACGAGTCTTAAATCTGTTTTGCTGCATAATGTCAATATTTGCCATCAATTCCAGTTGGTCATGCATTCCATATGAAGGAGACCTATGCAAACATGAAACATCTTTCGAGGTATATAAACTATGACCAACATCAGTGGCAGTTGTGCGGAGATTTGAAGGTTCTTGCTCTCTTGCTTGGTCTGCAGACTGGATACACAAAGTACTGCTGTTTTTTCTGCAAATGGGATAGTCGTGTGAGAGATTCCAACTACATCAAGAGAGATTGGCCACTCCGACCATCATCGGAGCTAGGGAGGAAAAGTATTCAGCATCCACCGCTTGTTGAATCAAGAAAGATTTTGTTACCACCCTTGCACATAAAGCTGGTTATGATGAAATACTTTGTCGAGGCCATGGATAATACATAAGCAGCTTTCAAATAACTCTGTGTAAACTTTCCAAGGTTAAGTGAAGTTAAGATAAAGAAAGGTGTCTTTGTTGGTCCTCAGATTCGTTAACTGCTTTGAGATGATGCATTGGACCGTGCACTGCGTGACAAGGAAAAGACGGCATGGAAAGCCTTCCAGTATGTGGCAACAAATTTTCTCGGAAACAACAAGGCAGTCAATTACAGGGAGTTGGTGGAAAACTTCATTAAGGCATACAAAAACCTTATTTGCAACACGTCGCTACAGATACATTTTTTCACTCTCATCTAGATTTTGTTCCACCGAACTGCGAAGCTGTGAGCTACGAGCACGGCGAGCGATTTCACCAGGACATTGCAACAATATAGAAACGCTATCAGGGCAAATGGGGCCCATCAATGCTTGCAGATTATTACTGGACAGTGACAAGAGTTGCTCCATTTAATGAATCCAAGGGACATGCCAAGAAGCGCCGAGTAGGCACTGAATACTTACTATGTACTTATATATACACAATAGTTTTTGCCTTTTGTTTTATATTAAATGTTATTTATATAACCCTTTTGTTGATTTTTACAGTGTTACATAAACAACACGGGTGAAATATCATCATGTAAAGCAACATAAACACATGAAAAGACCTAGGTTTACAATTTATGATGAAAACTATCTACACACTATACACAGACGTACAACGTAAAAACTTAGTATCTTGGAAACAGTAGCCAATCAGTTGTTTTTCATAGTTGAATTCAGTACATCAAAATCGTTAATAAAGAGCACTGTTTTAAATCAGTGATATTTGCACCCACTTCAAGATTATTAGAAGTTCCTTAGCCGTTTGTTGGATAAGTAAATTCCATTTAATCGAAATTTATCACTGCAATATTCGGCTAAAACTGGGGATGAAAATTTATCTTCGCGCTCCCATTGTATCATGTACAGGAAGGATGTAACCTCTTTTGGACTATTATTTTTTCATAAAATATACAGAATCTGAATATTTTCAAGGAGTGCGACAATATGGTATGAAGCGGCATTTTAGAAAATGTTTGACATTGTACTTGCTTAGAATGTTGGAGACAAATAACTGAATTTAAAGGCCAGTTCCCTGAGATCACTGTCCGCTTGTAATATCGTTGTCAAATTGACGAAGAACGACACCATCTGGGCGTACAGAAACAATATTACACGTCCAACTTCATCCACCTTTTAGTGTGCTGCTTTCAACACCATAAAACTTAATGCAAACGGCTCTTGTCATTTTTCAATCAATGACAAAATTACTTGTGCCAGCAACAAGATCGATTGTCCTGTCATTAGATTAAAAGGCATACCAAATGGGAGCGATTACATAAGGATCAAAAGGAGACAGAAAATATGAATAAATATTGGTTACGTACGTTCCGAACCCAAAGAAGTCAAGAAACAAGATATAAAAACGTTGCAACTAACATAAAATATTAAACTGGATACAATTTAAATAAAAAGTAAGGTTCGGTTTAGTGTAATGCTAAATACTATTCATTTAACTCTACGTAGTTACAAACCCTAAAACAAATAATTGATCAGTGAAACCGATGCTCCCGACAAGGGCAATCCAGGTGGCCCTATAGGGATCAGCTCATTACCATAACTGAGTAATGTAAAGTCAGACTGACAGCACCCAAAGGTGTACATATGCTATACTATTTATATCACTAGATTGTCAAGGTGGCCATCATCGCTCAGCGCTACATTTATTGGGGACCAAAAAGGACACGGTGAATAGTTGCTATAGTGCAAATGATGCGGATCTAATGGTCAAGCTGGGCCATCGCAGCGGTCGTCTTGAAAATCTTTTTTCGCTATTTCTCCTAAACGGATGGATAATATTGACGAGATTTTTTTACCAAAAGACTTCTAATGAAATATATAGTTGGTTCTAAATGAAAATTTATTTTGATCATGCATCCAACATTTCTACCACAGATACTCAAATTAAAATCTTGTTATCGGTCAAGGATATATGTGAACGTTTCAGCATTTAGTAGTTGATAAAAGATCATTATCTTGAATTCCAGGAAATTCTTTTCGACAAGTAGACTATCAGTCGTTTTAGGGACCCTTTGTTTTTAAAACTGGCAAACTTTTACTAGCGTTTCTGTCGAAAATAAGCCCATTCAAACTTGTTATTGATAGTCATTTATTTGTAATTTCATTTACATTTTATGTTAGAAGAATACCGTATATTTTTTGGTATATATATATACTGTAATAATTATTAGCATTGAGCAGTGACTATCCCAACGGAACATTCCTGCAGCAAAATGCAATATGACAGGGTACTATTATTTGTGAGTGACCTTTGATTTCACTGAGTTAACTCTTACATACAATGTATGTGCTAGACTGGTTCATTTGATTTGATCATCATTGTAGCCAAAAAATGAGTTGTCAATAATTTGTCCAAACCAGTAGCTTGCACAAGCCTCTTCATTGTAAATGTTGGAATTTCTTTTTCTTAATGTAGTAATGAAACCGTTTATCTTATATAAACAGAAACGGAGAAAAATTCGTGAAAATTGAAGATTTTGCCTTTAAAAATATATAATTAAAAGAAAATCTACGATTTTGAGTAGATATACGGATAATTTTTTATTATCACTCGTGACAATAACAATGTTTCCACTTCACTTGTAAAATAGAGAGAGAGAGAGAGAGAGACACACACACACACACACACACACACACACACATTCACACACACATACATTCACACACACACACACACACACACACACACACACACATACACACACACACACACACACACACACACACACACATATATATATATATATATATATATATATATATATATATATATATATATATATATATATATATATATATATATATATATATATATATATATATATATATATATATATATAAAGATTTTGGATTCTTTTAAATTAGAAGTAGTTTGATCATTTTTTGCCGTCAATAGCCATAAATAATTTACCTATCATTAAATGCCTGTTAAAGAACAATTGCAATAAATCGGACATGACAGCCACGTTCCTGTTTGAGTTTGAAAAGTATTTATACGGGAAATATATTATGCATACAAACATAATCATAAAACATACAAGGCCATATATATATATATATATATATATATATATATATATATATATATATATATATATATATATATATATATATATATATATATATATAGAGAGAGAGAGAGAGAGAGAGAGAGAGAGAGAGAGAGAGATGTTGTATTTTGGGAAGACTTACCTTAAGGGCACTTTTTTCCCACCGTTATGTTTCTTCGTTACCTGAGCAATGACCAAAGCGAGAATAAAAGAGAGTGGAGAGAGAGGCTTTTGAACATTTTAATATTTAAGCATCATCTGTTTTCGGAACCTTATTGTAGGTTTTTCAAATAGAGGAAGAGATAAAAATACAACATTAAATAGATAGATGAGAGTATTTGTCTGCCTCTTAACCAAAATATTCAGGCGTAAAATCTCTAAATGCAACTTTATATCATTGGTATTGTGAACAGCAGCAGTGACGGTGAAAAGACCATTTTTAGCAGGGTCCATTTGTGAAAATAACCCTTTCTACGAAAATGTCACACACGGTCAATAACACTACACCGAGGCCCTTAACCGGGTTAGCACATATTTGTTTTGTGACAAATTTGTATGTGTCCTCGTTTACCGACCTGGTGGTCGTCACCATGTGTGTGTAAAAGGGTTGCTGTTAGGTGACGTAATTAAATCATCATTATGGATATAATAATGAGCGATTCTACGTTAACCATGGAATCTCGTACAGCTAAACTGGCTCGACAGCGACTAGTTGCAATTAAGAAATATCTCTTCGTCGGAGATTATGTCAAGAAACAACTTCAAGCGCGTCAGGAGTCTTAGGTGGATTTCAAAGAAGGTACAGAACAGTTATTTAAAAGAATTGTCGAACCAACTATGAAAATTCTTACAGCAACTGAGGCAACACAAAAAGCTCTTGAGACATTGCCTGTTGATATTGTTGGCCGTCTTCGAGCAGCTAGACCTCCACCCCAGCAACCCGTCAACCACAACCTCCTTAACCACAGCCTCCTAAACCACAACCTGATGTTCAGCCATCGCCGCCAAAAGTTAAACTCAAAGATAAATTTACTGAGGAAGGTATTACCGCTATCACTGACCCAGACCAAATACTTAATACTACCACGTTTGGATATTGTAATAGAGATATGTATGGAAAACCCGAATATGTTAAAGCTCTGAAATCTGCCTATTTGGTTAGGGATGTATTTCGCGACGCTACTAATAATCCGCAGATCAGATATCAGGAAAATGTTAATCAATTTAACATTTCTAACCAGGCAGTAGGTGAGTATATTGAAAAACGAAAAGAAGAAAGGAGTCAAAAAGAAGAAGAAATGAAGTAGAAACTTGATTAAGTAAGAGCAGAACGGAAATCAACTACAAGAACAGGGATGATAAAAGCAGACAAAATGTTAAGAGTTGAGGAAGAAGTTGCAACTGGAAGTGGTATTGCTACTCGATGAAGTGGTCTTATTACCTAATGCACCAATAATGTCCTTGCTGATGTTGATCGACTAGAAACTCTGATCGACGGAAGACGAGCCGGCACTAATTCCACAGAAATCATTAATGAAGCATTTGCTATTTGGCAGAGAATATTTACAAGCGGTATCATGGAAATTAATGTTTATAGGTCCCTCATAGCTTAAATCGTTGATGAGTACCACAGTGATTGATGCGATTAAATCATTGACAAGACAAAAAGATGATCATACATAATGCTCAATGTGGACCTGTAATGGTCAGGGTGATGAATTCACCATTACCAACACATGCAGTTGCCTACGGAGATGGACTCGACGATATTGTCCAGGGTCTATTCAGAACGATAGCTCCAAAAGCAATACCGATTCTAAAGCAACTAGGAATAAAAGCTATTGACGTTATTCGTGAGAAAGATATTGGTACTGTTGGTGATGTTGCTAGTAAAGCATTCTCAGAAATCAAGGATAGACTAGTACGATTAATATGACGAAACCCTCAACAAGTAAAATTGCCCAGCACCGAAGTTATGCCTGCAAATGTTAGTAAAATAATAAATCAAACTGCAAATGAACGGTTGAAAGAATTAGCTGATGAAAAAACACGGAATATAACTGCAAATATAATAAAGGGAAGTGGTCTTCGTGTTAGACGATAGCAAATATAATAAAATGTTCAAGCGTGTACCTGATCCAGCCTTTGACATGGACGCACCAGTCCTTAAGGATGACTCGATGCGTGATTGTCAGTATTCTTCTTATGACGCATGTGTACCTGACTCACGAGGAATAGTTGAGCTGCAATTTCAGGATACAAGTAGATACTTATAGCCCGCTGATGCATTCACGGAGATCGAAGGAGAAATTCTGAAAACAGATGATGCAGCATGTAACGCAGACGTTAATATAAGACGATCAAGAAACAATGTCGACAACGCTGACTCTGATGTGTGGCCGGTGGTTTATGGTGCGAATCAAGAATTCAACTTAGTATTTACAGCACGTCGATCAATGTTAAATGGCAACAACAGAAGATTTTCATGCGCAATTCCACCGTCACATATCTTCGGGTTCTGCAGATATGTCAAAAAGGTTATCTTTGGTGCAAAGCACACAATTGTATTTGTGAGAAAGACTTCCGATAATGATGCAATCTGGCGACCTGCTGGTATTGCTGGTAAAGAAATACTGACAAAGGTTTCGTTGTGGATGCCAGTAATTACACAATGATTGAACGAAGAATAACGGCTTCTCTCTTTTATGAATTCAGGTGGTAAATCGACATTGTCATGGTCGACAATGACTACATATAGTGTTCAGAGTACAATGAATGGTTTATTTACGTGGTAAATAGAATTACAGCAAAGGGTCTCTACCCCGCGACATATATTCATTCCTTTTCGAGATACTGCTAGAGCAGACCCACAAACAGGCAGTACAACGATATTTAACAAACTTGGTGTTACTGAAGTTTCACTGAGGGTAAATGGACACCAAGAACCATCCGAAGAGATATAATTGAATTTTGATAACAATCATGTAGCACATGCATATCATCGTTTGATGACCTTTTTGGGACATGATCAAATGTGGATTCTGGTCTACATATATCACAATTGGATTTTACAGCGCTGTATCCGATTTATTACTTTTCGTTGGAATACCTGCATTTATCTAGGCAATATGCCGTTGATATACACTTTATAGCTCGTGTGGCTATAGGAGCTATTGCTAATTACAGAGCAATCGCTGTTATACTATCACACAAAACAATACTGCTGGAAGGTTTTGCAGGACGAATGAGAGTCATTGATGCCCAATGGAAAATATTTAACTAGATCACTCGTGATCCATTGTACGATCAGTAATTATATCGCTCATGATATTATAATGTCATATCATTACATTAATCTTACTATGAGCCCTGGTCAGATTAATAAGCTAAAATCGTCATCAAAAATAGAATCCTGGAATAAAACTATTACTGAAATTAGCACAGATGACAAGCGATCCGAAGGGTCCATAAACACTATCACTGACAGAACGTCATCTCAAGCATGTCAGTGACGCCATATGATCAAAGATCGAGGTTAAACTTGATCTTTCTGCGGGTGCCATTAAAGACATAGCCAAGACGGGTGTTATATTTCCACTTCTTGCAGCTACACCAGCGTTGATAACCGCTGCAGACCCAGCTGTTGTAAAAACAGTTGCATTTGGTGCTGTTGTAACTGCCGCTGGGATGACGTTAAACAAAGCTACAGGTCACGGACTAAAGACTTCCAAAAAGTGTGGGGTCTAAGACTACCAGGAACTCCATAATGATACGGTCAGGGTCTAAGACTGCCCGGGCACTTCGATAAAAGTGCTTCCCATGTCCAATTTTGATTTACTTGATGCTGCTAAGAAATTAAAAATAAAAAAATTCAGAGGTGTTTCTATGCGTAATCAATTACAAAAAGCAACCAAACAATCTTGAAAAAGTATCATTAATCCGGATGGAGGTTTTGGTCCGGGCTCTCACTGGGTTGCCTATATAGTTGATCCACGTGGAGTGGTTTATTTTGATTCGTACGGGCTACTGCAGCCGATAGAAGTTTTACGATATAGTGGATTACCAATCTCGTATTCAACAATACCATCACAGTCATTAACAGATCCATCAATATGCGGTCCGGAAGTATTGGTCTGTCGCTGCATAAAGTCGTGCACGAATATACCAGCGGTCATTTTTAACAGGTTAATAGATTATAATGGCAGATATTTACGGAAGATCTGTTTTGAGTCTCACTCAAGACACGCCCCAAGGTGACTTATAAATATATAAACCCTTGACAAGGTCAAGGATGAGCTCAATAATCGTTTGAGTCTCGTTGGTTTGGACTAAGATGAAGTTGTTTTTCAGGCTCAACAAGGACGGTTCGAGACGAGCAATATCCCGTTGACAGATATTATTCTGCGGGTTCCAGGTGTGACCGAAGATAACGTAGTTGTGTTTGCTCATAACGGTACAATTAAAATCTCAGAGGAATCACTTATAACACTTATGGGAAATATTAGAAGAATTTGAGATATTATGTATGGGAACTCAACATTAAGTGGAAATACAATTACCAATTTGGAAGAGCCAAAATTAGACGATGAGGCGGCAACAAAAAATATGGACAACAACAACGCCACGATCAGAACCGAGACCAGTAAATATGTTATATTAACAATGACTGGCGATCTTAATAATGCTAGTAATACCATTACGTATTGAGAGAACCAGTAGCAGACGATGAATGATGACCTCGTTACTTAGAATCAATGATGGATTGACCAAGTTTTGTTCTGAATATACCAATCATGTAACCGAGTTTGCAAATTTTGTAGGAACACAAATAAATCCATTCATGAATTTTTTGAGAGCCCAGCAGTCATCGACATTAAGCTCTCTGACATCAAAAAGATTACCGATGGTGTAGTTCATTGCACACCCCCAATCAACGCTATATATACAGCAGCGTCCGGATCAGCATTATGGTCTCCACTAAGTAATTCCATCAAACAATCAGCTGCGTTTACCGGTATATATAGGTTCTCGGTACTCGGCGTTACAATATATACAATATCTACCAAAATTTTATTGCGTTATACACGAACTGGATCTTGTGCATCTATGTAAGTGATATTGGAGAAAAACAACGAGGAAATATTCATTGTGAAACCCGAAGTAAAGGGCCTCGGAGTGTTGTACTATTGGTGTATTGAATTCGTCGCCTACATACATCCTACTTCGAGTGTTAGTAATCTACATAATGAACCAATCCCCAACTGACATTCAACGTTTCAGATACGAGCAAGCTTGCGAGTGGCATCGTCAACTGAAAGATATCATTGAAGAGCATACATACAAAATATATAGATCAAACAAATCAGATCAAGAATTCGAAAAAAATATTAAGGTTTACTATGAAGCAATTGGAACGTCTGAGGAAAAATACTCTCTGTCGAAGACTTTGTCAAGAACTTTTGTCGGTAACTTAAAATCAAAATATAGATCCCTGATTTAAATAATGTCACAAGATCAATAACTGCGATTGCTAGAACAAATCGTCGCTAATACGACACCAACATCAACCAACTAGCCGGAGGCTGACGTTAGCTTTCCAACGGCAATTCTAACCAAAGATAAGGCACTATCACAATTGCGAGTATATTATAGCTGGCCAAATATTGGTACAAATTCATTTGGTGGGTTGCAAGCAAATAATTCACTGGTATTGCGTATAAATGTAAGCCTCCCAGAGACTCCGCTGGGGGAACACTAGACTGGAATGATGTAAGTATACCTGCGGATAGTTATCAAATCGAACAGATCATTAATGAGTTCCAGCGCAGAATCCAAAATCGCTATCACGGTTCATGATTATGCCGTTGATATATATATATATATATATATAAATCATCGATTAGAACTGTATTAGGATGAGCATTTGTTCGTGAAGGACCACAACACCCTCAAAGATCTGATAATATCACTGACACGAAAGCGTACTGGGGAAACATTCCAAATTATGAGACTTCTCGGTCGTAGAGATCAATATAAGTTGCACACCCCGCTGATAAATACACTGTTGTCGTAGTTGATAGAACTCCAGGCGACAAATCTCTCCCCGTTCAAATGGTATGGGAATTCACCTCCAATAGTTTATATTATACCGAAAATGATATCAAATTATTATTCGATATAATTAATCGCCAGCACAAGCAAATGAGCGACATGCTACATACTACCCCAGTCATTCACCCACTATATAAACGAGTACCCATACGGAACCGAGTATCTGGAGTAATTATACTATTTATAGTAAGGAAATCATCAAGCAAATAGAGTACATGAGCCATGTTGTATTGGACCTCAAGACTGTTCATCAAAATATTATACAGACGGTTATATCCAGCGAAGAATTCATCAGTGATCGTGATGGCACTATATACTTAAATAAACAATTATTTCTCAAGAAATATTCGACCATAACAACTCCAAACAGTGGCTGATATGCTAAAGTTTAAATTTCCCGGATTCAAAACGTCGACGAGCTGAATAAAAACGTCATTGACATTATCGATGAATACTACCCCCAAATATTCAAGGCTTGGAGACAAATATCACCTCCTCCAAGTATTCTCAAACATAACAGTGATCCAAACGGTGGTATTCGCGTCTCTCCGGGTGATGTCAACATCACTCAACGATCGCAGTCAGTCTGGTGTGTGATGCGATCGATGACACCTACCAAGTAGCAACTTTTGTCAGCGGGCATACATAATGACTTACCGTCACGCACATGCACATGTAATAAATAACGAAATTTCCGACAGTGCAATGAGATTATATCTTATTTTTACAGACATAGAAAATTCAACTATTACGTTATTTATCGATGATATGTGTGATGATGATAAAATATTGCTGACTCAAGAACGATTACAAGAATTAAATCGAGATCATACTATTGAAGTTAAATATGATAAAAATCTCATTTTAAATTATGTACATTCCTGTATTAACCTAATAAAAATAAATATTATAATCAGAATTAGATTGGAACCTTGATATAATCCCTTGCAGTCGAGGATTTTATGCGGGGTAGACAAAAATAGATATTTTTTATACTTACCATCTTTGATAAAATCAAGGACTTTATTCAGAAATGAATTATTCGGGGTCACATCGTTCACTTTCAGAACCATGCATAATTTTATTCAAATGTCTTACACAAGAATCCACAATCTTTTTTATTTCGTATTCTAGTGAAAACTCTGATCTGATTTTCTCCATCGCGTGTGCGAGTCAAACGAATTGCTAAATTTGTATATCATCGCATATACAAGCTAACGATTGTGTCATTGCCTGTTGGGGTAATTTAAGAAACCCGTTTTCGGCTGCTAGCGTGTATCTTCCCTCAGATTTTCTTTTTTGTAACATTTCATTTTCATTCGTAATTTTTTCAGGATCAAATTGATCATAAGGTTTTATATCATCGTCTTGTCATTGTTCAATCGAAGAAATACTCGCATTAATATTTTTGAAATTTATTATGTAATAAATATCTGTTTAAAATAAGAAAATATTTACATTCCTTTATTTTTGTCGGAATGTATGGATGGCACAATACACATACTTAATTCTCTAGCTTAACTCTAACATTCCTTAATGTATGGACGGCACAATACACACACTTATTAGTGCCTTAACTCGATACAATTTCAAGCTATTTATAGCACTACCATGAAGTGGGGGTGGGGTGGGGTGGGGTGGCTTCTGTTTTGGACCTTATGGCGAAACGCCCTTCGACATGTCCGCTGCTTTAAGATCAACAGATTTATACTGATATCATTAATTGTTTTGCACACCCTTCATATAATCAACCCGGGAAGTGCAAAATCAGCACCCGCCACGTTGTTGACATGGTGGGACGATGTTCATGAATTTTTAGTTATCATTATACTTTTCTGTTGAATTTCAATCTTGGGCTGGAGCCCCCAATTATTAAATGTGTTTTATCGCAATTGTCGACACATTTGTCAGTCATGGGATTGGAACACATAATTGTGGACGTTGAGTATGAAAATCCACAACGCTAACCACTCGGCTACAGAACCTTCAAGCTATTATATCTTTTCGAAATTATCATGAAGTTACAAATACCTGGAATTTCTGGTATTGCATTCCAGGAAGCGTGACCAAACAATAGATTTATTAGCAGCAGTCAGGGACTTTCAGAGCTTTGTGAAGAGTGAAATCACAGAGAAAGAAATTAATTGAATTTGCTGGCGGTGTCCGTGTCAGGGGACAAGAATACATACAGTAATCTCAACAAGAAAAAATCCTTAGCCGTCATAGAATATTACCCAGTTAATTACACGGATACAAGCGAGACTATTGTTTAATCTTTATGCAGATCTTTATGCAGATCTGCCCAGAGTCAACTCCCTTCACCCACTCCGACTGGGAGTATTTTATTCGCTGATAACATTTCTTTGAAAATGTTGAGTTGATTATATCATTTGCGACACGGCAAACCAAAGCTGAGAAAATATCAAAATATTTAGGAGCTGCATATATCGATGAAATCTTATTTGTTTACCTCTTTATGTATTTACAGATCTAACTGGTCTTGAAATCATATATTTTTCCAGTATTTTCCGTGCAGAATTCTGATTTGGTGTAATCGACTGATGATTTTGCAAATACATATTTCTTGGATTTAAAGCAATATAATCACAGACATTACCCTCTTCGATTAGACCATTAATACATTCATACACAAATCTGTGATTGTGATAATATCTCCTCGAACGGCACTTCGCTCTAGCATCAAACATGAGATAAGCAGCATGAGTAACATAACCAACTTTTTTTGAGGCGAAAGTGCCTAACGATATCAGCACGCGAAGCCTCATAATTTTTTTATGATGGTATGCGTTACAAATTCATCTTATCATATAAATATTTGTCTAAATTATAGTTTTATTATTGGAAAAAATATTGCCGGTGACAATGTTATCCCAAAGATCTAGAGAAAATTTCTTCAGCGTTTTCTTTTCTTTTGTATAGGAGATACAACATTGACGCCGTTGGCGTTATTTTGCTTATCATGCTACCGTTTCAAAGCTCTTTATTTTCTACATCCACATTGCACACATAACTGCTTTTCACCTTGACCACAATGTTACATTTCAAACACGGCTTTGGTACTTGACTAGCTCGTCGCACACTCTGTCGATGATATTTACAGTAATCCATTACACAAGCTTTATTACAAGAAGTTGTGGGGCCCCGAGTGGCCGAGTGGTCTAAAGCGCTCTCCGTTACATATCATTGCCATCTCACCTCTGTCTGCGTGGGTTCGAGTCTCCGATTCGGCCAATGTGGGTATGTGAGAAAGCTTGCCAGTAGCTTCTCGTGGGTCGGTGGTTCTTTCCGGGGTTTTCCCGGGTTCTTCCTCCACCATTAATACTGGCTGCCATGTATAGCCTATCGTGTGCTGAAAAATGGCGTTAAACCCATTGTATGTGCAATCATCAACACTCACAACTATTTATGGTTGAATCATTGTATATTATACGTTAAAGTTAAATTTAAATATATTTTACCCTTTATCATAACTGTATAAGGAGTTTACAGTATTATCTGCAATCAAGCCTTCTTAAGGGAGATTCTATTTTGACAGAACAACCCCGGACTTGCTGAGGCGAGCTCTGGTTATATTGATTTGACTAATAAAACTTTAATCAATCGTATCCGTGAAGCCAATAGAGAGTTTTGCAACGATTGCGCGACTAATGTGTGGTGAACATTCAAAAGTATACAAGCCGCTATTGCTACAATGACTGACCAGAGAGCTGGAATAATAATTAATTATCTAGACGAACAAAGATATATTTTTAAAATTTATTGTGTGGGCAGACGATAACGCAACATGGATTATCCGTGACAAACGTGATCCTATTGTGAATCACGCCGCGCTGGAAGTACTTTTACGTTAAGTAAAACTTCCAAACCAGGAATATTTACGTGTCTTGACACACCATATTATGATCGAGCATACCCTATGACGACAGTTGTTTATAAAAATTATCAACTGATGATTAGCCTATCGTTGATGATCTTCGACCAATGAAAGTTTCTCGTTTAAATTGTGTTTCCAAAGGACCCACAGAACATTTCACAAACGCGAAACGCGGAAATGCTATAACGGATCTGAGACGCCAAAAACTTAAATGAGTGGGATGAGCGCGGGAAAGGAAATGGGGCTACGATCAAAGCCGTTGCTGAGCTGGAAAAGAAATCAAAAGTTCCAATAAGGGTGAAATCTGTAACGACCGAAATTTTGTAAGAATCAAAATATAAATCAATGGGAGCCCCTATATAAATTGTTGATCAAAACTCACACGCGTGGATGTTGGATGTAACAATGTTTCCACGAAATAGAACCGTTACATTTTATGACGGTGATATATTTGATGTTATCAGAAATATCAGCAAGTGCGATTCTGTATCCGTGTGGTTGTTTCAAAGTTCCGAATGTAAAAATTATGATCCATTTGTACGACTTAATGGAAATATCTATAGTGCAGAATCTCTCAATGACGAAATGGAAAATCTTGCGTTGAGGTATTCAGATGATGTTGAACGATTACTTGGCAATTGTTTTATCCTTCCGTCAGTTGCTGTTCACTTTGCTCGGGAGAACAAATCATGGAAACCGACAAGATCGATTTTTCTTCACGATATACAAGACAGTTGTGTCTAATACGGACACCGTGGTTGTGGAATAGTAACTACGAATATAAGGGTGTTATTTGCGTTGAAAAGTTTGCATGTTATCCTGGATGTTTTTGGGAATGATGGAATGTACTGAATATTTTAAGCGATTAGGACATCCAACACACGAAATGGCCAGAGCTACAATAAATGGATCTTTACCAATCTTCGATTTAAGTAGATTTGCATGCATTGAGTCATTCGAGTTTACAATAATATTTACTTATCGGACGGAATAAAATTAGAGACAACTGTGTCTTATATACATGGCGTTTCTACACAGTTCACTCATTTAAGATTTTCGATGTTATCACTTGTTTCGATAAACTTATTATCGATGATAAATAATTTCATGAGTCGCAACAGATTCATTTTATGTAAATAGGAAATATGTATGATTGTTAAATGAATTAAATATCGGCGCTGATGCGTCATGGGTCGAATAGAGAATACAAAGAGAAAAAACTTAGTTATTATGAATCCACTGACGTTGGATCTGAGGAAATGTACTACAAAAATAGTCAAAGGTTAGCATCATCGGTATGCGATCCCGTGGCCAGACATAAAACAATCTATCTTAACGCGTGCGGTAGTTCTTGTAAACCAACACGTGCAGTTCTGTTATTTGGAATTTTGACATTGTTGTTTTAGTGCCTACATATAGACTCACCAGGGTAATGAAAGAAAGAGTGTTAAATTTCATAATTATCACAGCTTCTTTCAATGGAAAGGAGATGCGTGGACTCCTGAACGAATGGGCGAAAAATACGTTCCTAAGATCAATATTTGCGATGAATATGCACGGTATCCGTAGACGTGTTAAACACTTTTCTTGATTGGTTGTTAACTCGGAACATTGCTGTTATCATGTACGGATATCATGGTCATGGATTATCTCTATATGACTGGATAAAAACATTCGTAGATTATTATGAGAAAATAAATGATGATTAACGAGCGCTTGATTCAGATAAAATCCAGTGCTTAATAATGCGTGAAGTAATTTCAGAGAATTTGTGGAGAAGAACTGATTTAATGGTTGCAAGTAGAAAGATAGTGTGTGATACACTTCAATAGCAATTATTTATGTTAAGTTAAGAAAAGTTTTCATATTCTCCTGTGTCACTCAGTTATCAACTAGCAGATACGCGTAAACAAAACATTGATGTTGAAATTTTTGGAACTTTGACTAAATAAAAACTTGTGTAAAATGATATTGTTTTAGTTCTGTGGAGAAAGCATTAAACGCCAGATAATCATGCTGGACATTAGACTATACAATAACGATTCATTAATTGCAGAGATTAACTATTCCGGATACTAATATTTGGATTGTTGATCTTACTGATAGGTCGAACCTAGTTTATCCGGCAGTGTCGAGTCAGAAGAATGTTCGAGAAGGATAGCTGCCATATTCTAGATAATATTCAGATAATTAAAAATTAGCTAATTATCAGCGGTGTGACAAAAAACGTGACAACAAATTCGATATCGATGTTGAATTTATCATGATTCTGAAACAACGACAAAATAATCACTGTGCGAGCTGCAACACACTAATGTTGTGGAAGTATTTTCCTAGCGACGTTAACAATTTACCATGGACAGAATTAATAGAAGTCTTGGTCATACACGCAAAAATGTGAAACAACGGCAAAATAATCATCATGCGAGCTGCAACACACTAATGTTGAGAAAGTACTTTCCTAGCGACTTTAAGAATTTACCATGGACATAATTAATAGTAGTCTTGGTCATACACGCCAAAATGTAATTTTGACCTGTCTTGTATGTAATCGATGCAGAGGCGCTGGCTCACATCTAGCGAATAATCTTTCCCAAGAGTGAAGGCAGTGGTAATTGTGTATCTTCAGGAATTACTTGTAATTGTTAACATACAAATCCACGTTGAGGAGTAGTTGAATCTAGTTTGCAGATTGCAGGTCTACCTGTGGATCTTACCATGCTGTAAATTGTATGTGTGGTTATACTCCAAATAGGATCAGTTGCTCTTTCTTACAGCCTTCAAGTTCACCAGTTTCTTATATCTGACAGTCACATTATCGAAGAATTTTTTCTGTGAGGAAGTGTCATGTCGCTTAAATGGTACGTGTTTCTTCGAGATTGCATTGATGGTTTCATAGAAATTCCACGAGTAATTTCATTTTTTAATGCAGCTATCACACTTGGTAGTCTTGCAACCTTTTCACGAGAACTTGTGTTTGTGCACATTTCTTGAGCGTATTGATATCCAAACAATTGCTCAGCAAGTGTTCTACTAAATCGCTCAACGATTGCCTGATCGCGATGAACTGAAGTCTGCCCTTGACTGATTTTGAAATTATGTTGTTGCATCAGAGATGTTACGTACAAGAAATTCTTTGCCAGGATCAACCTGTAGAAACCGTGGTCGTCCCAAGCGTTCACGTTGATAAATTCTTTCAAACGCAGATGAAACTTTAGTTGCTATCTTTATTGATAGTGTTTCTATCTTCTTGCAACGTCAACGACTGTCAACGTGTATTTGTATGTGCGCGATTGACGTCTATCATTTTTAATAGTATCATGTGGTAAAAACAAATTATCTTCTTGATGAACTTCATTGCAAGTGCCTACATCAAAATGTGCATGCAGAATTTTGTTAGGTGGTGGTAGATACATTTTCCATAATGCCTGTCGTGCTAAACAATCTGCAGCAACAGAACATGTGACACCTGCTGCATCAGCAAATTTACTAATCACTGCTCTACCTTTCCAATATCCTCTTGGGCTTTAATAAACTGAGTCCATATAATAGTTATTTCTGATTAATTACCGGCCCCTAGCACCAGTTTACCGTTTACCTTTCATCGCAGAGCTTACGAAAAAGATTAGCAAGTGATTCTCTCAGAGATTTATTTTTTACAGACTTTATCGTGTGAATCAACTTCACGTCTGCAATATGTCTTTTTTGCATGAACATGGCATGCATTATAAATCGCATTTGTTGGATACTCTCCAGGTCTTGGTTGATCTTTTTCGTCAAGTCGGATATCATGTAGGATTCCAGGATCACATCAACTATATCCAACAATATGCTTCTTGCCAGGATACTTAGTCCATATAGCCCCTGTGGCATGAGAGATAAATTAATATGTTTTGTACTACATTTCACACACTTGCCTGCAGGTGCACGTTACTCCTCATTGTTGTTGTTTTTAATCCAATGGTTTGGCGGGTGCTCTGCATCGAACACAATATAATTTCATATATTTGTTATATTTATTCAACATGAATGTCATTGATTTCTTAGCTACACGAAAGCATGAGGCAGTCAAGCATCATCCAGCGCTACCAAATTTTATCAGAGCAATTATCATAGGTTCATCTGGGTCTGTTAAGACACAATTGGTACTTAACCTGATAATGAGATTGCTCAACTGGGATAAGTTATATTTAGTGGCACCATCTGTAGATGATCAGAGATGTTACTTCTTGCCTAAAGATTTTAAGGAAAATGCAAAGTTGTTGGGTAAGGACGGTAATAATATCATTGATTTTATCACCGACATCAACGATGCGCTGTTGGTAGATGATCTTGAGGGTAGTATTAACAATCTCATAGTATACGGTGATGTGATCATAGACAAACAATCAAATCCAGCTCGGATATTTTCCTGAGGCAGAGAGAGAGAGAGAGAGAGAGAGAGAGAGAGAGAGAGAGAGAGAGAAATTAGATTTTAATGACATTGTGTACCATGTTTAATGCATTTAAAAAACGGGTATTTTAAATATTTTTCTTGTTATTTTCTTATGTCGTTACTGACTTACCAGTGGAAATTCATTACTGATCTAGAGATTGTGGAAACGATAGCCTACTATTGAAACAATGTTAATATATCTCTCTTAATATGCGTATTAATGTGTCATGAGCGGATCACAATTTGACATACCAACAGTATTGGTAGTTTAAATTATTTTATACCAAAACTTTAAATATCATGTCATTTATAATGGATATGGTAGATATCTAGACATTCACTAAATTAAACAATTATCTAGAGGTTTTTATTTATTTATTTATTCATTCATTTTTTACGTTCTTCGTGTCTTGTTTTGAGGCAATAATAATATAGTCATTGTTGGGGTATGGGCCGAGACAAGGAAATCACAGTCAAGGGTTATACTATTTGATTCCCCCAAGAGACAATACCGAGTGGGGAGACAAAGAATGTAACCCCACGATTGAGTTTCCCTGTCTTGGTACAAAAAACGACGCAGATTATTTTTGTCACCCGAATTTTTCAAACTAAATTAAAATAACCCTGCACCATTGACATTTAGTCAGTAGATTCAAAACACAGTATTCATCAGGTACTATTATTGCTTCTCACTCTATATACAGGTCATCAGGATTTGTACTCAGTTAAGAAAATCGGAATAATTATCTAAGCAGAATCTACTATATTTTGTCGCTTTTTGAAAAGGAAATAAAATGAAGAATTTTTTAAAAATTTTTACGTGTTGGAAGCATTGTACAATGAGCGTCTCGAGCCACGTGCTTTTGTTTATGATGAGTATTAAGACGAATATGTTAATGATGTAAATGGGGTGACCTGACGACCCAAAGTACACACGTTATACGCATGAAAAAATAGAAACATAACATTATTGGATCTTATTTCTGTATTATGACATTTAATCGATAGATGTCATAGGAAATTGACAATAAATAATTAATTCTTTTTATTTGGTTAAGTTTTCACTTTCATCAATTAAAATTTTTGAAAAGTTCTATGGTAGGCATCGGTACGATATTGTGCAGTATAACATGCCCACTGGGTACAGTTCTAATAAAGAGTGTAGTGACATCATGCAATTTTTAATTCATGACTTTCTTGGAGATTTATATTTTCTGTCTTGGAAATAGGGCAAGGGAAGTCATACACTACATGGAAATCTTTTCTTGTGGAGCAGCATGTGGACTGATGAATAAACCACTCTGGTTGGTAAGTACAGGAGTTTTCAATTGCTATCGAGTTATTATATTTGATTCAACTGGGGCGGATTGTGAGTGCTCGATAAAGTTAGAAGAAATCAGTTTTACGTAACACATTTCTGGGTTTTGCTGGCTTTGCATTAGCACGTGAGAGAGTTTAGTTTTGTGGCAATTGGTGTGCATTTCCTGTGTGTCTGAAACTTTATCAGATAGCTCTACCTGTGTTTATGTTTGTGTGTCAAAATGTTTTGTGTGGTGTTATCAAACGTGGAAATACAATACGTTGCTTACAGTGAAATTGTTTTTGCTATATATCTATTGTTGTTGTTGGATTTTATAACATCTACGTCAGTACAGCAGAAAACATCAGTTCCTATCGTGTAGACACCATGACTCAGACAACAGGTCTGAAAAAATCAGGCTAGGATAGGAAAGTTTATGTTAGCAAAACAGGTACATTTCCATATCGCATGGATGAGAATGTTTTCTCTTGATGATGATGACCGCGTCGAAGTCAGAACGTTATCAGACCTTTCCATCTTATACTAGAAAGAAACCTCGTATGTAAAAAAAATAACCATTTTGAATGCTTCAACGAAGTGTCATTACTAACAGGAAAATTAGCAATATTTTTAGGGTATTGAAACAAAATGATTTCTTCCAGTTTTTAATACCAAGCTACAAAGATTACATGAAAAGGTTAACGTTCAAATAATTCAGTACTGAAACGCAATCGAATATTGTTTTCATCACCTGATATTTAATAAGAATATGTTGTTCTCAGATATAGCCGAATATTCGTCCACCAAGAAGCTTACCAGATTGGGTAGTATAACTGCAATTACCTCCAAAGCTTTCAGGGAGTCAAAGTTATTCGATCTGCATCAGAAAGAGATGAAGATATTCGAAATGGGTCTCGTCTCTACTTTCATTTGTAGTGCAATTTCTTTCTAATACGCAGTGTTTTGCATGTGAGCTCATAGTGCAACACGTATTATGGTTTATGCTAGATCATTCCATTCAGAATGTTCTCCGCTTTTTCCATCGCATGGCAACTAGTAATAATCAAACCCGGGTTTGCAACTGCGGCATCATAACCTCATAGAAGTCAGAATTACGAGATGATATCCCATCTCTAACAGCAACGTAAGTAATAGCTTCAGACAGTCGAAAACGGATGATTTCTTAATTTTTTTTAATTCCAATGTTGTGGAAATAACAGTAGAGAATTGGACCACTATAGCGTCAATTGAAACCCAGTCAAAAGGTTCGTGGGCCACTATAGCATTAAAAGTTAGAGCGTCAATGGAAAACCCAGTCAGGAAGGTCGTGGGCCAAAATAGCGTCAAGGGGAACTGAACATGGTGAAATTGAATGGGTCACAATAGCGTCAAGGGGAATTGAGCATGGGGAAACTGAATGGACTATTTTGGCGTCAAGGGGAATTGAGCATGGTAGTATTGCGGTTGTATAGGGACAAGGGAAAGTTGTGTTGGTATAAAGATAAGAGGAATGATGAGAAACATAATAAAGACACAAACACATACATACATACATACATACATACATACATACATACATACATACACGAAACATGGTAAAAGGAAGAGCTATATTTTCGAGGCAATGGAGTGGCCCTGAAAAAGGGCCTTTGTATTTTTATGTTAACACCATTCCGTTAACATAGAGGGAATCTCACATATCTTCTTCTCTTCCTCAAACTTCGTCTGACCTCTGGTCCGGAGATGAGGACTCTCCTTAGACAGTCTTGTCTCTCCACATAGATCCTTCTTTTCCAAAGGGCTATATCAGTCATTCGGGTAATTTTCTATGGTGATCTGACATACATGGGATAGTTCGGGTTGAACAGCATTGACGATACGAGTGAAGACGATTCTACGTTTGTCCACATCTTGTGACGAGAACAGGTGAAGGGAATGAAGTGAACAGCTGTTATTTATAGTGGAAGAGCGGATCGAAACGGATTGAGTTCTTTCACCAATCCAAACACGCGTTACAAAAATTCAGTCACACAGCGGAGTCTGTCTTGCAATCCCGAGTGTGAATGAAATGTATCATACTTCTTTAATACGACCCAAGAGAAAAAGACCTTCCCGTGCCAAACAGTCGGATCCCGTCCACACACCTACTACGCCTGAGATACTAGAATTATTAATGTCTACCAAATAGTCGACAGGAGCCGGTCCAGATGTAGGTCTTGGCCGTGGCAATGGGATAAGACAGCTAAAACTGATAACTTCCCGATCCTGAGTTTTTTAAATATAAAAATACCAAAGAAACAAACACCCAACGGTCCTTTTCAAAGCCACCCACTTCTCTCGAAAAGAGGTAGTATTCCAATTGCCTAAATCGAAAAAAGATCAAAATCCATTTTTACCCATGATGTGTGAGGGCGTGAGTGTAGGTCTTAATCATAATAAAAATCAAAACTAAGAGACATTTACATTTTTCTTTATGGTCTATTCTGGTACAAATGTACCATTTTTTTAATTTATATTTCTTCACTTTCACAGGTTTTTTTTCTCATCGTCTTCACTTTTTTCTCGTCTTCTTTCCTTTTCTTTCTGGACATGTATGGGTTATTCCTATTTCGAGGGTACCTCTTCTTCTTGTTCTAAACCCCTCTCTTCTTCCTGCCCCTGTTGTTTCTTAGGCCAGTCTGGAGAACAATGTCCTTTGTCTTGACAATGACAATAGATATCTTGACTTTTGTTTCTTTTTTCTCTTGTCTTGCTTTTTCGACTTGGTGGACATTTTGAAAACCTCTGCCCTTTCTTCTGACAGATATAGCAAGTATCTTGAGTTTTATCTCGAAAGTCTCGAAAGAAGGGGATAATTCGTTGGCTTCTCTGAAGAAAACCTTCGTATGACACCTCGCAAAGCTCTGATCAGAAGTTCTCTCTGTGTTGGCTCGTCCATCTTTCTGTTCGAATTGAGAGTGACATGAATACTTGGAGGGAAGACACTGACCCTTTATAAAAGCAAGACACTCGTCTGACATGAACATATAGGGGACCACGGCGTTTCAAATGGAGACATTTCACATTTTGGGTTAAAGGAGAAAGAAGAAGAAATTTAGAGGCAGAAACATGACTTGTTGTATCGCACATTAGCTGAAGTCTTGGCTCCAATCCTTGCCAGCAATTTTGTTGATCACGTGAGTGAACCAGAATCCAGACCCAGAGACTCTACACCAAACCAAAGTCCACCAATACTAATAACCCCTAAAAGTACTGCCACATTCGAGAGACCAATAAATGTTACTCTAGAAAATTTAGAACCACTGTCTATATGTACAAGTTTAAAGATTTCAGGTCCGACGTACCGCTGAAGAATGCAGAAGACTTCGTCACCAAGGTGTGGGATTACTTGTTAACCATACTGAAACAACAATGCGAAGCCAAAGATGACGATCGCTTGACCCTCTCCATTGATCACGACAAACCACAAGGAGAAAAACGAAGAAAGGCGATCGTTTGCTAAAATGGCACAACGACCCTGTTTACCCAAGACTGAGTATTTATCCGAACCTTCCCGCTACTTCCAGATGATTCACAACAACACCAAACACATGAAACACGTGGACGTCCTTCGTGAAGACTTGATCCTGGTTAATTACGAAGAAGAACTGGACTTTGTAGATGCTGACGAATTTGGAAATGTCATCATTGCGGCTTACGTGACAGCCCATGCTAGCTTAAAATTGTACGAAGCGTTACACCAATTAGGAAATCGTGTGCTGTATTTTGACAGGAACAGTTGCACCTACATCAATTGCTTGGGTCACAGGCACCCTGATATAGAGGGAGACCGTTTAGGAGCCTGGACGGACGAGCACCCCGATGACAAGAATTTACGTTTTTCAAGTGGTGGTCCTAAAACTTACGGCTACGTATACCTGGACAAACAAGGAGAAGTGCACACCGATTGTAAATTTATAAGATTGACTCTCAATTATCGGACCAGTCAAGTGGTGAACTTTGTGGTACTGAATGAAGCCTTGCAGTCTGGAATGTATCCAGATCTTAAAGTCACCACCTACCGACCTCACAAGATTGTACGTTAGCCATACACCAAATCGTCAGTCGGCGGTTGGAGAAAGTGTATAAAATCATGTATCAGAAGCGAGTGCGCTTCCTATCCAATTTACTTTACCTAGCAGCAGAGGGGGCGAATCCGACATTTTGTCCAATCGTTATTTTGCTTAATTATTACTTTCTGCACTCAACGATCTAGTGTCGTCAGCGCCTGGTAAAAAAAAAACGACGACGTCGTTGGGGGATCGTCGCGTCGTCATTTGGTTTAATTAACACCTTCTGCGCGCCGATCCCCAGCGTCGTCAGCGTCCGGTAAGCACATCGACGACCGCGTCGATGTCATCGCCCCCTCTGCTGCTAAGTAGTTATTTACAATGAAAATTATTTACAACTAACCGAATATTTGGTCAAGTCCGATACGATATCGTGTCCGAGGATCATGTAAATTTATCGTTATGAATCCATGTGGGGTCGACTGAGCATGACTAAAAAAGTTTCGAAAAACATTAAAGTCCATGTCACCGCCGCACCATGTCTGCCAAATATTTCGTAGCGTGTGTGTATCAACGCCGTTGAATACAGCAAGAATATTGCAGTTATCTCTGATTACTTTTGGAATCTGAGTGTATCGTTGAGTGACATATATCACGTCAGTGTTTTTATGCCTGCCTCTGGAAAATATCCTAGCTGGGTTCTTTTGATTGTCTAACATAACATCATCGTACACGACTAGATTGTTAACGTCGCCATCAATATCATCAATACCCGGTGCATCATTGATATCCGTAATAAACTCAATAACATTCTTTTTAGCGATCGCTGATGCATTCTCGTTGAAATCTTTCAACACCTCGTAGCATCGTTGATCATCTACGCTAGGAGCAACCAAATACAACTTATCCCACTTCATCCATCTCATTATTAAATTGAGTAACAATTGCGTCTTGCCGGATCCAGATGGTCCGATGATAATCATCCGGATCGAGTTTGGTAACGCTGCAACATGCTTAACTGGTTCTCTTGTTTTAGTCGCCGAAAAATCAATTATATTCATATCTCTATACATAAATTATGGATCTATATTGTGTGAAGTGTAGAGTGCGTACTGGCACAAATGATATGACAACCGTTACGACAAGAAATAACAGATCGGCGCTTACTGGTAAGTGTGTACAATGCGGTACAAAGAAATTTAGATTTATTTCTATTAGACCCGGAGATGTTTTAAAAAAAAGCGAGGAGGTGACATCGCAGCCAAATTGGCAAAACTCCCCGGAACACCGTGGGCAAAGTATCCAGGAGAAAAACACCTCCCAGGATATAACTACTGTGGCCCCGGAACACGATTAGATATTAGACTCGATGATCAAAATCAGCCCAAACCCGGTGAGTATCCAATAAACGCTATCGATAAGGCGTGTCATGCTCATGATGTTGCTTACAAAAGTAGCGATCTGCAACAGCGTCATATCGCGGATGTAAAATTAATTCACGCGCTCAATGCTATTCCTGATAAATCCGTCAAAGAAAAATTAGCCTCATGGTTGGTAAAATCGGCTATGAAAGGTAAATTAATGATTGGCGCTGGTAATTAATAACAATCATCCAAGAAAAACGATGGATTCCATCTATTATTCTCCGAGAGGATACTGGAAGGGGAAGGCCGCAATTGGTAAGCTTGCAAGCGCTGCAAAGGTAACAAAGACCACTGCGGTTAATTGGTTATCCAAACAGGCTATATGGCAAATCTATCTACCACCGCCTAAACAAATCAACTTCTCGCGCTTTGATGTCAGCGTACCTAATGAAGTTCATCAGGCTGATATACTATTTCTGCCGCATGACAACGGTTACAAATACGCGCTAACCGTAGTTGATGTTGCGAGTCGATACAAACAAGCGGAACCGTTGAAAACAAAGTCAGCAACTGAAGTAGCCGATGCGTTTGAGCGGATTTATCGAAGAGGTCCTCTGCGCTGGCCAAATCTATTACAAGTTGATCCTGGTAGTGAATTTCGCGGCGCTGTTTTATCAACGCTGAAACATCATAGCGTCGCGATACGACGAGGTCATACTGCGCTACATCGTGATCAGGCAATTGTTGAACGATTCAATCGGACTCTCGCTGAACGGTTATTTGGATATCAATACGCGAAGGAATTCATCCAAGAAAAACGATCTCGTGAATGGGTTAAAAGGTTGCCAGGTGTAATTGCAGCGTTAAATAACGAGATTACCCGAGCAATCAACATGGAGCCCAGCGACGCGATTAAATACGAGTATATACCCGGAAGATCAAAATTAAATAGCGTTTCTAAGCCGATTCTTGGCGATGTCACTGTTAGATATCTATATGAACCAGGAGAGCTTGAAGGCGGTAAAAAAAGGGCTACCGATCCTATTTGGAGTGTTACCACACATAACATATCAACGATAACACGATCAACTGGTAGACCACCGATCTATAGACTGGATTCAACTGCTCCTCAGCGCGGATTTACACGCGAGCAACTACAAGTGATACCTAACGATACTCAATTACCCCCGCGTGGTCTTAACTAGCGCCGTTGCGTCTATTACACTCAAGACAGGTCAACCTCACATTGTTTTTGACATGACCGAGACTGTTATCGATCCTATCCACGGTAAATTGGCGAGTGTCTTTATCCGAATAACGCCAACTCATTATACAATTGCAACTCGCGCAGTGATTATTCTGTTGTTGTCGTAGCGAGATTATTAATTCGGCATCAATATCAAAACGCCGCTGTTTTTTTTTATCCTGTTGGCGGTAACCCGAGAGTTTTCTATCAATGACGCTTGCATCGATGGTGACTTTGTCGCCGGCTTCGTCAGTGACTCCGTCACCGGCTCCGTCAATAACAATTCTTCGAAGCTGATTTATCCTTCGTACTCTGGACACTGCAAGATAGACTAGATTCGACCATTCGATGCGATTATCAACTATCCAAACAATTGTGTCCGTGATGGTTAGTCCCTGCGAGGAATGTATTGTTGTTGCGTATCCTAGCGTCCACGGGGATTTATCAGCACGTAGCGCGTCCTCGACGACGCTGATATCAACGAGCACGATATCATTCAGCACGAGAATTTGTTTTTCTGTCTGACCTGGAATTTCAACTTCAATGTTCTGCCGCCGTGTGTCCGCGGGTCTATAACATAACGGCACTGGACGCGTTGGAAACTTTTCCTTATGCAACGTAAACAACTTCCGCTGAAGTGTGTCTCTGACTATCTTTCTACTCGCTACAATCAAATCGTTTGGTCTCCATGTTTCCCAGAATTCATTTAACGGCGTTTCCGGAATCACCTCGCGAATTATTTCACATTGAATTCTATCCGGTTGTAATCTGATCAATTTTTTAACCTCGCGCAGTTGTTCATCAAGTGCTCGGTAATCAGTATCGGTTTCTTCATAATAGTCCACAAAACCCTTTAACCAATCATGTGGACCCTCGCCGACAAATGGTGGTGGTTGGCCATGGTCGCCACACATGATCACCGCTGTATTCGCGCGCAGCAACCACTCAAGAAACATTTGTAAAACGTCTAACGAAACAGTACATATCTCATCCCAGATGATAATGTCGGGAATAAATTTTTCACCCATTCGATCAGGAGTCCACTCACCGCCGCTGTATCGAAAGAAGCTGTGATAAGTAACGGCGTCAACATTTCGTTGTTTTATCTCTCGCGCTAGTCTATGAGTCGGTGTAAGCACGATTATACTTGCCCGCGTTCGAAATAATTCAATTGCCCGAGTCGTCTTTCCTGACCCGCCACAGCCGCTTAAATAAACCGTCTTGTGTCTACAAATTGGATCAGAACACGATGGTGCATTAGACCATTCTGACAATTTATCACCGCGTAAGTAGTTGTTCTCAACGGTGACATCTGCTGACGGGGAATAATCGCGTCGTATTTCATTTTTAATTCTCCATGTACCCCAACTCTCGTCCGGACTAGTAAACTCGGCTACGTTTCCCTTATACGCTACGTCAACATAAAACGAATCAACGGCTACTCTAACCGCGGTATCGGGGAATCTATTTATCATCGAGAATAAATTGATAGCGGCATATCCCAGCATAGACGCCCTCAAATGCGGATATGCCGGGCTGTCTCCATCGCTGTAGGAAACAACTGTACCCAACCTCGTTCCATTGGACAAGAAAGCTGTTTTGCAGTTCACGTATCTATTTTTTGCCACTGCGTCCTTGATTACGAAATCATATTCTGCGTCATCTATAATCAGCCGTGAGCAATATCGTTTGTAGTCGCAGTTTTTTCCACCTTGTGTGAACTTACCAATTATTCTTCTACCGAGATCTTTTGCCTCGCGGTTTCGTTGGTTAAATATCCTCCTGGACCATTCGATGATATATTCCTCGTCGGCATCAATGTTTTTTCTGGACTCGTCAATTATGCTATCTAGACGCTCCGGTTCTGGTAACCAGACTTCAGTCTGTGCCCGGTATGATATAATCGCGTCACTGACAATCAACGAAACTAGCATTTTACAATCAATCATATACCGTAGCAGCGCTATTGGCAGCCACTTCTTTTCAGTCATGTGTCTACCGATCCAAATATAACAACAGCGATGAAGTCCTGCTGCGAATTCAAATGATACTATGCGAGCGAATCCGGTTAAATCAAAATCAGGCAGTGGTCCATTAATAGCAACACGAGTCATTTCATGTCTGGGGTGTCCAAATCGTTTGAAATACTCAGCGGCGGATCCATACCCGAGAAAACTCGCTGGATAACAGGCAACCATATCAACCGAGATCATAGCGTCGCGGTTGTATTCAGTGTTCCATAGTCCACCGTGATAGTATTCCAAACAACTGGATTGTACATCTGGTAAAAATTCCTTGCGCGTTGGTCTCCACGCATTTTTCCTTGCTGCAACATGAGCTACAACCGATGGAATCGTAAAACAATTTGTTAGCAGTTGTTCATCATGCTCTTCAAATTCCATGGCGGTTTTTTTCATCCTGTTGTGAAATGCTTCAGTACGATATAATTCGCCGTTTGGTCTTACAAACTGATCAAAGGTATCCGCATCGTTTTCAGCGCTGCGAAGTAACCACACTGATACAGGGTCGTTTTTACACAAGTAGGCAATAGCATCAAATAGTTTCCTCTCCGCGAGAAAACCGTCCTTGGAGAATTGTTCTCCCAGGAATTCTTCGGGTATATACTTTACTGTTCTATCCCGTGGAAATATTGTGATCGCGGGCGTCCATGCGTGTTCGTTATGATCAATAATTTTGATTGGGGTTCCATTTGATTTATACTTCGATTCGTATAATACTTCACCGGTTATCGTTGTAACGGTTATTGGAAACCTCAACGACGTTTCTAATCTCGCTATGTCGCTGATGGTTGCTCCACGCTCGCGCACTGTCTCCTCCCACCGGTTGATTTTGCTACGTCGTAAATCAGTCAATTTGTTTCCTCGACACGCATTTGTAAAATGCTCTATTACTCGTTCTGCTACACAATTTATCCCCGTTGACTGTTTCATCGGTTTTAGTTTTCCGATATCAGGTTTCTTATTTAACGGGTATATTCCATAAACAACTGCTGTTTCAGGATACGCTCGTTCATAGTATGGTCTGTCAACTCCGGTTAACAACCCCGGCTTGGAGTCGCGGCTGACAATGACTGTTTTCTTGTCGCTGAGAACCGGTTCAAATTTATCACGTATGATCCAATCGCCTGATTTCACCCGGACAATGAATTTTACTCTGAAGAAATATCTTTTACCGTCAAGTTGTGATATTATCGTTGCTGCGCGGTTGTCGTTCATGGTAGCATCAACAATGCCATCAATTCGAAATGTTGACCAACTGTGAGATGCGCCATCACGCTTGAATTCATTGATACAATCGCGTATTTTATTCAACAGGGTTTTATCGTTTATTAACGCTTTTGGTGTGTCCTTGAGGACTCTATCGAGATTGAACTTAATATTTTTCCGGGGCTTAATTGCTGCCAATCTCTCAAACTCATCCATATAATTAAAACAAGTATTTAAATGAAAGAATATAGTATAATGAATCACTGCAAATGGTTGATGATTGGGTCGACAACCCCGTGCAATAAATCATGTAGAGGTGAATTCTGCGGGTATCATTTACAAAGCGTTCGTAATGGTTCTCTTGGCCCCCTCCCGTGCTTGGTTTGCCACGTCGGTGTAAGAGGAAAATCACAGTTATGTATTAATTGTGGCGGAAAGCGATACAGGGAACTAAAACGCTATTATGACAAGCGAATTAAAAACGCCGTCATTGACCCCACCGCAGACTTCGTCATCAAAACCCCCCAAGACTACGTTGAAAGATTCATAATTAAACCAAATAATAAATTAGACAAATAGTATTATTATACAAATGGACCAAGAATTTCAGCCGCACCCCCTGCTCGTCAATTACGAGGTATCTCGCGACGGCATTGTTCGAAATCGTAGACTGAAGAAGCCGGTTGGATGGAAAAACAATCACGGATATTTGATGTTTACTGCTGGAGGGAAAAAATATCTCTGTCACAGAATCATCTATGAATGTTTCCACGGACTGATCAAAGATCGTCTCGTTATTGATCATATTGATGGATGCCCTCAAAATAACAGACTGTGTAATTTGCAAGCCATCTCTCAGAGTGAAAACAGTAAAAAAGGCCAAACTGGTAAGTACTCAAAAGCAACAAGGGGTGTCAAATCATTTGATACAACAACTCACGAGGAAAAAATATTTCAGTCGATGAATGAGGCAGGAAAATATTTTGACATTTGTATCACCTCAGTACGGTTTGCTGCAGAACGAGTATATCAAACAGCGATCTCAAAAAAGACGGGTCATAGAATTCGATTTTCATATATAACATCAAAGGGAGATAACTCGTTTTGTGATAGCGTCGCATGACAAGAGTTACGTCCCTTGAAGTCTAATTGATGTTGCGTCCCTTGAAGTCTAATTAATGTTGCGATTAATTAATCATTTTACGATGAAAACTAATGAAATACACGCTATTATCTAACGGCTGTATTCTTTTTTTTAATGTTTTATTTGAGTATTTGGTTTCATTTAAATGCCGTGAAACACCATTAATAAGTATTTAAGGATTCAAACGATTCAAGGGAATTCAAATTAACACACACCTTGTGACTGACGCCGCTGTATTAGTCACTTTATATATAAGATGACTCGTTATAAGCCTGGGGCTTTCGAAAGCCAATTCAACTAATCAAAACTAACCCACGCTCTTGACCCGGGCGTGTGGTTGTCTTTTGTTCACAATCATGCAACCGGGTTAATTTAATTGGGTTGCTTTTGATTGGTTGAATTGGCCGTAGAGTTCCGCCCCGCCGTTTTATGTTTGTGCTGTCTTGTGCCGTCCCATCATCCATCAATCATTTCATTGTAAATATATTTATCCTTAATTAAGTACATGTAGTGATGTCCCCCAAGCATATCTTCTGGGCGGTCTACGATGACGTTTGTCACCCTAGGCCTCCCTCCCGGAGATGTATGCTTTGGGGTTCCAAGATGTGAATGTCCTTAATTAAGTATATGTATATGCCTGTAATCTGCCACAACACTCGAGTGGAGATCTACGGCATTGTACCGTCCATGTATGCCTGCAATCTGCCACAACACTCGAGTGGAGATCTACGGCATTGTACCGTCCATGTATGCCTGCAATCTGCCACAACACTCGAGTGGAGATCTACGGCATTGTACTGTCCATACAAAAAACGGGGTCAAAAATGACCCCAATAATTTTATTAAAATTTTTGATATTAGAAATAAGATGTTTTATAAGAATAATGAATATCGAAGACATCAATAATATATTAACTGAGATTTCAAAATTAAAAAATCAAGGAATTGAATTATCTGATGGTCTCGACAGTGAAAAAATATTATCCGATTATGAGATTATTAACGAACAGTCGAAACGGGGGCGTTTTACCCTGGCCCGCGAGTATTTTTTTATAAAACGATTACAACATACGATTAATGAGAACCTGTACCACAATGACGCAAATGCATTCATTGGACTATTTACTGCCGTTGAAATAATACGAAAAAAACTCGGACGTGTTTATGAACGACGCCGGGAGATTTCTAGTAAGATCAAAAACATTAGAAGGATTATAGACGAAAACTCCGTGGAGCCCCCGATGGTACACTCGGCGGAAAATTAGAAAATTGCGGATCAATTTACAATAATGGTAGGTGAATCACTTACTACTCGGCTAGCCAGAGAGCGGCTAGCAGCGCTTAAAAAGTTCATACCGTTACGAGACAGAGTGAGAGAGAAACTTCAAACGCGACAACAAATGCAAACCGATTTTACTGTTGGAAGCGAACAGTTATTTGCCCCGGTAACTAAAGCGACTAAGGATGTTACAGCTGCAACAGAACGAGCAATATACGGGGATATTCCTAAGGAGGGCGAACGGAAAGAGGCGCCTCTTCTTCCTGTACTTGAAAAGATAGCAGCAGAGACAGAACAAACACAGCAACGGATAAAACAACTTTCCAGTGATATAAAAACCCAACGAGAGTATGAACGATTAGCTGATATTGATGATTCTGAACAGGGTGATGTTGGTGAACTTCAAAAAATTTCCACTCAAAAAGGAGTCCCCTTTATAGATAAACTCACTGAAGAGGCTATAGCACAAATAAAACGACCTCAATTACTGAAATCCGACGAGTATAGGGTTTTTGGTAATTTTGCCGCTCAAAGCTATCATTCAAGAAAAAACTTTTTAAAAGACGAGTATAAAAACAGTAATATAAAACGAGATGACTGGGTTAATTGGTTGTATAAAACGAATAAAGAGATTGATCGCTTGGATACAAAAGAATTGGGATATAAAGAATTTAAAAAAGGAATTGATGATTATGATATACGACAACAACAAGAAATACTACAACAGCAAAAAGAAGAAGTCCGAAAAAAACGTCAAAAAAAAGCTGGTTCTAAAAAAACAAGCGGAGAGGGGTATCCAAGTGGTAGTGGTCTAGTTGAAAACGCTAGTGTTACCTGCCCTAATAGTGTTCTCAGTGATATATCACGGCTAGAGGTATTAATTGGAGGAAAACGAGCCGGAAATAACTCTACGGAAATAATCAATGAGGCTGCTGATATTTGCAAGCGGTTATTTGCAGGCGGTATCATAGACATTAATACATATCGAACGCTCATAGACGAACTCGTGGATGATTAATTGGAAAACTGGTGTTTTTAATAAGGATGATCATACACTACAATCACGATAAACCAGTACTCGTCTACGTGGTAAACTCGCGATTGCCTGTTTACCGTGCGTACTATGGAGATGGTCTCGGTAGCACCATTGCGGGGTTATTTACAAGAATGGCTCCAAAAGTAGCGCCGTTAGCCAAACAATTAGGAATGAAGGCTATTGATGTTATTCGTGATAAGGGAATTAGTGCTATTGGAGATGTTGCCGGAAAGGCGCTTTCAGCCGCGCGGGACAAACTAATGTCGTTGGTGAAATCCAAGAGATTTTCAAGAAAAAAACAGATGCCATCAACGACAGTGATGCCTGCGAATGTCAGTAAAGTAATAAATAACGCCGTGGAAGAAAAACTAGAGTCGTTGGTAAACAGTAATCAAGATGACACCGCAAACATAATAGCGGGGAGTGGTTTAAAACGACGACGATGATTTAGATGCATCAGCGTATTATTAAATAAAATGTTTAAACGAACAGCTGACCCGGCGTTTGATATGGACGCACCAGTGCACAAGGATGATTCCGTCCGTAATTATCAATTTTATTCCTATTATGCAGTACAACCCGACATACGATCGCGAATTGAACTTCAAGTCCATGATACCAGTAAATACTTTTTACCGTGTGAAGCGTTTATTGAAATCGAAGGAGAACTTGTAACAGAGGCCGATACTCCTGCTGTACCAGCACCGTATCCAGATGGTACCAAAGTTGGCTTAGTCAATAACGGCGTAATGGCGCTGTTTGAGAGCGCAAAATATCTCATTGACGGGCGAGAGATCGAGTCTATAGAACGCGATGTTGATGTTGCTACAACAATAATCGGGCTAGCAAGATATTCCGACGATTACACAAGATCAGCGGGTCCATCTATGATGTTTGCAAAGGATACTAGAAACACTGCCGGAAACTCGCAATTTGTGGTAAGACGACCAAAAAAAAATGCTGGTGACGCTGATGCTGATATTGAGAATATGATTATAAACAGCGATCCTAATTTCAACATCGGAGCCGTAACACGCATATCAATGTTAACAGGACCGCGTAGATCTTTCTCATGCGCGATTCCACTGCATCATATATTTGGATTTTGTAGGAACGTGCGAAAAGTTATCTACGGAGCAAAGCATACCGTGCTACTTGTGCGAAAAGGTGATGATAGAAATGCAATTTGGAGAATTCCAGCGGATACTGCAAATCCAAATAATGACCCTGGTAAAGTCGTTTTAACTAAAATGTCATTGTGGATGCCGGTGTTGACTCCATCCATTACCACAGAGGCACGATTGCTATCCTTCATGGAGCAGGGAGGAAAATCATTACTAAGTTGGCTAACAACAACAACAGATATTAAGCAATCAAATATCAATGGTATATTCACATGGAACCTGGCATCACAACAAGGTATTTCGGCTCCGCGTCATATATTTGTTGCGTTGCAGGATATGACGAGAGTTGATAATCAATTATCCAGCCATATGATATTTGATCAATTAGGCGTTACTGACGTCTCGCTGAGAATAAACGGCCAGCAGGAACCATCTGAGGATATACAACTTAATTACGGTCAAAACCATATCGCACGTGTGTATCATCGATTGCTGTCATATATGGGTCGTGATCAAAACGTCGACACCGGTTTGCAAATATCACAACTTGATTTTAAAAACCTGTATCCGATTTATTATTTTTCGCTGGAACATCTTGATTTAACGAGACAATCCGTCGTTGATATACACTTCCGAGCTCGTATAATCCCCCCGGGTGGTGCTGATTATAGAGCGGTTGCTGTCATTCTCAGCGATAAATCAATGCTGCTAGAAGGTGTTGGTGGACGAATGAGAATCGTTGATGCGCCAGTGGAAAACATGTAATTGAAAGCACAAAACGCGTTTACAATAAAATGTCGTATAGTGTCGTCAGTGTAGAGTTGACTGATGGTCAAGTCAAGAAATTACGATCAAAGTCGGCTAAACAATGTGGAACCACAATAACGCTGAAGCCGTCACAGATGGCAGGTGGTAATCATAAGATATCGTTGACGGCGCGTCAAATAAAACATTTCAATGATGCGATGAAGAATAAAAAGGGTGTTCAAATAGATTTTTCAGCCGCAGCAATTAAAAACATGGAAAAGACCGGTGGAATATTTCCGCTGTTAGCTGCGATTCCGGCATTGATTGCCGCGGCCGCACCAGCAGTGGCTAAGGCGGCGGCGTTAGGAGCCGTTGGTACCGCGGCGGGGATGGCATTGAAGAAGGCAACCGGGAAAGGCTACAAAAAAAAACGACCCGTGGCCGGAAAGGGTCTAAGACTACCGGGAACCCCGTATTCATGGTACTCGGGAAAGGGTCTAAGACTACCGGGAACCCCGTATTCATGGTACTCGGGAAAGGGTCTAAGACTACCGGGAACCGTTTATTGACTCGGGAGTCAATGACTCCTGAGTCTATGACTCCAATGTCTAATTTTGATTTAATAGACGCCGCAAACGCGCTAGCGATAAAAAACTTCAGAGGTGTTTTTATGAGGGAACAATTACCGGCGGCCCCAAGGAATACTGAAACAGGCATAATTAACCTCGATGGGTCCTCCGGAGCGGGAACTCATTGGGTTGCGTACGCGATTGATCCGCGTGCAATCGTCTATTTTGATTCATACGGGTTAGCCCCGCCGAAAGAGTTCATGCGGTATGTCCGGGCGTGTTCAGCCCCGGCGTGTTCAACCCGGGTTTTTTATTCCACGCTGCCAACACAGCAATTGAGTGACCCACCGATATGTGGCCGTGAGGTATTGAACGTACTCGCGGCGATTTCATCATCGCGAAAACCACCTCATGTGGTTGTAAACGAATACACTAGTGGGGTCGTAGAGGCCCGGCGGGTTAATTAGAAACGTCGTTTTTTTCTACAATAACGATGATTGATATTTGGGGACGACCGGTTTCGGCGCTGAAAGAATCCACGGAAACGGCCGCCGCCGACATAAAAAAACTAATTGAGGATGAAATCGCTGATATGTTAAATTTAATCAGTGTTGACCCAGGCGAAATAGTTGTATTTCAAGACCGCCAGGGTAAATTGAAATCCGGTAATGTGTCACTGAATGATGTTTTAACACGACAGCGTGATGCCGCCGAGGACACTATCGCGTTATATACCGGCGACGGACGACTCAAACCGGGTGAACATATATCGGCGGTAACATTAGTCAAAGACGGTTTTATAAGGTTGGATAGATCGGTGACCGAACTTGACGCGCAGGTGAAAAAATCTGTCACCGAGGTGAAAAAATCTATCACCGATATACAACTCACTACCGCTAGTTTTTTCGGGACCCCGGCGGTAACCGAACCAAATCTTGCAGCAATAATGGGTGCTATTTTGGATTTTGCAACGCTGTCGGGCCAATTTGTCTCGTTACGGAAAAATGTTAACAGGATCGATGACAACTTTGATAAATTCTTTGGTAAAAAAAATACCAGACCGGATGAGATCACAACAACTATAAATGATATCACTGCGTATGGACAGGAAATAAAAACAATCAAACTTGATGTTGCAGAGAACAGAAATGGTGTAGTAGTACATGAGCGGGAAATAGAAATAATCAAAACTGATGTTACAACGATCATAAATAATATGGACACGCATACACAAGAAATAGGAATAATCAAAACTGATATTGAAGCGAACAAAAAGAGTGTAGACGCGCATACACAAGAAATAGGAACAATCAAAACTGATATTGAAGCGAACAAAAAGAGTGTGGACGCGCATACACAGGAAATAGGAACAATCAAAACTGATGTTGAAGCGAACAAAAAAAATGTAGACGCGTATTGGCGGGGAATAGGATTAATCAAAACTGATGTTGCAGCGAACAAAAAAGGTATAGACGTGCATACATATGAAATAGGAACAATCAAACTTGATGTTGCAGCGAACAAAAAAAGTATAACCGAGAATACACGGGAAATAGAAACAATCAAAACTAATGTTGCAGCGAACAAAAAAGATGTGGACACGCATATACAGGAAATAGGAACGATTAAAACTGATGTTGAAGCGATTAAAGACGGACTACCGAGAGTAGCAGAGCAATTCGAAAAAATAAAAATCCCTCATGAGAACATCATCAACACAGTATACACAATTCGGCATGGATCATTCGATTGGACTCCTACACAGAATACAGTAAATATCACCGCAACTGTTAAGGGTATTTATCGACTGACACTGGTTTCAATGATGCAGTTTAATATATTATCGTCGAGTTCATCCGGGTTTAACAATACAATATCAACAATTATAGACAAGAACGCAACTGAACAGTTTACAATTTATGCCGTTGATAGAAATCTAGCCCGGGCAAACATTACATGGTATGTGGAATTTGCAGCGAATCTAAGTAATTAAAAACACCAGCTCTTTTAAAATAAAAATGACCACCAAGGAAGTTGAATCAGAGGTATCACCGACGTCACATCAATATCGATTCGATACCGCAAAAGAATTCTCCGCGAACTTGAAAACGCTTTCCGAACAATACCGTGTAAAAATAAAAAAATACCGTCGTAAAATAACCGCCATCGACGCGGTCGTGTACTCGGTGTCGGGTATAGTAGCTGGCGCCGGTGTTATTTTATCCACGGTGACCACGATAACCCCGATCGCTGTTCCAATCGCTATCTCCGCGATGACAACAATTGCTGGAGTCGCCAACGCAATCACTAAAAAGATATCATCGTGTTTTCAGAAAAAACTCAACGAGTATACAGTAAAACATCAAATAGTATCCGACGCATACTCGAAATTATCCGGGTTGATCTCGTTATCGATTGATAATTTGTTCGTATCCGATGTTGAATTCTCCACGATGGTCCAGTTATATAGCTCCGCGATGTCAAAAATCGAGGATTTTCAACTGGAAGCCGGAACCACCTCAATGGGCTCTGGTTATTAATATTAAACACTAAAGACAACAAATAATAATAATGTCGCTGAACCCCGAAGGGTCTCAATTACTTCAGCGGATCGCGGAGAACACCACTCCGGTACAAACAAGTATGATATCGATAACATCAACGAAACCCGAATTCAGTGTGAACTTCCCATCACCGGTTCCAGTAAAGGAAATAGCGCTGGCAAAATTGCGAGTATATCACAGTTGGCCTAATATCCGAGCGGACGCATTTAACGGACAACAACCTAATAACTCGCTGGTTTTTGCACGGACAAATAAACCCGATGGGACCCCAAACTGGGAGGAGGTTACAATACCAACTGGGTCATACCAAATAGAGCAAATCAATAAAGAATTTCAACGCAGGATAAAATCGATCACAGGAAAGGAATCAAAAATCGCTATTACGGTTCATGAACCGACGTTATCGTCGACGATTGAAATAAGCACACCGGGGTATATGGTTGATATTTATAACAGTTCAATAAGAACCATACTAGGATGGCCTGAGAATCCACCCGCGGACACCCCCCCATCAACTATCCTCAGACACGATAACGGAGATGGTGGTAGGCATATTGCTCCATACAACGTAAATATCGCATCAGTGATAGCGATCAATCTAGTGTGTGATGTTATCGAAGGGAGTTATCAGGTGGATACCAAGCAATCAAATCAAGCTCAACAGGGGTATATCCTTTATTCGTTTTCACCAACAGCCCCTCCGGGATTTTTGATCATTGAGAGTCCGATTAATCCGGTCTATATGCGATGCCATGATCGGTTTTTAACGAGAATTAATTTCAGACTTACCGATCAGTCAAATAACCTAATTGATCTGCAAGAGGAGGAGTTAGTGATCACTCTGTTTGTAAGATCATAGCAGCAGAGGGGGCGATGACATCGACGCGGTCGTCGATGTGCTTACCGGACGCTGACGACGCTGGGGATCGGCGCGCAGAAGGTGTTAATTAAACCAAATGACGACGCGACGATCCCCCAACGACGTCGTCGTTTTTTTTTTACCAGGCGCTGACGACACTAGATCGTTGAGTGCAGAAAGTAATAATTAAGCAAAATAACGATTGGACAAAATGTCGGATTCGCCCCCTCTGCTGCTTACCTTACGGACATGCCGGTATAAATAATGGTTATAAGAGCATAGCCACCAGGAAGAAGGATGACTCTGACACAGCAAGAATCAAGTGAGAGACCAACTGCGAACTCCAAGCTCAAACCATACTATTTTCCTGTCTTTCTACCTGCTTATTGTGATTGTGCCCGTCGATTAGAAACGTTTAAACCATGTCCTACGAATAGGGAAGGACTACCTACTTCGAATGTTTTAGCCAGAACAAGATTTGTTTACTTTGGACCTGAAATTAGATTGGAAAACGAAGTACAATGTTTCAGTTGTGTTCTAAAGTTGCAAATGGATCAATGTATCTATAAAAGTTCAGCGATTCTTGAACATACTCGATGGTCTCCGCACTGACCTTACCTTTCTTTTGCCTTTCCACCCATCACACTACGGTACAGGTATGATGGTACCTTAGAAAAGGTAGTACCATTGTTCAGGAAGAAAAAAAGGAAGACTTCCAAAACTAGGCATAAAAAAGGAACAATGTACATGCTGGAGACTTCTATACGACTAGCATAAAAGGGGACAATGTCCAAGACAGATAGTTCATTGAAACTACAATTGCCAAGCCAGAACGGTGAATTCTTTCAGAGAAGCACAGGACAAGTTCAGACAGACACAATTCAAGATCGGTGATTCTCCAGTGGAGTGCGATGCTATACCTTCCGATGGCAGGGATGCCGTATGCTGTGACCTCTGCGATTTAGTATAATATTATGGGAATTTTTCTATGACTACTACTACTACCACCGTACATTACATGGAAAGTGGTGCTGTGTGTGTGTCAAACCTGACGGGTGTTAAAGAGATGCCACTAGTTGCAGAACACCTTATCACTTTACGGGTTTTCATGGTCAATGTCAAAATCCTCGTGAAACATGCAGTTACCACTCTACGGATGTCATCCAACCCTGAGCAAACTCCTGCGGATTTCACCATACCCTCATTGAAATGAACATTTGAAAGAAGTATATTCGTTCCCTGTGCTTTTGCCTGAATACTGCAACTTTGAAAGTCGATTCCAAACGTCACAAGGAAAATGGCCTAAATGTCTGGGAGGGCCTACCACACAAGACTGATCCAGAACCGAATTCTTATACTTGGGCGTAGTGGATAGAGTCAAGTGCTTCAATTGGGGTTTGTCACTTTACCAGTGGGAACAAACTTATTTTGCTTACCTAGAACATGATCGATGGTCTCCGGACTGTCACTACCTACCTTAATGGGAACTTAGTAATCTCTGGATGAATACTTTACAAGAGAACATTCCTGGTTTGTCTGTGGAGTTGAGAGAACGCATTTACCGAGAACGTGTCAAATAACAAGTTCAACGAAAAGAACAATTACGTTAGTCACCAATGTTTAAACCACTGGTATCTGAATTCTATAAGTGGACTGATTCCGATGGAAGTGTTCCAGTGGCCAGACATTGTTAAACTGAACGTGTGCGAGAAGGATTGGTTTGTTACTGATTCATTTTACTACAAGGTAGACTTAGTGCAACGAATTCCAGAAGACGAGTTAGAGGGTTGCCACAATCTTTTACACAATGTAATCTTAGTTCAAGAGGAACCTTCTGAACGGAGTGTGACGTACAAGTTAGTGACTAAACAATTTAGATTCGCCATTGAAGTACGATCATCTCTGTGCTGAAAGTACACTTATTACCTCTGACAAAAGACATTGCCGTGAATGTCTATTTTAGAAGAGTAAAATCACAATCTACCTTTCAGCTGAGAGAACGTATTTTGGTCGAAATTCAAGTCCTACGCAAAGAACAATTGCATCCATAACGTCACCAGTGTTTGAGCCATTGGCACATGAATGGTATAAGAGGACGGATTCCTTTGAAAACATTCCATCGGTCAGACAACTGGACGAGGACCAGAAGACTTTGGTGGCTACACATCCTACTACTTACAAGGTGGCCATACTACACCGAATTCTGGAGGATGAGTTAAATGATTACCAAAATCTTTTACACGGACTAATCTTGTTTCAAAGGGAAACGTCTGTGCGACGTGTCATTTGTGAATTATTGACTAAACTATTTGGATTAGCCGAAGGAGTAAAGACCGTTCTGTGCAAAAAGTACACTTATTACCTCACTACAAGGAGGCTATAGAAATTGGCTACCATGCCACGGCTTTTATCAGTCGTGATACAACAGATTCCGTGGAAGGAAATTAATGACACTATTCAGACAGTAGAGGATTACCAACACTTATTACAAAGTGGTCGTCACCCTTTTCGATGCCAAGAAGGAGACAAGGAGACAAACAATTGTTGACCATTTTAAAGAGCAGTTGTATAGGTTTCCTTCTCCCCAATCATTCCCTAAAATACTCCTCTAACGGTCACAACGGGAGCCTTGGGAACAAAACCAGTCACCCATCCAACAGTCACGACTCCAACAATAACCATCAAATTCCTGTTTTGCACACTCATCTGAACTCTAACGACCCCTCGGACAGCAGAACTCTGGAATTATGGACAATCAATTTTACTTTACGTTACCAAGTGACAGTTCCATGAAGGTGTTTCTCCATAACACATTAATTTGTTTCACTGCCAAGTTACCGCCGGCCACCCAACTGGATCACGAAGCCCGTTGGGAAGTGGCTATGGTGAAAATGATTCACCCTACACAAATCAAAAACATCAATGAAAATCAAAACACTTTCGACGTCGAAATCCTGAATGAACAAGTGCAACAAGCCATGAATAAATTCCGGTTTTCAGGTATCAAAAATCAAGTAGGCAATTCATCATTCTTCATCTATACTGTGCAAATTCCGGCAGGCTATAATTTTAGTGGTCAACATTTGGTGGACACGATGACTTACAGGTTTGAGGAACTATTTGACACGTTTGTGTGTATGTGTGTTTGTATGCGTACGCATACGTTGTGTCGATAGTGTATTGTGGGTTTGTTTTTTTCTCCTCCCTGTGTCTGGATAGTATATTTGGGGTTTGTTTTTTCCTCTTCCCGTATGCGGACAGTAGATTTGGGGCTTTGTTGTTTCCTCTTCCCGTGTGTGGATAGTAGTTTTTTGGTTTGTTTTCCTCTTCACTTGTGTGGATAGTATACTTGGGTTTTTTTTTTTCTCCCTTAAGTGAGAAAGTAGACAATGGGTGTTTTCTTTCCTTCTTTGTGGATAGTAAATAATATGTGAAGTTATTGTAAGGGATATTTTCATTCACGTCAGTGCTTCAATTATATAAAGCACAGCTTTCATCATTCGTACCATTCAACATTAAATATTCAATAATGGCGGCAAACCATTTGAGTAAAATGATGAGATTACAAGAGGCGGTGGATTACGTTGGAATGGTGGAGGAGTTCCTAATGAGAATAGAATGTGGGGAATGGAGTTTCCACCGTCTCAAGATACAGATCAACAATTTAAAAAAGAAAAAGGAAAGATTACGAGAATTATTAAGACAAGAAAAGGAGGAGAGGGAAGATGATGAAGAAATAATAAGAATTTCGGAGTGAAACGCAAAAATATAAAAGTAAAAGGACAATGAGAAGAGGAAAACAGAAGAGGAGGAGATGAAGAAAGAGAAGACAGATGAGAAGAAAAAGAAGAATATAGGAAAAAAAAATAAGAAGTTGGTGGAGAAAAAGAAGACATTATAGAAAGGAAGAAGAAACCCAAAGGCGCTTTTCAGGGCCACTCCATGGCCTCGAAAATATAGCTCGTCCTTTTGTCATAATTTTGTGTATGTATGTATGTATGTATGTATGTATGTATGTATGTATGTATGTATGTATGTATGTATGTGTTTGCGTCTTTATTATTTTTGTCATCATTCCTATTGTCCCTATAAAAACCTAAGTTTCTGTTTTCAGCATCTATCATCTTATAGGAATCTGTCATTTGCAAATCTGGCTAGATGTTCGCCCGTCACAAACGTATACATTTGGGAAGTGTTTATCAGGTCATTTAGGTACTGAAAGTAGTCATTATAAGCGATTCCCTAAGCGTTATCAAATCGATCCAAAATCGCAATACACACTCTAGGGAACAATTCCTCGACAGAGCATGCCAATTAATCGACGATATCACCACAGCACATCAATTAGTCGAGCTCATGTGGATATCGTCGCACATTGGAATCTCTGGCAACGAAACAGCAGACAAAGTTGTACAAACCAAACTAGGAGATCAAAACTCTATTAAGCTTAACTATAGCTCTACAGAAGCACTAAGCTTCGCACAAACATATATAGACCAAAAATGGCAAGAGTTTTGGAACTCCTCCACAAAAGTTAAAAAGCACCATGAAACCTCAAAAACCAGATAAGAACATATGGCTACCTAAGGGTACCTATTTAGAACAGAAAACCATAAACAGGATAATAACTGGAAAAAACTAAACTAGCAAGCAGTTTTGGAGGGTTTATAGGACCCAAACCAGCAACCATTAACTGCTTTAACTGCCACACCACCGAAGATCTACACCACGTATTCAATATATGCCCAAAATATCAACCCGCTAGGAAACTATTTATCAAAAACCAAAAAGAGATTCCATCACCACACACATACCAAGAGTTACTTATGGACTCTAATAAAATAAACAATCAGCATATAAAAATATAAATAAATTCATAGACTCAACAGGACTTAGGAACAAAATATAATTACCATCCCCACAAAACCAAAAGACCCAGTAACTAGCCAAATAAATCTAGAAGCCCCCACATAAAAACCCATAACATATCATTCAATTTTATAAAAAATATTAATAAATAATTCACTTACGAAGCACCTACCAAAAACTAAGGAAACCGCAAAGTCGGATGTCCTAGATGTCCTTAACGAACCAAGTAATCGGCTAGGACTCAGGTCTTAGATGTCCTTAACGAACCGTGTAATCGGCTAGGACTCCGGCCTCTTGCTACATAAAGTATAAATAACATTCAATCTCTAAAATATTAACAAATAAATAACTTAAAAAGGCAATACCTAAAAAGTTATAAATAACATAACGCAGGAAGCACACCCTAAACACATCGAGTAGTAATACATTAATAACCTTGAAAATCTCTCTTCATACATGATTTCTACCAACAACCTCTATAAACAGCATAGAACATCCCCCCATTTTAGAACATTTTGAAGAAGAAAAAAAAAGAAATAAAAAGTAAGAAACACTAGGCAAATGCAACAAGAAACCAGCGATGTGAAGCAAGCAGGACCGTTCCCGAGCTCTCCTTCCCACTGATGACAGCCAACCATTCAACTGTAAGGGACCTTTATGGACCCACAGATTGAGGCCAAACTATCAGGGTTCCTTGAGCCCATAAAAGCCTGGGGGAGGTGGCACCATTCCCTTCCCCAGGAACAACTAGCAGGCTGCGGTGCAGTCAGAAAAAAGTGACACATGCACAATTGTGCGCACGCCACTATAATTAAACTCAACAACAGCAACAAGAAGGTCATTTAGGTAGTGATTTTTCATGGAATTGTGATCGAAAATGGACGAATAATGTGGTGAATCGCAATTTAAGGGTTTTGTAATCAATCTCAAAAATAACATCTTTTAATCAAAACAGTTGGTACGTAGCGCCTGCATGGCTTGTACTTACACCATGTTCATTATACTCGTTCAGAATATATGGCAGCCATAATACTTGTTTCATCTAGCCTCAATCCGTCCTTTATATGCATTAGTACACGAGCACATTGACTGGACCCAACCTTATTTATATTATCATGGATCGAAATCTAATAAAAGAGAGGGAAAGTGAAGTAGACTATGCATGGTGGCTCACACCCAACTGATTGTAAAATCATCGGTATTGTAAAATGTCTGCAGAGTGCCATGGCATGTGCTACAATCAAGACAAATACAAAATTGCTTCAGTCTGCATTCTGCAAGTAATTATGCAGAATAGAACACAGCAAATATGGCGTAACAGAATGTTTTGACGGTTTTGAATTCACTGAGAACAATCGGAAGTTCCCAGCCTTTTCCGTCAAGTCGAGAAAGAAACATCGGATGTAACTTCGTCGCCACTGAGAACTATATTCTAAACAACTTTCGTTCACATGGAACAACATGGCAGCGGAAGGAGAGAAAATCACAACTGGAACATTTTCGGCCTTTGCTGTCGTATCATATGTAGTGCATTCAGTCAGAGGCGAATCGCCAGACATATAATTCTAAAACTGTTTCCGATGTTATTTCATTATCTGACGGAAATTATCAAAACATGTTGCTACACTTCTGTTGATCGTCAGAGGCAAATTATTATCGACATCATCTTTAAGAAAAGAAAAAAAAAACTTTTCGTATAGTTTGTTTTTGTTTCAACTATGCACCATTATGGCAGAACTGGTTTAACTTAATATACAAAACTTCTTTGCTAAATAATTTTGTTAGGATCATTACAAGAAATTTCTTCGATTGAATTTAGTAAATAACTGTTACTTTGCATCACGGATACAAAACGATATATCAAAATATTAATCCGAAAGGTTAAGTTATGTACGTTCGGTTATGTGTTGTTTTGCCCCGTGTCGATGCCTTGAATGCATAATCACATGAAAGTGATTTTTAACCTTTTCCATATCTATATAATTTATGATGTAATTGAATATCATAGAAAAATGCCGTGCCATGCAGGTGCAACAGTTTATTGCTTAAACTCTCTTGGAAGGTGTACGAGTAAATATTTTGGTATAGACGAAGAGTGTGTCCTTTTTGGATGGTAGTGAATCACATGTTTAGTTTTAAAACATATTATACTGAGTATGATTTTTTTTTAAAAAAATGGTAGGTCACAAGTTCTCCTAACTTGCAGTAACCATTCCTGTAAAAGGAAATAATAAATAAAGTAATTTAAAAAGAAAGCAAAACTAAACAAACAATAATATTCCCCCTTACACCCACTCCCAGAAAAACAAAATACAACTCTATTTAATGCATCAGGGGAAGCTTAAAAACAATATGGCAATGATGCTTGATCGAGTCAAAGAACTAAAATGATCTCAAGTAATTACAGTTTGATCGAGTCGAAGAATTAAAATGATCTCAAGTAATCATTGTTTGATCGAGTCAAAGAAGTAAAATGATCTCAAGTAATCATTGTTTGATCGAGTCAATGAACTAAGATGATCTCTCTCTCTCTCTCTCTCTCTCTCTCTCTCTATAAATGATGTTTCAATAAAAGTAAACGAGGATTGCCGAGTGTCATTTTAATGAAAAATTTATACAATGAGTGGTATATCATTGATGCAGCGTATACATATATTTTATTTATATCACATACAAATACACATATTTGCACTTTGAATGGAGTTACTATTTGCTCCTGGTAACTGTATATTGACCGAGTGAATTAACTCCTCACATTCCTGCGAGTGTGCCCGCTACAAAATACAGTTCTAAGATTTTCCTTGTTGTTCAAAATCACATATGCAAATTGATAAGTTGATTGGTTTGTTTTAGTTTCTAGTTTTATTCATATTTATTAAATCAATATAAGACACACTCATTTAAACATGATACGTGGATTTTATGAAGAAAGTATTGAACTGCAAACACGGTTAGCCTCTTGTACACTGAACTGTCAAGCATTCACGTATTGGCGTATGGCACTTCGCGTGGAATAGAAACTAAGCGAAATTACAAACCAACAAGAGGTAATTTAAATATTATCTTGACAGTTCATCTAAGTCATTATTAGGCTTTAATGAACACTTCTAAAGACTATAACATTCTCTCTCTCTCTCTCTCTCTCTCTCTCTCTCTCTTGTTGGCGTCACTAGGGTTGGTGTCACCAAGTGCGGTAACTCGTGATGTCGTCCTCCATGGACCTTCTTCCTGCACAAAAATTCAAAAATGTTATAGACAGTCATTTTGGTGTCACCCCTCTGATGGTGTCACCCAGTGCGGTCAGCACCCCCTAGAGAGAGAGAGAGAGAGAGAGAGAGAGAGCATTTGGACACTTTTATATTTAATAATTACTACTCGAGTTTTCGAATATTATAATAGGTTTAAGAATCAACAACAACAAAGCATTAAATACGCTACAGTATGTGTGCATCGTAAGCTCGTAAGAGACAAATTTAACATGTAGGCCTGGTGTCGACGTTTGTTTGCATATATATATATATAGGGGGGTGTGTGTGTTACATTGAAGTTTCAGTTTCATTGTCGATGTGGTGTGCAGTATTTGTGCCCGTGTCGGCGCAAACCCAGGCACGCGTAAGATTATACCAAAGGTTCATTCATGTGACCCCTAACATCGGCATTGTTTGTATTATACTATGTTAATTACGTGTTCTACGTCACTGACAATTTAATTAACTCAGTACTATGTTACTTTTTTCTATTTTCTCCCAGAAGCACATGCTATATAAGTTATAGGGGTAAAATAATCATCAATACATCTTACATTGTCTGTTGTGTTTTCAGTCGAGTATTTTTGAAAACAGGAACAATGCAAGTATATTCCAGTTTGCTGGCCTGTCTGCTTGGTCTTGTTATGGTAAATATGCTAGGCCAGTCTAGTGGTTTCCAATTACTGATCGCTTCTTCTTTCTGTCAGTCTTTGCATGTTGGAATTATCAGATAAAGATATGTATGTATGTATGTATGTATGTATGTATGTATGTATGTATGTATGTATGTATGTATGTGATAGGAGACAATCTAATAAGTTAAAACTACATTTGTTTTCTATATTTTTTGTAGTAAGATCGACATTAGTTACACATTAAGAAAAGAACTGATGTCTAACAGAAATTTCACCGTAATTGATAAAAAATATTTAAAACAATGCAATGTTAGTGATGGGCAGTGAGGTAAATTTGGCGAAATGCCTTCGTTTTGAAACTCCAAATTAATTTTTTCATTTATTTTTTAATGGTATTAATTTTTATGTTTGAGCAAAACACTGACATTTTGGGTGCATTAATTCGTAGCTATAGCTCAAAGTGCATGAGTGTTTTTCTCTTTTCTGATAAGCTCTCAATATACATATTGGGTCTTTTAAATTCATGTTTTGAAGCAGGATTGAACAGCAATTCCCTTGCACCAAGGTAGCTACAAATCTAATTAAAACTATTTAAATTGAGCAGAACTATGCTATTCAGACTATTAACCATACAGTTTAAGTTTCTATGTGAAAATTTCAAACGCATTTTTAAATATCTACTGAAATTTCGTTGACAGTGGATATATTATGTCAAATATGAGATTTAAAGCTTTATATGAAATGACATTGTTTCGACTAATTATAATATTTTTAGAGTGAACATTGTCTTCGTTCTTTCCTTTCCTTCAGGTCAAAATATGCCATTCCCAACCACCGTCGACTTGCAGGGTAAGTAATATGGTACACATGCATGTATAAAAAATAAAATCTGCATAATCGAAATTGCATAACTGTTGCGGTAATGCTAAGTTTATTTCCATACATAACCAATGGCTTTATTTATAATTGACAAAGGCACCCCGAGTAGCCGAGTGGTCTAAAGCTCTCACCGTTACGGATCACTGCCATCCCACCTCTGTCTGCGTGGGTTCGAGTCTCCGATTCGGCCAATGTGGGTATGTGAGAAAGCTTGCCAGTAGCTTCTCGTGGGTGTGGGTCGGTGGTTCTTTCCGGATTTTCACGGGTTCTTCATCCACCATTAATACTGGCCGCCATGTATAGCCTATCGTGTGCTGAAAAATGGCGTTAAACCCTACAACAACAACAGCAACAACAACAACAATTGACAAAAGGACATAATGAATTGTGGACACAACAATCATTTTATAGGCTTCTGTAAACGTTTTGACATACATCTCTCATTATCAAACGAAACAAATATTTGAATAAAGTTTAAATGGAAATAAAATTTTATGCGGGTTGTATTTTATTCATTCTGTTCTTTTAAAATACCGATATAATTCTTTTCTGGCAAATTGAAACCATGTCAATTGACAGTCACCTTCTCACAGGTTTGATTTCTGAGATTAAGAGTAGAAAAAATACAGCGAATGTCCTTGAAAGACCCATTGGAACGTAAGGAATCCAAATTCGCAATGTGAGTTTGTTTATAGAAACATTATTTGGTCAAGTTGAGAGACAGAGAGAGAGAGAGAGAGAGAGAGAGAGGTCATCATGATGATGGTGATGACGATGATGGCAACACAAAATTATAAATTTGACTAAAATTTATAGATTTTTATCCCAATCTTCCTTTTTCTTATTTCCAGACTATTTTAAATTAGTTTCCCTCGCCCGTGTCATCAAAATCGCGAAAAGTTAATACGATAAGTCGCCTCCCCTAAAATATGTTAATTCTTGAAGACTGATACTTTTTTTTTGGAGCACATTTTGGCTGTTTTATGTTAAAATCGCTTGGGTTATGTGTGCAGAAGCCGAATCACTTGCGCAAGAGTTCTTATTTTGTGACAAGTATGCGAAAGAGAATGAAGACGTGAGCGTCCATTAAAAAAGGAATGAATTCAACTAAGCATATTGCAGGTATATAAATAGAAAGTGTAACGATTTGAAAGATCCAACCAGAAAATGTATTGAATTATCAGATTAATGACCATTTTTACTATTTATACCGGAATTAATAAAAGACCAAACCATTGTGTTAGCACATAATACATTAGACCCTTGTATATACCACGCTGTTTGCGACATCATCGCAAATCTGTTCCTCTTTCTGAAGAAATATATTGCTTTCATTGATTTCCTCTATTTACATGAACATATTTTCAAGAAGATCGACATACCTGTAAACCAGGCTGGTAAACATCTAGTATTAGGAATAAAATAGTCCTTTCAGTTGTTATTTCAATGTTTTGAAGATGATGCTTTGTTGTTGCGAGATTTTTTTTATGTTAATCTAATTAAAATCAGATGTCCACTGTCCTGGGTAGTGGAGATCTGAATTTAATTAGATTGTTTCTGATGTGAGTTGTTTTCTCTTGTATTTTTTTAATATATTTTTAAAAATCTATTTATTTATTTATTTGTTTCAGGCATGCGATGACAGCGGTATATGTATTGACTTTTGTCCAGAGGGAGAGCGCTGTCGAATATATCCGTGCTACGCACCGCCATGCCTCGTTGGGGTAAGAACGATGACTGTTTATTTTCACATTGTACAGGTAGAGTTCCAATGAAATTACGTATTACTAACAGAGTGACAAGTTTAAAGTGAAGTTGTTTACATTCGCAACATGCAAATGGAGAGCATGTTGGCATACCACATTCATGTACTGTGACTGAAATTTCTTTACACAATGAAGTTGTATGTATCATGCATGAAATAAGCACATAGTTGACAAAAAATGGCTGGTGTCATGTGCTCGAAAAAGCAGCTTAAAATGTTCAAAGTACACTAACTTAAGCAGTTTTTAAATAAGGGAAAATCAATATGCCAGAGGAGGCTATACCGGCTTCTGAAACTGTAAGATATAACTTACAAAATATGCTTAAAAAGTAATTTAATTCATCGATGCGTGTTTCTTACAATTTACCATTGAAGTCCAGGGAGTCATAACGCCCAAGCGGAGCTAGCAGGTTTTTGATAAGTTCACATCTGAAGTAAGGCCAAGATGTATAATCTATGTATATTATATAACCCAAATTACACTCATCAGTCATACATCAATTTAAAGGAAACTAAAAGTTATTTTAAGCTCTTCTATGTATGAAATAAAAGTGTGTCCATTCATTGTTATTGCTAGTGATTCGCTCTATCGACTGTTAGGTTCGCTCGCTCCATCGACTATTAGCTTTGTGGGCTAGCGCCATTTGTGGAACTTCGTACAGAGGGCTATTACCCTAGCGCTTCTTAAGACTACGATTACGGAACGCAGCCCAGATTTTCGCCTTGCCGTAAATTATTATTGGATGATCGAACGGATTAATGGATGAATGGGCCTTGGCAGGACAGACAGAACATAACGATGGATGAATAAACAAATGAAGAATTACAACGAGTTAATGAACGCTGTTTCTTTTTCTTCTTGCAAGAATGCACGCATAAATGGATAACAATTTGTGACATACTGAATGTATAAACTATAAAATGATAAAGGAAGATAGACGCACGAACCGAATTACAGACGGAGAGAGAAAATTATATAGGCAAAGATGTGTGTTTTGGGTAAATACGTGCATAAATACACATATAGGTAAGGATGGACTGAGATACATGTAGATAGGAAATAAGTAAGTCTTTTCTGTTTCAGTCCTGTATTGTAGACACAGGAATCTGTCCAACACTAGCTTCAGGTACAGTTGGAGTCTGCACTGATACCTGCTCTGGCGGTGGACCATTCAGACGTTGTCCCTGGGATAAGCTATGCTGTTCCAATGGGTGTGGTCGTGAGTGCAAACATGCCATCTATCCGAGTGGAGGTGACCAATGATTGTAAAGTACAAACTTAGGCATTACATGAAATATTATTTATCGTTCGTTCGTTTTTGTTTGTTCGTATTACAATATATTTACTGAAAAGTCATTTCCGTAAACAATTTAAACTAAACATAATTTACTAGTAGACACGATTAAAAAAGTCACTAATAGTAGCATACAAGTAATTTTAGGCATTTAATCTACATTAAAGTTAGAATCTTTCTTTCATTTTAAAGCAGGTAAAACTACTGTTATAAAGGAATGGATAGTCACTACAGATAAGAAGCATATCAAGTTTGCTGAACTGTTTTTATGTTCATCTCTGCTTCTTTTGTTAGTCATGACTTCTATGACTACTTTAAGCAGCTCTATAATTTATAGGACAACACAAAGTTAAAACATGGCTGCGCTCACATACGCCGTCGTGTTTGCACAATGTGTCCTTTGCTCCTATCACGAAGACGATTGCATGTCAGCACCTACCTTTTCAGCTGTGCAATACCTTTCCGTAAGGCCAAGAACAACAAATTTTGTTTTTTAACGACCATGAGGATGCCATTAGCTGTGTGAATTAATAAGCTGGCAGTGGAGCTTTATACGTTAACCAAAGTTAGCTATATTTCATAAGTTATGCTAACACAACAATACTAATATACCATTGACATAAAATTAATTGTCAACTTTCTCGATTATTACAATGTGAGCTGATATTACTATCTATAACATTATGTATAAATGGTCATATTCGTAGAAAAGCTTTCCATTTAAAGTACGAAATTAATTAAATGAAACTCACGCAAAGCTATTTATCGGCAGAAGGAAGATGATGGAGGCACAGGCAGAGGAGAAGAAGAAGAAGCAAGTAACGTTTGAAATCTGACGATTTTACTGGCATGTAGATCTTTAGTGATTTTAAAAAGAATTTATCCCTGAATTGTTCTGAAGTGTATAGGGTGATTATATTTGCATTTTGAAAGCAATAATTCAAACAAAGCGACGAGCAGTACATTATAAACAATGGAGCTAGCAAAGGAGATGATTCCCGACCAGGCGTTGACAGCACTGTGAGACCTTGGCCTCTCTGGTACCTCAGGCTGGAGCCTGGGAGCACAAAAGAAGAGCACAACTGTTCTTGTGACCTGGCAAATAAGCCAAAAGAAATAAGAAGAAGGCCCGGAGTCGTAGAGGTTGAAGAACTCAGCAATGGAGGGAACAGACCATGCAGATCCAGTTCATGAGTATCTCACTTAAAACAACCCAAGGAGAACCCAAAACCTAGCAGCCGACCGAGCCATCAAAACATCTATACTCACACAGGGAAATAAGAAACAACAGGGGGAAAGGCTCAATGTTTTGACTGCTGGGGAGGAACCCGAATGTTTCAGTACAACAGAAACAACAGATACGACAGCGAGTATGTGAGCCCCATCTCCAAGAAAGACTTCACGACCCAGGTCGGCAACGAAGGAAGCAGTTCAACCAGACATGTACCAACTTGACAGAGGATTTTTGTATTTTGTCAAGACTTCCTTGTTGAGGACCTATGGTCCTACTCGGTAGCAGCTTCAACTTTCCAAGATGATTTTGAAGTTTTAGTGGATAAAAAAAGAGTCGCACTACCTGAGGGACGGATCAAACCAAATAAAACGTAGGTAAGGAAAGCTATCGCCAACTACAAGAAAAGGGGAGAACAGGTAATGGAGTGTCCGTTACCCCTAGTAGCGGTCTTAGGAATGGAATTAATAGAACATCGGTCCCTAATAAGATCATCTATGACATATCCGCAGTCTATCAGTCAATGGATAGTTGCTGATCTGGTGGATGTAGGACTAGCAAGAAGAAACTCCCAAGAAGAGTCTACGAGCCGCCGGCCACATCTCTTTCACGTCAGTCCAACCTACAAGAATTAAACAGCTGTTTTAAGGGCCATAAACGCTCTAAATTGCCATGTTTAGGTTCTCTATTTGGCGAGGATATTTTTGATAATTCTGTATTGATATCTTGAATTTATTCCTTCTGCCACATCGGTCAAAATAATTCCAAATGCAATCATGACTCTAAAGTATCAATAAATGACTTCGACTTTGTTTCGAAAACTTTTCTCGAAAATGTTATATACACTTTGTAAACAAAATTTCTAAATTTTCCCGGAAATAGGAAAATTTAAAACTTTAATGGTTTGGCTATAATTAAGAAAGTGATTCACACTAATTTGTTAAGTAGTGTAATGCCGAAATAGACAACTGGGCCAAGATTTGATTTTAAGTTCGCCCCTAGTGCTTGGGAACGTTCTGACCGACACAATGAGCCATCTGTCGAGTCCCTTTCCACATTATCCTTCTCGAACCCTTAAGACGATTGTGTGGGTTGGTTCATATTCGTTCACACTGGGGTCGGATTATAACAAAGAACAATTTTGATGGTGACAAAAATACAATGTTCATTTATGAATGATTCAATGAAAAAAAACTATTTGATTCGTGCGCCAACAAAATCCAAATAATGGATATTTAAAAAAATATGCACCAACCTGATAATGTATTCCGATTTAAATGAAATGTGAACTGATATGCAAGAAAAAAAACGTAAATAGTAAAAAGATACAATGACTACTGATTTATAGTGATTCCAAACAAAAAATGGAATAAATGATTCAAGTAAACATTGACAATTTCCACACAAATAGTAATAAATGATATAGTTCACTCAAACAGTGATGCATAGTAAGTTTAATATGATGATATATGATGATTTTCACTCACTTAAAGAAATATGATGAGTTTCCACTCAAATAGTGAAATATGATATGAAACGTTGGGACATGCATCTTGCGGAGTCGAACAAAAATCCGAAATGTCTTCTCAGCCCCAACTTTCTGTCGAATGGTTGAGGAGCCAGCACGAACTGTCTGCCCCTCCTGGTCTGCCTAAAAATCCGTAAGATCTCTTGTTATATGCAGACCCGTTGGTCCAGAAGCATTGGTTCTTCACCATGTGATTCCCTTTGTCTTCTTCCGGGCCAACGTCACCCCCGACAGCAGTACACTGGGTATAACACAACCCACATTAGCACACGGCTAAACAACACCTACAATACGGTGCATATACGGATAACCAGCATAACTATCACTCCGTCCCTCCTTCAGCGCTACACTCAGCATTCACCAGTCACCGGCCATCAATCAACAAATCACCAATCAGCCAGCTGAAAATATGATATCCGAATCCGTGTACTACAAATGGCAGGGTCATGTATAACAGCACGTAATGACATTATGCACTGTCAACTTGAGTTGATTATTTTATACAAATTATATTATCGGGATTACTATACAAGGTGATAATCAGGTTCAGAAGTGAACCTGTGTCTGACAAGAATCTTATAGTACTTAACGTAACACCTGCTCTTCCTTAATAGATACACCACTTTTATTGCGAATATAGTCGTTCTGTTAAGTCCATACAGGTAAACTAGAAAACAAACTATAACATTGCATTATACGACACAAGTCAGAATTACCGAAAATGCAAGATAAATGTGATAGTAAGAAAATTATATGCTATATTAGAAATAGAAAAATAATATTTAACTCATACGTCTACAGCTGAAGATCGCTAGTCATAAAGTGGACTGCTCACTGACAAGACTCGTCATAATGTCATGTTTAGCTCTACGATGAGGTAATTTATACACATGTCATGCAGCCATACACTACCTTTGCGCTCAAGTTGCATCGGTTCTCCCATTGTAAGCATCTTGCTCGTGCAGCATGGGATGAATCGAACTCACTGTTTTGAAATAATATACAATATACATAAACCATCCTCGGGTAACGCTGTATACAGAAATGACACCCGATTATTTAATCCAAACAAGAAATACACGATAAATATATACAATTCCGTGCCAATGTAATTGCTGATATCGCTGTAGCTATAGTACCAATTGCAGGACCATTTTCTTTTCGGAATAGTTTTAGCCTTTCATCGCATGGCATGTTTCTATAGTTTGCCTCTCCCACTCAATACATAACATACATTCATCACCTTGTTTCATCATGTTTATTGTACCACAACCTATTTCCAGTCTGAGATATGAGTGTTCTAGCAGATGTTTGATGTTTCTTATTGGGATTTGAACTGTATTATTTCTAGATTTATATAATAGAGTGATTTTATTTGTCTTTTTTATTGTTGGTTGTTTCCAAATGATATCTAGTTCTTTTATGTTAGGGCTTTACTTTATTTCCTCTTGGCACAAGTCGATAACTAGACGTGAAAGTCTTGAATACCCATTTGGTGTTACATTATAAAAACGTTAGATACATTACTCAACTTCGTTTTGAACGAGTGCATCTATTATGTCATATTCATATAAAGGATTTTCAAACGAATAAGCAAATACATTACTACTCGCAGAAATCATTTAGTTATATAAACAGCCAAGAAATGGACCGAGCACAAATGAAAAAGAATTACAATTTACCAAAGACAAGAACAGTAATATCCCCAAGTTTTCATAAAACTGAGGAGTACCTACAAGAATTGAACAGATATACCACAAAAGAAACATTAAAAAATAACCGGATAAATGCAACTAAATCAGTATTTATCGATTGCTGCATTTGTATGGGAAGATATGTACTAGATTTTCCGAGTAGTACTGCACGACCTTAGGAGTGCAGTATTAATCCGAAGAAACGAGTTTATATTTTCCCATACAAATGCAATAACCTTTTAATTAAATACTTATTTTGTTTTCTACCTAAAGATTAATAATAAGAACACAAGGTAAGAAACAAAGTAAATACGTTTATGCTGTATTCCAAACTAAATACACAATCTTAGATTCATCAATTCACAGCAACTATATTAATTCGTACACAACACCGACCAGCGACATTTGAACATGGTCTAGCGCTCATTATTAGTTTCAAAATAACCCTCGTTTTAGTCGACTTAAAATTGAAATTTAGAGTCATATTGTGAATCAATGCGTATTCAGACAACATTTCCAGTTGGTCTGAAATGGAGGGATTTAATTTTTCTGTCAATCCCACTAAAGTTTGCTTTTCTACTTTTGATCTACTGGATTTATCGTGTCACGTCTGTACGATATACATGTGATTTGAGCAGTTAAATCTACTGCACATGTATTTCTGTTATGTCATAGATTTTTTGGCATGTGAGCAAAATATTAATTCATTTCATTGAAATTATAAAATGACGCTATTAAATAGTAATTTCGTTTTGAGTGCAGTAAAGAGAATATGATTTCAGTTGGAAATGTAGTCGAAATTTCAATACAATTTCGCGGTGTGTATCAAGTTTTGGAGTCATGAAATGGGTCATTTCATTCGGGTTGCAGAACTTAGAACGTATATTTTGAGGACATTTAAAATTCATAAATACAAGTATATTTATTGCCATTCTTATTATCAGCTAAAGAAGACATTTTTATTCCTTGTCACGTGCATGCTCTTTGTTGGAGGGACTCCAGTTATGAACCGTATGGCTTCTATCGCTAGCCTAACATGTATCCAAGTAGTTACACTAGGAACATTACTGTGTGACAGTCCATTTAGCCAGTGGAAATTAGACTTCTTCACGTATTGGCTTTTTTGTTCTTATGCTCTTATTTTTTTAACAAATCCTTTTATTGCATTTTTTTTCCTCTAATTTAGTGTTTTGAGTGACTTGTAAAATTGCATGGCTCTGATTGATATGTAATTGCCCTTGGCCTCAGTATGCATTTCTATGATATTTGGATAGACACTAGAGGGCACTGGCCACAGTCTGAACCATTCTATTTGCGAAAAGTTTCGAATACTTCTCCTACATAACTCTTTAAATGATTAGGGTAATCAATGTAAAGTCAACAGAAAAAATGAGCATATAATTATATAATCTATTAGATTAGAAACAAATCAAGAAGATATGTGAAGAGAATATGTAAAATCCGTGTCAGTGCTAAAACCGCTCATATTGCTGTGTCGTTATCTCGTGTTGTAATGTATACAGCATTGCCTAGCACATATCATTCAATTGACAACTTTATTTACAAAATGAGACAAAAAATCTATATACAGTCTCCTCTACAGTAATGAATATTATTAAAAACCTCGAGGTCATGGGTACCAAAGACTTACAAAAATGTTACTAACAGATGCCTGGCTTGGCGCTCAGCATGAAGAGGTCATGTGTTTGGACTGTCGGCCTGGTGTCAGGTTGATGTGAATAGGTGTGACATGATGCTATATGTCTGTGGCGTGATTCCCCAGTGCTAAACGTCACTATAAACTGTTACACTGCAGATATCTTAGTGATATGACGAAACTTTTGTTCAAGCTACTAAAAAATCCAAATCCCTCACACGCATTAAAGATCTCTTCAGTGTTAAGGAATATTGTTAAGGATGTCAAAAATAATGTTAGCCATCTTGATTAATTCCACTTTTTTAATGCACTCCTTTATTACTAGCCATGAAAACACTTTAGCATTTATTTATTATATTTTAACATACCGTGTGTTCGACTATTGAAATTATCTTATATCTTGTTCGGGATAAAACAAATGAAATGATGATCATAAAAATGTAATGATCAAAATGACCCGTGATCACAGACACCTTCAGGTTTTGTGAAACTTAAACATCCTGATAACAGCTTGCATATAGTACACAAGTACGTTTTCAACGTGTTATCTGATTGTAGGTTTTTAATTCGTGACTTTTAGATTATACGTATTGACATGGTAATTATTATTAGAATTTCAACAATATGGTATCCTTCTGTTGTTTTTGTGTTCTTTATTTCGTGATGCCATCTTTAAACACGCGTTTAAGTGGGTTTTGGTAATTACTTTTAACGAAATTTACAGTAGCTGCTAGTTTCGTCAAGCTCAGTTATATCATTCCATATTTAGAATGTCTTTGAACCGATGTCATATTTTACCAAATTATATTTCAAATTATGTTTCGCTATTCATACCCAATGTTCAACTAACCTATTAACATTCTGAAGTCTTGTTGTGTGAACGTTTCAAATTTCATTGTCAATTAAACGGAAGATAACAAAACAAAAAACCAAGAAGAAGCTAAGATTTTCAAAGAATCCTAAAGTCTACTTCACAAGATTGTAAATATCCACAAAGATTTTAACTTGGCAGAAATGCTGGAACATGGTAACAGGAATTTTAAAAGCCTAAACTGAATGTTCAGTGGAAGAACAAGACGACTCTTAAACACATTTTGTGTGCGACAAACTACATTAAAGAAAAGAAACACAATTCAGAGCAATTCGTATTTGAAAGATGATTTTTTTGTGATAAGGTAAATCTGTGTTTTAAAGCCGACTGTTAAAATCTATAGAAAGCAAGCCGTTAGCGAGCAAAATGGCATTATGTATCTAAATATACTCCAGTATACCTCTTTCCCACGTAATAAATCTAATAGATTTTAGCTCTTACATCACACATTAGTTAAATATGCTCTTAATTGTTATTGAAGATGTGTAAGACGTCAATAGTGCAGCAAACAAACATGGATATTAAAAATGCTGTACAGCTTGTGGTTCACACAGTACAGGCAAAAGAAAAAAAATAATAATGTGAGATAAGGTGTTTGAAAGGAACGACGACGAAGAAATATATTAGCTGCTCTAACACTCGTGTAATAAAATGCAGACAACTGAAAACAGAATTTACCATGTAACACCAAGCTCCGATCTCTCTGTAGCCCACAACATGTGTTTGAAAAAGGTGCTCAGGTGTGCAATTACCAACACGGTCAAATTTGGCTTCACACACACACAATATGTATGTATGTATATATATATATATATATATATATATATATATATATATATATAGAGAGAGAGAGAGAGAGAGAGAGAGAGAGAGAGAGAGAGAGAGAGAGAGACGTTGTGCTTCTCCCATAATATCCTACATTGCCAATGACGGAGCCTCTGAAACACGTAACTGACGGAATATGTGTGTATGATTTGGACTTTTTAACATAACTTTAACATTTTTTTCGGTCATATCGCTACGATGTCTGCAGTGTAGCAGTTTATAGTGATGTCTAGCACTGGTGCATCATGCCGCAGACATGTAGCATGATGTCCCACCCAGTCACATTATCCTGACACCAGGCCGACCAGTCCTAACACTAACCTCTTAATGCTGAGCGCCAAGCGAGGCTGCTGTTTGTACCATTTTTGTAAGTCTTTGGTATGACTCGGCTGACTGACAGGGAATCAATTTCTGTGCTTTATTGGTCATTTTTCTGTTGTATTCAAATGATTCAAACATTGTTTCTAAAAATTAAAAATTAAAAATAGGAATGAAAATTCTTCTTTTCAGGGTTGCTTTTAGTAATACATACAACAATCACTTGATAGCTCTTTATTCAGGACGGTATTCATATATGCTTGTGATGCTATCTTTCTGAGTGGGCTACAGGTTGGCTGTACAATCTTAAGTTTAACATACTCGGAAGGAATTTGTCTGTGGTTCAGGTCTCGTGAAACATTTCCTCACTCCTTTGATGGGTGGATGCCCAGCGACAAGCTGCCTTTGTTCATTTTGCATAATTCTGGAACGCAAATAGTATCTACCTAAATGAATATGACTCATGCAACGGTGGCGCTCTAGTTTCGTGATTTGCATAGGGTTAGAATTATAAAGAAAAAGAATTTCCTCGGGTGTCCTCACTGGATATAATGGTTATTTAAATAAAAAGACATTGTATATCTTATGTATTGTTCAAAGAGCCTTTAATTCCCTTTATTTTGGTGTATGATTGATGGGTGTAATATGGGTTATAGAGTATACAACATGGCCTTTCTCTAGATGTGCACTTTTAAATAAACCTGTTAGCTCCACTTGGTCATTTTCACTTAATGAACTTCAAAGGTAAATTGTAAAAAAGAGAGCCGATAACATCTTTTTAGATTTTATGTATTTGTAAATTAGTCCATTGCACTTTCAGAAGCTGGTGTTGTCTATTTGGGCAAAATTAATTTTCATTATTTTAATACGTGCTAAAGATTGTGTACTTTAGACTAATTCAGGCTGATTTTTTTAGCACCGTCATTTTAGTTCGCAGTGTGCTTTGATCATGTATAATATACGAAGAAATATCACATTCCACTGAAGTAGCATATAGGTATGCCAACATTCTCTCCACTGTGCATGCGTCACTCTCTCAAAAGTACATAGTAACTGGTGAGCGCCCCCAGTATGAATTAAGGTTGTGTTCGACGGAATACACGGAGCGAGCACATAGTTTAATATTAATTAGGGCTGTTGTTGTGGGGTTTAACGCCATATTTCAGCACACGATAGGCTATACATAGCGGCCAGTAATAATGGAAGAGGAAGAACCCAGGAAAACCCCGGAAAGAACCACCGACCCACGAGAAGCTACTGGCAAGCTTTCTCACATACCCACATTGGCTGAATTAGAGACTCGAACCGGCGCAGACAGAGGTGAGATGGCAGTGATCCGTAACGGAGAGTGCTTTAGACAACTCGGCCACTCGGGGCACCAATTAGGGCTGTGTTCGGTGGCTTACTAGGAGAAATGCACACTGTTTAATATTAATTAGGTCTGTGTTCACTGGCTTACTAGGAGAAATGCACACTGTTTTATATTAATTAGGTCTGTGTTCCGTGGCTTACTAGGAGAAATGCACACTGTTTAATATTAATTAGGTCTGTGTTCGGTGGCTTACTAGGAGAAATGCACACTTTTTAATATTAATTAGGTCTGTGTTCGGTGGCTTACTAGGAGAAATGCACACTGTTTAATATTAATTAGGTCTGTGTTCCGTGGCTTACTAGGAGAAATGCACACTGTTTAATATTAATTAGGGCTGTGTTCGATGGCTTAGCAGGGGAAATGCACACTGTTTAAAATAAATTAGGGCTGTGATCGATGGCTTACTAGGAGAAATGCACACTGTTTAATATTAATCAGGGCTGTATGCGACGGATTACCAGGTGACATGCACACTTGTTTAATATTAGTTAGGTCTGTGTTCGATGGCTTACCAGGGGAAATGCAAACTTTTTAATATTTAATAGTGCTGTGTTCGATGGCTTACCAGGGGATATGCACACTGTTTAAAATTAATTAGGGCTGTGCTCGCTGGCTTACTAGGAGAAACGCCGACGGCATCCTGAAATTAGATCAATTCCAGGCTCAGTTGTGATTTGGGTTATCGGGATGGTTATGGCTTCTCTTCATCTCTTCCAATTTTAAGAGTGATGGCAGAACTGCATCTGGAAGGAACGTACTTTTAAATGCCCGGAATACAATATCACAGGAAAGCTTTCAGTCATCAATGGAAGTGCATTTACTTCCAGTACTTTTTTTGTTTGCCAAGATGGGAGCACGATGTTGCCGCTTCATCAAAATTCGATCAAGTGATAATTGTCAAAGCTTCTTTTCCGAGGAATGTATCATGGGCTTATATTTACACCATTGGCAGTCATCTTTGTCCGAATGTAAGCAATGAGAAATATGGGTTTTGCCGAAAATAAAGCGCTTCAAAATTAAATTTCGCCTTCTGACTATGGATGTTTTAATTTGGTTCAATTCAAAAAGACACAGAAGTATAATACAATAAAACAGTTAAATTCTATGTGGAAACAAAGGGAATAAATTACTTAAAGTTAAGTGGAAAGATGTCATGAATGCCCTCAATGTTTTTTTCTTCCTGACATAGACAACATTGTCTACCCAATAAAAGAATCAAATAGTTTTGTTGTTCTTATTTCGTTGATAAAGGAACAAGAGGGACAGAACCCAAATCTTAACAAAACTGTCGTCGTCAGAGAAACAAACGTCTATAGGTCACCTTTGTCATTAACATCGGGCAGCCACTTCAGGCTTGGGGATGTACAATAGTCCTGATGAGGACAACAGCATGTCGTAAGAAACAATTAGTGGAGGTAGAAACCGCGGTGTCTCGTTGGTTAGCATGCCAGACACATGACTGATGGATACGGGTTCAAAAACCTACGACTAGATCAGCATTGATCGGTCATCGTGGTATGTCCTTAGGCAATACTTCGCTTCAAGCACCAGCTTTTCTTGTTGTTCCTTAATGCATCAAACCAAGCAATTCTACTGAAGTACAATGATAAAATGGCCATCATCCCAAGTTGCAGTTTCATGTTTTTGAAAAGGCAATCGCAATAAAGTCGTGTACTAAAGGTATATACAATTTATACCAAATGATAACCCATGAAGTCAAATCTGCACGGCATGTTATATTGTGACATATGGTTCCATTTACATCCTTCTCCATAATTTCATAAACGTCTGTCGAAAAGTTTAATTTTTCTCACTAAATATATATTTATTTATATTTTGATAAAATTCCGTTGCTGCCTTCCTCATAGAATATGTTGTGATAGAAACTGTACAAAGCTATGAAAACTTCAATGCGTGTATTAATAATAATGCTACTGAATTATGTCTGTGTTCCACAAAGACTGCACATGACGTACAAACAGAATGTTCTTTAGCAGGTTATTAAGCAACAAAAAAGCAAACAATTGGTAATACAAGTTAGTTAGGTTTCATTTACCTTGAACTCATATCCAGGTTTGTTCCATTTGCAATATATTGTCTTGATAAAAGTCCAAACAACAGAACTGTTGATAATCTATGCAAACAATGAAGTTCATTTAAAATGCAAACGTGTTTTAAGAGTATGAATATATTGACAGCTGGAAGCTCATAGAACTGTCTTGCTCTGAACTTAACATGGAATTTGCACAGAGCATGATGTCTGATTCTTATCTAGCGTGCAACAACTTGTATTCGTAAAACCTTGGCAGCATCCGTCCCCAATTGGCTGGTTGTTAATTACTGTGCAAATTTTATGCACAAAACAGGTCCCAGAAACATCCATTCCAGAAGTGGATTTATCTACACATTTTCCCTTTGAGCACCACTGAAAAAAATTATTACCATCATCAATACGAACGAATGAACAAACGAACGATTGGTAGACAGACAGATAGATAGATAGATAGATAGATAGATAGATAGATAGATAGATATTTAGACAGACAGACAGACAGACAGATAGATAGATAGATAGATAGATAGATAGATAGATAGATAGATAGGTAGATAGATAGATGGATGATTAGGTAGGTAGGTTGTTGTTATTATATGATGTAACGTACAAGATAGATTATACATGGCGGCCAGTATAAATGGTGGGGGAAGATCCAGGGAAAACCAAAGAAAGAACCACCAACCCACGAGAAGATACTGCCAAGATTTATCACGTACCCACACTGGCCGAGCCTGAGACTCGAACCCACGCAGACAGAAATGAGATGGCAATAATCCGTAACAGTGAGCGCTTTACAGGTAGGTAGGTAGATTGATAGGTACGTAGGTAGATAGAAAGATTAAGGACAAGAACAAGTACATTTTTACCAAGGCAAGGATGAATTTTACAGGAACCTTGCTGTAGTCAAATTTTACATTTTGTTGTGCACCTGAGTAGACTTTCATAAACTTGTCCCAAATCGGTAAATAATATTAAGCGTAATATTTCCAGATCTTGGAAAAATATATGAATTTCTCATTGATCACTCAGAAAAGACCCGACATAATCAAAACGACCATCAAACTTATTGACAAATTGTCCCGTTGTTATCAACGTATAACCAAACACTCTATTACCAAAGTTCGGGTAGTTTTATAACGTCCTCCATATTTATAGCTTGGTTCATTTTATTTTGTTTCATTAAAAATTTCTGATTGAAAGTTAGGAACTATACCTCCGAAGAAATACGTTGATATAGAGTGGAGATAATGCAAACAACACTACTTAAAAAGTTTCTACTTTCTAATTTTATATGCTCAGACATGTTGTTATTACGTGCGTGTTGTTTCTAAGCAAGACATCAACATTAAGTTTCTTTTGATGCAACAATGATGGATCTTGCGAACAGGATTCTTGCAAGCACATGTTTTTTATTGGACCAGAAACGTCTGCATTAAAATGAAGCGCTATAGAAAAGTTTACCTTGTTAGTGTTGCACTCGGTGTGTTCCTTCACTAGTTGAAGTCTTCCTTTGCAGCCTGAGGATGACTGGCATGTGACTCCCTTGTAGCACATGGTGTCGTTATTCTAAAGAATAGCATATACTACCAACTTAACCAACAATGTACCAGAATAAATTACCATCTTAAGTAACAATGTATCAGCATAAAATATTCTAAGGAATAGCATAAATTACCAACTTATCCAGCAATGTACCAGCATAAATTACCACCTTAAGTAACAATGTATTAGCATAAAATGTTCTAAGGAATATCATAAATTATCAACTTATCCAGCAATGTACCAGCATAAATTACCACCTTAAGTAACAATGTATCAGCATAAAATATTTTAAGGAATAGCATAAATTGCAAACTAATCCAGCAATGTACCAGCATAAATTACCACCTTAAGTAACAATGTATCAGCATAAAATATTCTAAAGAATAGCATAAATTGCCAACTTATCCAGCGACGTACCAGCGTAAATTACCACCTTAAGTAACAATGTATCAGCAAAATTATCAACGAAAGTAACAGTCAGCATCAACTACCAGCTTGTCAAACAAGGTATCAGCATAAATTACCAGTTTTAGTAATAACGATAATCTAACTTCATTCACTATTGCAGATGTTTCTTTGAAACGGATCACTGCAATAAAAATAAATCCAATCGTATTTTGCACACCCATCCCTCAAAAGAAATTTATAAAATAAAGCAAACACAAATGTAAAAAAAGCATAAAGAAAACAAATTAAACAAGAGACGGTATTGCACCAAAGGAATAATAAAACCGCTTTGAAAAAGAGTTGGTGTTGACAAAATATGCTTTGAAAGAGATGCTAGAGTTGAATATAGATTAAATTTCGAGGAGGGTTGGTGGGATTACTTGTGGGACTTTGACCTGTGTCTTTGCTAGCGAACTTATTGAATGCTCAAACGCATTAGTTTCCCAACTAAGACTGGAGTAGTTCAAGCTGATGCAGCGGAGTTCCATGTCGAAATTAGTTATGATCATTACACATCTCTGCTTACAGCATCGAGTACAAGCCGTTGCATTAGTATTACTTGTAATATTTTGGACCTTTCCTCCAACGCAAAAAGACGCATCGAATATAACACAGGGATCGCCAATATTGGAACTATCATGTATATAATTACACTACAGTTGTTTTCACCCTTAGTGGCCTACTGGTTAGAGCGTCCGCCTCAGATGCGGGAGGTCGTGAGTTCGATCCCCGGCTGAGACATACCAAAGACTTGCAAAAATGGTACTAACAGCTGCCTCGCTTGGCGGTCAGCATTAAGAGGTTAGTGTTAGGACTGGTCGGCCTGGTGTCAGGATAATGTGACTGAGTGGGACATCATGCTACATGTCTTCCCCAGTGCTAGACATCACTATAAACTGCCACATTGCAGACATCGTAGCGATATGACTGAAACATTGTAAAGCTACGTTAAAAATTCAAATCGCACTCTCACACATTTTCTAAGCAAGACGCCATATTGCTAATATGGTTTGGTTGGATGTAGCAGAATGGCAGGGCTTCACATTTCGTACATTTATTTATTGTTTTGCATTCTTAGCATAAGTGTTATTTCTTTGCCCTTGCTTAACGCTCCAAATCCAAGTTGTTGCAATTGCTGTCTCATAACGGACATATACGCTTACCTGATCAATATTCTTCACTGTTCATGTTTTTCAAGATAACTTTAGAAGTAGTAAGATATTAAGGTAAAACAGAATACTGAAGCTAACGTGAATGGCATAATAAGGTTTAGGCAACATACAAGTATATATTCTCCTGATTGTACTGAACCATTCGTATCGCTATCAATGATTTCAAGTATTTTGAGTGTTAGAATAATTTCGTCGAGTTTCTGATACATGTGGATCACTTGTTTATGAGAATCATCAGCTATTTTACAGGACATTTCACTTCAACTGAACGTAAAGGTCGTGCAACTAAAGGCCAATCTCCACGTGATGTCTGATTCACGATATTGTATTTGAAAGTGGCCCTATCATATTGCACGTATAGTGCTGACATTCCCAAAAATGTAATATTAAAAGAATGGTACAACTGATTGTTTCACATTAATACGAGTTTGTATGCTCCTCATCTAAAATCTAGACATACCCATGGAATTCACAGTCATGCAATTTAAAACAGTAGTTTAAGTTTTCGGACCATGATGATATGTAATAAAATATGCTAATTGAACCAAGTGTCGGAATGAGTAATAATACTTAGTGCAGTAGTTTGAAAACAAATGTCCAAATAACACACCAGTACGGCAAATACGGTACAATTTGAAGCAATATAAATGCTCAAAAGTTACAGAAAATAAGGGGAACAGAGGCAACTCGGAAATGAAGTGTCTTTGCTAAAGAATTTTATTAACCTGCGAACCAATTGGCGATAGTAAGCCACGTTGAGAGTGCTACAATCGTTTGTATATATCTTTACCAGACACTAGCATGGCAAAGAACGCATGAAACCACGCAAAACGCAGGATGAATGACACAATAACATGACCAACCTTTATCATAATTTAGACTGACTTTATTGCCATTCAGATCTACCTCCACTGAAAATCCTGTTCATAATGGTAACATGCTTTACGATATTTTCAGAAATTTTGAAAGTGAATACAGTATGATCTGCATACTGGTGTTATTTGGAAACACGCATATGATTTCAGCGACGGGAACCCTTTCGTAGCTTCTCATGAGAACACATTCTACCTTACATTTCTTACATTTATTATTAGGGGAGATGATATCAATGTATAGGTTACACTGATTTCAAGGAGATGAATTTCCATCCTGTTGAAAATTCAGCCAATGACAAGTATGCAGAAAAAGACCTTATCGTAAATGAATTTGAAAGCATTTCCATGTGCAGTAGTGATCGTTGTACCCACTGATGAGTACCCCAACAATGGTCTAGCTCGATATTAGTTCAAACAGAATAGAAAAGCAGACAGCTATAACCCCTATTTCGGGTTATACAACGATCAATCAAAAGATCACGGGCAATTCCATGACCAAATATACACACTGAAATACAATCATTTTTGTTCGGAAAAAAATACATCCGTCGAAACATTGGTTTCCTTTCGAGTAGCTGTCGTTGATTTATTGTGCAGTGATACGAATGATTACAATAAGGAATTTGTTAAGAGGAAAAGGAGAAGAAGGGGGATGGAGGCACGCATACCTTCAAGCAGGCAAATGACCCAGATCCATAATAGGCTTGACACTGAAAATCCAAATTTAGTACATCTCCTCCTATGGCCCCTGCTCTGTATTGATCATACTGTGTATCGTTGAAATTGTTGTTCAATGTACAGCGACTGGACCTGAGGCGATTGCAAATTGGATTTTTGTAAGTAAAAATATGTTATGGACAGGCAGGCAGGCAGACACACAGACAGACACATACAGTCATACAGATAGATAGACAAACAGACAGATATATAGATAGACAGACAGACAGACATAGATAGATAGATAGATAGATATCAGTCCCTAACCCTCCACCTTTATCGGCTGCTAAGAGAAACCTCCGTATGATAAATAGAACCAAACTAATGCACGACATCAAAGCTAACCTAACAACTTGCTTACCTCCTACCGCAGAACACTCGATAACTGTCTGCGTTCATTACCTGACAAACATGCCCCAGCTACCAAGTGCAGAGTATCAATTCAAAAGTGGTCTCCATGATATAGCAGTGTTAGGGACCAGCTTCACACTGCTAAAAGAGACCGCCGTAAAGCTGAGAGACTCTGGCTTTCCACCAGACTCAATATTCATAAGCAAATCTATGAAGTCGCTAAGAAGAATGTCACAAATATAGTCCATACAGCGAAATCAGCCCACTACACTACTAAGATCATGGAAAGTTCCAGCTGGAAAGAGCTCTTCGAGATTACTGACAAGCTAGTGTCAAGGAACAAATCAACACCACTTCCAGCTACCTTCTCTCCACTCGACCTTCCGGACATGTTTGCAAATTTCTTCCATGACAAAGTACAAACCATTAGAGATAAGACTGACACAACAATTTAAATTGACTCGTAGTCACCATACAGTTGGGATACAGAATTTAAGCGGCAACCATTTGCCGCAATTGAACCTATATCTATGGATTTCGTACGTACAATCGTGATGAAGAGTGCACCAAAGTCATGTGAACTTGATCCAATTCAAACATCACTGCTGCTTGAGTGCTTAGATCCAGTATTGCCTTCACTAACTGATGTTATTAATACATCTCTCTCATCCGGGGAATTCCCATCTTTTTCAAAACTGCCATAGTAAAGCCTCTGCTGAAGAAACCAACACTAGACCATAACGATTTAAAGAACTACCGCCCATTTTCTAATCTCCCATTCATATAAAAAAATCCTACAAAAGGTTGTTCTATCCCAGCTTGTATCTCATCTAAATTCAAACAGTCTTTTTAGCAATGTACAATATGCATATCTCCCTTGCCTCAGTACTGAAACTACTCTTCCAAAAGTAGTTACTGGCATTCTCTCTGCGTTGGATAGCGGAAAGATTACAGTCCTCACCCTCCTTCATTTGTCTGCAGCATTTGACACAATAGACCATGATATATTATTTCACCGTCTCCAGCATGTATTTGGCATTCATGATACAGCCTTACTGTGGTTCAAGTCCTACTTGGTCAACAGGACACAAATTGTATATGCAAATGGAAAACACTCCAGCCCAGTTGATCTATGTTGTGGTGTTACACAGGGGTCTGTTCTTGGACCTGTCATCTTCATTCTGTACACTCAGTCGCTCTCAAGTGTCATAGATCATCATCCAGTGTCTAACCAACTGTACGCTGATGACACCCAAATATACAAATCTAGCCACCCAACTGAAGTTGATGCTACCATCCAAGGTGTAGAGAGGTGCATTTCTGATGTGAAATCATGGACGACATGTAACAAGCTGCAGATGAATGATAATAAAACTGAGGCCATTCTGATCACAACAAAAAGACTTTCTCATTCACATCCTTTACCTCAAACAATAAATATCAGCAACGCCAAAATTAAATTCACACAGTCAGTACGAAACCTAGGTGTTACTCTGGATAGTAATCTCACCTTGCACCAACATGTCATGAACACATGCAAGGCTGCATATCTTGAGCTGAGACGCATCAGCTCAATTCGCAAATATCTTTCAGATGATGCCACTAAAACACTTGTGTGTTCATTAGTACTTTCAAGACTGGACTATTGTAATTCAATTCTCTCTGGTTCATCTCAATATCTACTCCAGAAACTTCCAAAAGTTAAAAACACAGCTGCTCGGATCATATTTAGAGTACCATGATCAGAGCACACCTCTCCGCTGCTCTGTACCCTACACTGGCTATCCATTCGATCCAGAATCAAACACAAAATTTGTTCTCTGTGCTACGTTTCGCTGTCGGACTCTAGTCCAACATACCTATCCGACCTCACCCATGTGTACACACCGGCAAGATACTTACGCTCCTGTTCTGACAATCGTATACTCATTATTCCCACTATGAAAACAAAGTCATATGGACAGAGTTCTTTTGCATACCAGGGCCCAGCAACATGGAATGAATTGTCCACTGAACTTAGACACAAAGACACAGTGATCCCATTCAAGAGTGCTCTCAAAACTCACTTATTTCGACAGCAAGAACAAACGTCAAGACCTAATAATGTTTCCTACCTGAAATATTCTCAGCATGTTTTTTATATTTTAATGTTTTTCTAATTTCATGGTGTTTGTTTTTGTAATATTATTATATGTTTTTTATCTTATAGGTGTTGTCTAATGTTGTAAAGCGCTTAGATCATCTTAATATTAGGCGCTATACAAAGTCCTCATTATTATTATTATTATTATTATTATTATTATTATAGATAGATACATAGACAGACAGACAGACAGATATACAGATAGATAGATAGATAGATAGATAGATAGATAGATAGATAGATGGATTGTTGTTGTTGTTGGGTTTAACGCCATTTTACAGCACACGATAGGCGGCCAGTATTAATGGTGGAGGAAGACCCCGGGAAAACCCCAGAAAGAACCACCGACCCACGAGAAGCTACTGGCGAGCTTTCTCACATACCAACATTGGCCGAATCCAAGACTCGAACCAACGCTGACAGAGGTGAGATGGCAGTGATCCGTAACGGACAGCGCTTTTGACCACTCGGCCACTCGATGCGAGAGAGAGAGAGAGAGAGAGAGAGAGATTTCGTACCCTAGACTAGTTATTATCCTTTCTATAGCACCTATGGCACAGCTCGTGAACTCGTACTGCGTTGTGGCCGTCGAAGCATTTGCGGTAAAAGCGTTGACACTCATCAGGTATCCACCGGAACATCCCTGAGACTGGTCATGACTGGCCCCTAGACTGAAATAAACGAAAACATATTACTTCTCTAAACAAAGAAAAGACTTTAAACTAATGAAGCATTAATGACTTGAAATTATTTTCCTCATATGCATGCTTGTAACGATTATGCGAGCTTTTCTTTTCGGAGATTTGTTTTTGTCATATTAAAAACGTCATGCTTCTACTATACAAGAAAATACGTTAGCATATTAGGTGATCCCTTTCCTAGCCTTTGGAGTTACCTCTCATTTCTCTCGCGAGACTTCACGAAAGATTCAACATATTCTTGCTTTAGACTTAAACGTTGCTACGCGCAGACTTGCATCCAGCGTGGATTGTATGTTGTTAGGGCATTATGTGAAGATAGGTTCATTTTTTTTAAAGACATCGATTTAAAAAGATACCATTCTACTATGGACGAAATCAATTTCAATACGCTGGTGGAATCGGATAGAAGAAGAGGAAAATAAAAACGCTATCTCCCGCACACATACTATATTTATTATTTATAACCTAGTTATAGACTTGAACGCAAAGCCCTTTCTTCGACTGTTAATACAGATAACTATATAACCAATGCTTATACGAGGATGGCCGAGTTGTTTCCTGTCATAATTTTCACTTCGACTTAACCGGCAAAATGTTAGGACAACGCAGGCAAGATAGCACTACCGCAAAACTGAAAGCCTAATGATATAGTTTGTGGCAAAGAGATCGCAAACATGGTGAATTGTTAATAAGTGTGAGACCTCCTGTGTGTATATGTGTGTGCGTGTGTGTGTGTGTGTGTGCGCGCGTGCGTGCGTCTGCTTGTGAGAAGCTTACTTGTGGCCAAGCTCATGGACGGCAGTAGTCATTAACCATGTGGAAAATTTCGTATCATATATAATGTTCGCACCAAACTGTTCATGGCAGATCGAGTGTGCATAGCCAACGCCTGAAATAAATGGAATAGCCTACATAAAGAAGAATCAGTCGTAGTTAGCAAATCAAGCAAATCTTCGTCACATAGGTACCAAGTTGCTGCCACATAAAGAAAAATAATTAAACAAATGTGAATATTAAGAATTTTGGGCATCAGATAAAGGAATACTGTCCAAGAACATCTTCAAACGATAATTAACGTACCGATCACTAATTATTCTACAATGCTCAACGCAACTAAAGGATAACACAACCCTTCAGAGAATACATTGCACCTTTACCGCCTCAACTACTTGGCATGTTGCCAAGTGTCAAATATGTTCCGAACAGATTGTTCCATGTACGTACGGACCCCTTCATTACATTGCCCCTACCGTTTCTTAGGATAAAAACCGATGCATAAATTTTCATATGAATATCAACGTTGTATTTAATTATTTTTTTACTGCATTGTTTATTAAATATCATAAGTACATATCCTGTTAAATATTTAAAGGAGGTATTTGACAAAATACGTACCTAGCGTCATAGTCGAACCAGATCCCTTTATTTTTCTGTAAGAAACATCACATTCTGTATTGTATAAATGTAAGTAATCTAACGAGTACAGCCGTTAAAGTGTGTTTATGTGAGTTTAGTTACGTTTAATGTTCGACGGCATATCTGCACATGAAAGACTGTTTATTGCCGAGGCAATGATAGTAGTACGTGTGTATGTGTGTATGTTGTGTAGAAACATATATACTGTTAATCTGCCGATTCAATTTCTCCTATTACTAGTCTAACACGAACACACCATATTACTAGCTTCTGCCAGAATATTAATCAGAAGTAGAATACATCATTATCGCTTTTGACTTTCAGGTGTAAAACATTGTTTTCAGTCGTTTAAAATTTAAAAATTGTTGTTGTTAATTTGTTTACTACTTTCATCAGAACACCAATATCCTTGTACCTACGAGAAGTGCGGATCCCCGATTAGATTATCAAGTACTGCTGTAAAATCAGAAATATTAGATTAAATTTCGATCTAATAGTAAATGTTCAATAATAGAAAATGTGTAGAAAATGTGTAATATATTGATATCCTCTACCCATATATTTTCGTTGTATGTGCAGAGAATTAGGCTCGCATAACAATTAAAAAAGCACCCCCAACTCCCCAAAACAACAAGAACAAAACAAAAATCAATAAAAAACCAACATATATTAAGCATATTAGGGTAAATACTAGACATCATATAATATCAATATTCTTACAATACCTTGCTAACATTACATGGCACTGAAAACTCCAAATGATATCTCGTGTATCCATTTGCAAAATTCTCTGGGCTTAGTGAAAACATTGAAAAGATGAACATTGGTAATCAGTTCTCTGTGCTAGTGAAAATATTGAAAAGACTAAATCAGTTTAGTTTGCAGATAGATCAGGCTAAAGCACTTGATAATACTCAAGAATATACTTTGGATTCGTACTCTAATGAATTCGCCATTTTAGATCTAAAATTGCCATCGAATTTAGATGATTTGATAAACCTAAATTATGATCATTTAATTAGAGAAATTAATCAAACTAACAAATCCTCGAGAATATAACTCGCATCATTTGGTAAAAATCACAGTAATTACAAGTTTGGCATTACCTAATGAACTCATTTTTCTTGTTTCTTACCGAATTACCGCCCTTCCCCCCCCCCCCCCGTACCACATTAATTCAATTAATTATTATACAAGTTTGTTGACAATGGATCTTGAGATAATACTATGATAAGTTCTATGCTAAAAGACCAGAAAGAGTTACGACAGTTGGGAGTATATACTTTTGTTTAAAGATTATATTAACCTTATTTGGTAACGTGGGCTTGTAGCATACGAAACAAAATGGGCAAACATAATAACATCTTCCTCCATTTATGTCAATATTTTATATCCCATCTTATTGGAGATTTTCAAAAATAATTATGTAAACAACGCAATAAATTTTGGATAGATGTATTTGCTGCTTATACTCAAATCCTAAGGTAGATTTGAAGAGTGTAACTATGAGAATCATTTCCAGACACAAATACTGTACAATTTAAGTTTAAAACTGTAGGAACTAATCAATTTTATCAGAATTAAGATAAATCAAGATGATCCCTAGGTTATGTAGTAAACGTTTCCAAATATGTTCACAGTTAAAACGAAGTTGTTTTTTTTTTTGTTGGTTTTTTTTTTGTATTTCACAGTGCAGTAATTATTAGTAAGGTGTTGATTTTAGTCAGTAGGTGAGGATGATTACCAGTAACAAGATGTGTTGGTCAGGCAATTTGAGTGTTTGTCAGTATCCAACATAAAGTTAGATTCCCCTTTTCGCCAACAGTCGCTAGTATTATTAAGTTGACGTACGTTTTTCCAGCTAGTTTCCCATTTATCCCCAGATAAATTTTTCCACATGGCCGCATAAGATTAAATTCTCATCTCCCAAAAGGCCCATTTTCCCAATAACGCCTTACTAGGCTTCCTGCATGTTTTAATGAATAGTTTAGATAAATGTGAAAGAAACGGGATTTGATACAATCAACTGTTTTGCTACAAACATTATCAGATAAGTGCTAAATTTGTAATCATTGTTTATGCTTGTCAGACTATCTTCAATAATAAGTATATAGCACAGCGTTTTTGTTTAATTTTTCTTCGTTTGTTATTTTTTCTTCATATCTCTAATGTCTGATAAATTATAATTAAATTACAATACATATTGTAGAAGTGATTAGGAATATGCCTCTTTTGTAACCAGCTAGTCCAAGGCTCCCTATCTTGGCACCGAGATATGTCCAAGTATTACAAAATCTCTTAAAAACAAAATGTTTGCGTGAGTGATTTAAATTTTTAACGCAGCTTTAACATAATTTCAGTCATATCGCTACGATGTCTGCATAGTGGCAGTTTATAGTGATGTCTAGCTCTGGGGCATCGTGCCACAGAGAGGTAGCACGATGTCCCACCCAGTCACATTATCCTGACACCAGGCCGACCAGTCCTAACACTAACCTCTTAATGCTAGCGGCTATTGAGACAGCTGCTACTACTGTTTTTATAAGTCTTTGGTATGACTCAGCCGGGGTTCGAAGCCTAGACCTCCAGCATCCGAGGAGGACGCTCCAATAACTAGGCCACTAGAGCGGTCTTAAAAACAAAACAAAACTCAGCGCTATGTATCTGTTGAGAACAGATCTAATCCTCCTCAAATACGGGTATACTGGATTACAACAATAATCATCGAGATCAGTCTATAAATCAATTACATTTCCGATCTGTGTCTGGCTTCACAGGAAATTTAAGGAGTCAAATATGAATTTAGAAAGTACATAGTTAGTATTATTATTATTATTATTATTAAGGTGGGCAGAAAACCTATCAAGCGGTTTCATGCCGATTAAATAGTCCTGCGATGCCAGAATTGTACTGCATTGCACTCGTTAAAGATGAATAAGAGTTAAAAACTTCATTATTTCTTTTAACGTTAGTCTTTGTGATCAAAATAATTTGAGGCGATCTGAAGGATGAAGGGACGAAAAATACAAAAGCAGCACCAACCCACAAATGCACTCTGCACAGAAGAAAATTGATTGCATGTCTAGAAATTACGAAAGCATGAACATTGAAATCAAGATAGAACGAATCATACAAATCAAATAGAAATAGAAATGATGAGAAAAAGTGACAACATACCCTGAAATTCCCATGGCAATATCGTACTTTAAGTTCAGTTTTAATTTCAAGTTATTCTGCCATGTTGCGAAATCTGACAAATCACTGGAAGCATTTGTTCTATTTGTTGACCAAGGAGCTCCTGCAGTATCCTTTAACAATATCGAAAAAAGTAAAATAGACTATAGCAGAATATGTTGAGTAGCAAATGCATTAACGGAAGTGTTTTTAAAAAATCAAGAAAAATGGATGAGAAAAAATATAGGTGCATCAAGTAATCATTTTGATTTCTGCTTGAATTTCTTTGCTTTCACAATGTTTGTTTTCTTTTGTGGGGGTCAGATAATTATATTGTGTACGAGTTAACCCACTAAACCGGACGAGGCAAATGCCAAATCAGCGGGTTAGAGGTTAGTGGGTTACACAGTACATATACCTGAATATAAAGTCAATATTAATGTTTAAAACAAACTTTGTTTTAATCCCTCACACCCACATTCACCATTGTTGGTGATAATCGATTACGTACGATAGTTGTCGTATCTCGCATAAAGAGGTCCTAGGTTCAATACCAAGCAGAAACCCAGTATGGAGCGAGTTGTTGAAATTGCTTGTTTAGCGCTAGGGTATCCATATTTGTACTAACCAAGGTCCCTAGATTCGTCAACCATAGGGATTTTAATATACATCCTCATATATATATATATATATATATATATATATATATATATATATATATATATATATATATATATATATATATATATAGTCTTAAGAGTAATTCTCCTCTTGGAGTAATATGACATTACTCTCTTATATAAATAAATCCTAATTTGTTGGCCTCTGATGCAAAAAAAATATTTATGGATTGGAGTCTTAAATATAGTTATGTAATTCTAATGCTATTTAATAATATCAAAATCTCATTGGAACATATTTTTTCCTATTGAAAAACTTCTTTTATACCTTAATTAGAAAGAAAAGTTTACTTTTCAGCATTTATTTCAGTTATCAATTTACAGAACCACCTCGGTCTTAAATATTATTCTGAAGTTTAGCCAGAGTTTAGTTGTTTCTCTTCCTGCGTAGTGGAACCAGTCTGATAATTAATGTCTAGCAGATATATAGAACAGTTCCGAAATATTTAATACTTTTACCGAGGAGACTAATCCCGTCATATTTCTTTCTTTTCTGTACTGTAACTCATGTACATAATGATGCAGAATGTTCGAGTGCTGCTAAGTCGACTCATTGTCATATTCGCAAGCTTTGACCGTAACAATATATACATCAGGCCAGAACAGAGTTCAGAATTAAGCAAGCAGATTTTGTTTTAATTTTATGCTCACATGTATTAGCTAACAATATATTTAACAGATTTATCGCAGTTTTTTCTATTGTATCCATCACAATAATCTCACAGAGTTACCGAATATATTCAGTTGTGTTTTGTGTATATGCGCAGACTATATAAATAATAACATAATTATCCTTTCTAATTTATGGAAAAACAGCACATTAAAAATACAAATATATAATAATAATAATAATAATAATAATAATAATAATAATAATGATAATGAGGACTTTGTATAGCGCCTAATCTTTAGAAGCTCTAAGCGCTTTACAACATTAGACAACATCTATAAGATAAAAAAACAATGATATGATTACAAAAACAAACACCATGAAATTAGAAAACATAAAAAACATGCAAAGAATATTTAAGGTAGGAAACATTATTTGGTCTTTAAGTTTGTTCTTGCAGTCGAAATAAGTGAGTTTTGAGAGCACTCTTGAATGGGATCACTGTGTCTTTGTGTCTAAGTTCAGTGGGCAATTCATTCCACGTTGCTGGGCCATGGTATGCAAAAGAACGTTGTCCACATGACTTTGTTTTCACAGTGGGAGGGGCCCCGAGTGGCCGAGTGGTCTAAAGCGCTCACCGTTCCGGATCACTGCCATCTCACCTCTGTCTGCGTATGTTCGAGTCCAAGGCTCGGCTAGCGTGGGTACGTGGGAAAGCCTGCCAGTAGCTTCTCGTGGGTCGGTGGTTCTTTCCTGGGTTTTCCAGGGTTCTTCCTCCACTAGTTATACTGGCCGCCATATATGGCCTATCTTGTGCTGAAAAATGGCGTTAAACCCTAGAACAAAAAAAAATCACAGTGGGAATAATGAGTATACGATTGTCATAAGAGGAGCGTAAGTATCTTGCCGTTGTGTACACATGGGTGACGTCGGATAGGTATGTTGGACTAGTGTCCGACAGTGAAACGTAGCTCTGAGAACAAATTTTGTTTGATTCTGGATCGAATGGATAGCCAGTGTAGGATACAGAGCAGCGGAGAGGTGTGCTCTGATCATGGTACTCTAAATATGATCCAAGCAGCTGTGTTTTTAACTTTTTGAAGTTTCTGGAGTAGATATTGAGATGAACCAGACATAATTGAGTTACAATAGTCCAGTCTTGAAAGTACAAATGAACACACAAGTGTTTTAGTGGCATCAACTGAAAGATATTTGCGAATTGAGCTGATGCGTCTCAGCTCAAGATATGTAGCCTTGCATATGTTCATGATATGTTGGTGCAATGTGAGAGTATAGTCCAGAGTAACACCTAGGTTTCGTACCGATTACGTGAATTTAATGTTGGTATTGCTGATATTTATTGTTTGAGGTAAAGAATGTAAATGAGAAAGTCTTTGTGTTGTGATCAGAATGGCCTCAGTTTTATCATCATTCATCTGCAGCTTGTTACATGTCATCCATGATTTCACACCAGAAATGCACCTCTCTAAATCTTGGATGGTAGCATCAACTTCAGTTGGGTGGCTAGATTTGTATATTTGGGTGTCATCAGCGTACAATTGGCGAGACACTGGATGATGATCTATGACACTTGAGAGCGACTGAGTGTATAAAATGAAGAGAACAGGTCCAAGAACAGACCCCTGTGTAACACCACAACATAGATCAACTGGGCTGGAGTGTTTTCCATTTGCATATACAATTTGTGTCCTGTTGATCAAGTAGGACTTGAACCACAGCAATGATGTATCATGAATGCCAAATACATGCTGGAGACGGTGAAGTAATATATCATAGTCTATTGTGTCAAATGCTGCAGACAAATGAAGGAGGGTGAGGAATTTAATCTTTCCGTAATCCAACGCAGAGAGAATGTCATTAACTACTTTTTGAAGAGCAGTTTCAGTACTGTGGCAAAGGCGATATGCAGATTGTGTATTGCTAAAAAGATTTTGAATTCAGATGAGATACAAGCTGGCTTAGAACAACCTTTTCTAAGATTTTTGATATGAATGGGAGATTAGAAACACATCACTGGATTTCAACTTCTTTCGTTTGTATGTGAGGCGGGCATACATTACCACAACAGTACGGAAGTGTCTTAAATAGCTCAGATTTCTTGTTCATAATGTTATCGACGCAGCAGTGAAAACGTTTATCGTATTTCACTCCAGTGAACTATTACATTTATCTCATTGGAAAATCCAGTCATTCACGGCCTAGCATAAAGTAACATTAAGTTCTCAACTCTGGACTTTTTGTACTTCCCTTACTGAAGATTACTACTCAAGTATCGGTACGGTGAAAAAGTACCATGGTACATAACACCGGAAGAAAATCCGGTCAACCTGTATACCGGTATTACCACGTACGTCTAGTATCAGGTAAAAAGTTCGGATGAAAGCCAGAAGCATGATAACATTGTAACGCTTAGTGTCACCTATTTAGCTGCATTACGGGACAAATTCAGGCCACATAGGAGGCAATTTTTAGCGTCTTTTTCGCTTCTAATATCAATATACAGGATATTAATTAAACGACGAGAAACAAAGGCACAAATACATATACTATGCAAGAGACATTATTACGAATAATAATAATAATAAACAACTGTTGGCATTGGAAACACACGGTAGGTTCAACACCCTTCCCTCTCCCCCCCCCCCCCAAATTCATATTGGACATACTTACGCTTTCTCCTTGCTTTCTTTCCTTATGTAGGACCAAAACTCCGGACAGATGGTGCAAATATTTCTCCTTCCCAGGACACAGTTTTAATAATGTGCTCCATGACATATCATATGAAAGTCTATGTGAATACTTACACATGCTATGAGGATTCCACTGAACGAAAGTCTAATATCCAAACCGGCAGTATTTGAAGGATGGTCTTGAAATCCCTGATAAACTTGATCCATCTATTGATTTTAAAATGGATGATGAAAGATAGATACTTTTTTAAAATAAAAAATATGTGATGAAAAACAAATGCAAAAAATATATAAGATATTTGCTCCTACTGAAAACTAAAATAACATTCTCCTGAAAATGTTTTAAAAATTAAGTTCACATTCTCATGCTCGTATAAGCATCATTCTATCGAGCTATCAATACGATCATTCATTTCGTATAATGGGTACATTTTAGTTATGTAAATGAGCATGATAATGTAATTCTTTTACCACTTCGTTTTATTGGCTTAAAGGCTTCAAGGTACAAGTCGACTTGAATTACAGGTCATGCACAGTTTTAACGTGTTTATTTTTTATGGAAGGATTAAACGCGTAACTGCTGTCTGCTTTAGACTTTTTTATCAGACCTTTCGACAGGTAAGTAGCTGACCAAAAACTTGCATATTTGTTCCATTCTGAACGACCGTAACCGAATTTTTTTTGTAGTTACTAAATTGCATGCTTCCACTATTACAGGCAGGTTTGGCCAGATGTACTTTTACATATCTGTCACTGTTTGCTTTATGATTATTATTATTATTATTATTATTATTATTATTATAAGATTAGTTTTTGTCATAAAATTTTCAGGTACGTCTTATTTTTGTCGAAAAGCAGTTGATTACCAATATTGCCCACTATACTGTAGCACGAACATAGGGCACTTTTGAAATAGTATTCAGATTTGATGGTGTCCAGATAAAAGAGGTTTAATGGAATATTATTATACTTTACTATCCAATTACGGTTTTTTTACATTTATTCCATACATTTTGATATACCCTTCCCTGTTTATTACATAGTTAGTACACTTGATAAACATTGTTTATTTGTGGTTCATTAACTTTGACGTGTCAACTCGCTAACATATCACATTCTGCAAATCTGGTTGCTCCAAATAAGCCAATGAAACGTTTGCACAATATTCTCATTACTGATTGGCTCCAACCATTAAAACTGCCTTTGCCCTGCCTTGTGGAACCTTGTATTAAAATACTTTCAACATCGACAATATGGCGGCCGTGTTTCCAAAGGGTGACCTAATAAACACTGGGAGCAAAAATGAAAACTGTCACGTATGTCGAAATATGGCTTGGGTAGATTTCTATGAATTCCAAACTAAAACCAAGAGACGAGTAAACGTGTTGGACTTTCCCTTACTTAAACCGAAACTGGCAGAACCGATAAAATCCATAACGCTGTCCAACACGGAACATACCGATTCTGAAAGAAACATCCGGTTGCCTGTTATAATAAGGACAGACACCTTTATGTTAATGCTACCACGCGGTATGGATCTTGCAACCTATCCTCAGGACAAGTGTGGTTTTTGTTGTTGTTGTTGTTCTAGGGTTTAACGCCATTTTTCAGCACAAGATAGCCAGTATAACTGGTGGAGGAAGAACCCTGGAAAACCCAGGGAAGAACCACCGACCCACGAGAAGCTACTGGCAGGCTTTTCCACATACCCACGCTAGCCGAGCCTTGGACTCGAACCCACGCAGACAGAGGTGAGATGGCAATGATCCGGAACGGTGAGCGCCTTAGACCACTCGACCACTCGGGTCCCCCAAGTGTGGTTTAAATGTCAACATATACCATATACGAGTAAATAAACACACTTCTCTTATGAAGAAAAAAAAAAAACGTTATCTAACTACAGTGTCCTTCCTAATCAAATAATGCAAATATCCGGTCACAGAAAGCATTCAACCTGTAGCTGCATTTCACTTTTAGATTTAGCTCTATTTCTGCATCCTGTAATGTTCACTTCAAACAAATATCCAACAACTGGAATGCTATTTTATCTGCGACATGCAATGCTGTATCTGGGGTAAATGTCCTTGTTGGAATCAACACACTTTTCGTGGAAACGTTGTAAACAGTCCCATCGAAAGCCTTGCATATAGAGCCTCAACTAGTCCGGATTACCTGAACGAATGAGCTGTGCAATGCAATGTTAACAATTAATGTGGTCCGTATAAAATATTCTTTTGATTGGAAGGATAATTCTTCTTTGAATTGTATTTTGTAAAATAATCTCTTTCCAATTGTCATTGTTCATTGATGCAACTCGCGTGCGGTACTATTTTATCACCCACACGAACTAAAAGGTACAACATTTAAAACAAAATTAAATTAAATGCCGCAAATAATTTATTCTTGTTTCTGTCTAGATTCCTTTTACAGCCCTTTGATAAACTTCATTTCAAAAGGGCACTTTTACAACAATGAATTTGTGAACCTCGTTGAATAATATTCAGTTTTACTCGCCAAGACCCGTCCAAGCTGTAAATTCGTTTAATAATTTCGGTAATAAATCATTATCCACCTTGTTCCTCTTTTGAAATTATTACCAGCAACAGTCGTACGTGAAGGAAAATTCCCTGCGAAATATTCCCGTTATGGTAATGTGCCCACTGCAGGTACTTGTGTAAAGAAAATTAATTACATTGACATGGACTGTAGGATGGCTATTTTGTAAAATTCTAAACGTTCGTAGTTAAACATGAAAATAGAGCTCACGTTCCATTCGTAATCTAACCAACAATAAACCTTTAAAAATATGAACTATTTCCAGCTAATCATCGACCTTCGTTCTCTTCAATATATGACCACTTATATACTGGTTCCGTAGCTCGTAAAAAAGTATATGTGACCCAAAATCAAATCGTACTATAAGATAGTTGTTTATAGCCAAAATAATTTCTCCTGAAACATGCAAACGAATAGTTTGGGAACCCACTGTTATGGAAAACTTAACAGTTTGTACAATACAATGAAATACCCATGCACCACCCTTCAGAATGTTTGGTATATAGAAAATAAAGTATCCGTTATATTTGGTTTCATTAATTGGATGTGTTGTGTGTATCCTAAGCTTTATGAATTACGACACACATTTCAAAAGTAGTCTGGAACCCAGGTGGCAGAGTGGTACAAGGAGCTACCATTTACGGATCACTGACATCTTTGCTCCATCCGCGTGAGTTTCGCGTTTCGGGCTCGGCCAAGGTGGGCATGTTAGGAAGCTTGGGCGGTTGTTCTTGAGGGTTTCTTCCTCCACCTTATATACCTTCTGCCACGTATAGCTTATCATGTGCTGAAAAATGGCGGCAAGCCTAAAACTTCAACAACCAAATGGATTCTAACGAAGGGAGGTAACTTGGGATAGTTAAATAGGCTTAAGGTTGATATAAAATTCTGGAAATTTTTTTTTTTTTTTTTCTTTTTTTTTTTTTTTTTAGGAATTACTGCATGTCATCGAGAACAATTATTGTAGGATTGTATGAAAGGGAGGTAATTCTGAGTTTTAACTTTTTGTCGTGCTTCAATTCTCTCCACAGTTGAAAAATCAAAGCGGTCCCTTTGGGCGTTAATGAAGTCTCCTGTTTAAAATCTTTTCATTTATCAAAGAAATTGCATCATTGTATCCAAGGCGAAGAGAGATCCACCAGTAATAAAAGCAGGCACAAAACTGAGAAAGTGCATAAAAATAAAAATAAGAAAAAAAGTCAGATTTATTACAATGGAACTGAAGCAAGGTTAATTGTGAACCATACATTTATATACTCGAATTTATTATGACTTTTTACGAAAAGCATTATTAATAGTTCTGTCTATAAGATGAATTACGCAACATTTCAGAAATTTCTCTTAGGATACCTATTTGTATTTAAAATTTGACGAACTAAATTTTGATACAAGGTGTCTAAATCTTGCATAAGAGACATCTTTTTCTTAAATACTAGCAAAAAGGCCAGATCCTATATAGGATGTCATAACCAAAGTATGGCTAAAAATTTTAACCCTAGCTGTAAAGTGTTCACGACGACGCCATTGTTATGTTACGCCTGCCAATAATGTGTCTTGGCGGGGGGTGGGGGCGAGTTACGGATCACTGCCATCTCACTCCTGTCTGCGTGGGTTCGAGTCTCGGATTCGGCTAATGTGAGTATTTAAGAAAGCTTTACAGTAGCTTCACGAGGTTCGGTGGTTCTTTCCGGGGTTTTCCAGGGTTCTTCCTCCACCATTTATACTGGCCGCCATGTATAGCCTATCTTGTGCTGAAAAATGGCGTTAAACCCTAGAACAACAATAACAACAGATCCTATATAGGATGTCATAACCAAAGTATGGCTAAAAATTTTAACCCTAGCTGTAAAGTGTTCACGACGACGCCATTGTTATGTTACGCCTGCCAATAATGTGTCTTGGCGGGGGGTGGGGGCGAGTTACGGATCACTGCCATCTCACTCCTGTCTGCGTGGGTTCGAGTCTCGGATTCGGCCAATGTGAGTATTTAAGAAAGCTTTACAGTAGCTTCGCGAGGTTCGGTGGTTCTTTCCGGGGTTTTCCAGGGTTTTTCCTCTACCATTAATACCGGCCGCCATGTATAGCCTATTGTGTGCTGAGAAATGGCATTAAACCCTACAACAACAGAGTTTTTAAAAAACAAATAATTAAAAAAAATTAAAGCTAAATCATATTTTGTGTGGCTCGTTTTGATAGAACTTCCCTTGTAGTTTCCCACTATTATAATCCGCCCTTGTTAGATCTCACAGGCAATACGAGGCAATACGAGGTGGCGACAGTGATAAAAAAAAATTGATTTTAGACTCAGGCCTACGATTGCTTACAATGTACTCGTACATAACCTTCTTATACAACAAATGTCTCAAAATTCAACGATCTATTTGCCGAAAATCGGCGACCTTTAATCTTTTAAATAAGGTATTTAACATTCCACCACTTACATGCTAATTAGGTAGCTTGCAAAAGAAAAACCTTTTTTTTCATAAGGTCTAAAATCAAATTTTACTTTCATAGTAACTATTTACGATCAAGATCATTTGTTCTTGAAATCCCATGCAATACGTGTGTGTGCGCGCGCGCGCGCGTGTGTGTGTGTGTGTGTGTGTGTTCGTGTGCTTTGGATTTTTAACGTAGCTTTAAAAAAAATTCAGTCATATCGCTACGATGTCTGCTGTGTGGCAGTTTATAGTGATGTCTAACACTGGGGCATCATGCCGCAGACATGTAACATGATGTCCCACCCAGTCACATTATCCTGATACCAGGCCGACCAGACCTAACACTAATCTTTTAACGCTGAGCGCCAAGCGAGGAATCTGTTAGTACCATTTTTGTAAGTCTTTGGTATGACTCGGTCAGGGATCGAACCCACGACCTCCCGCATCCACGGCGGACGCTCTAATCATTAGGCCACCGGAGCGGTCCCATACAAAATCATAGTGGTCTCGCCATTAAGGTTTTGAAGATATCGACGAATTTTTTTCCAGTTTGGGAGCTTGCCATAACGATCAACTAAAACTTTCCACAAAAAGACCCCCCCCCCCCAAACACACACCATAAAACATGAGATTTAGAAAATAAATTATTCAGGTTTCCTAGATGGATACTGTTATGTATATTTGATTTAATTTATAATTGATTTAATATTATTGCCTGTAAATGTCTGAAAGTTTTACACCTTTTTACTTTAAATTTCATTACCTGTCAATATAATTTAATTTTGTTTACTAGGAATTTAACATTTTATAAACAAATTAGTTTCATCTGGATCTTTTAATGAATACCCAATAATAGAAACACTGTTTCTAATTTTGACTTAGTTCCCGATCCTAATGCAGAAAACACAGAGAAGTAAACAACTTCTTTTATTTTTATCTTATTTTTAGAGTACAAAATGATTGGCTTTTGTGAGGGTCATACTGGGACTACGTGCTTTTAGTCGTAAATACTTCTAAATGTTTTGGAGAGTTGACCCTCATTCGGGAATATGTTTTGCGTTTCAAGTCACTTTATAGCCTTTGTTATAGAGAAATCCGCCAGCTGGGCGTTTTTCTTTACGCTAGAAAGTGTCAGTTGTGGCAGTTTTGAGTTATATCTTAATTTTTATTCAGAGTATTTGGATTCTAAAAGATTTTTTCCCCGGAAATATTATAGTGCTTATACAGAATTCTTGGACAAAGAGATTTTTAAAAAAATTTTATTCGGTATCCAAACACCGGAATATTGTTTTCTGTATTTCACAAAGGATGTACACATCAGCTATATATTGATTACAGTATACGTCATCGCCTTCCATTTTGGATTTTTCGTCTGGACATGAACCTGAATTCATTAGAACATTTAATTATTAGGAGTCTAAAATTTAATTCGTGAATTATTCTTGCATTTTTTTGGATTTGATTCTTGAAACCGTAAGTTCTTTTTCTTCATTCGTACAGTGTTTTATCCAGGGAAATAAATTATTTGTTAAATTTTGCAAGGCATGTTGTTTTTACTCTTTCTTTTGTTACTGTTTATTAGAGCCTAAACACGTAACAAGAATTGGAGGCTCGTCCGGGATTTTCGCATTTTGGCTAAAATATTTCAGACATTTATGTTTTTTAAAATAAGGATTCCCATAGTTTTTGAAATCTTTAGTAAAATATGCAAGCTTGTTCTAAAATATCATTAAAAGTAGAGAGTTTCTTTGAACGTTACTCAGGAGTGGTTGAAAGTTTTGAAAATGAAAGTACAGCTAAAAAAGTTGGAAATAGAGATACGACAGGTTCAGTTTCAGATAGAATAGATACAAATGGGAAGAGTTGTAGGGTTTAACGCCATTTTTCAGCACACGATAGGCTATACATGGAGGCCAGTATTAATGGTGGAGGTATAACCTGGGAAAACCCTCAGAATGAACCACTGACCCACGAGAAGCTACTGACAGGCTTTCTTACATACCCACATTGGCCGAATCTGAGACTCGAACCCACGCAGACAGAAGTGAGATGGCAGTGATCCGTAACGGAGAGCGCTTTAGACCACTCGGCAACTCGGGGCCCCAAATGGAAAGAGACATGGCAGTGAGGTGAATGCAGTTTCAAAAAGAGAGATGGAAGAAAAATTCAGTTTCAGAAGGAGATGGAATTAAGTCGAATGGAGCTGCAAAAAGAGAGCGAGGAGAAAGACAAATGCAGTTACAAAGGGAAGAAGAAGAAGAAGAAGAAGAAGAGAGAGAGAGAGAGAGAGAGAGAGAGAGAGGGATGCAAAGAGATAAAGATTAAAGGGAATGACAGATTAGGTTAAAGGAATTAGACCTGGCAAAGAGAAAACAATCCCCTACTTTTTGATGTTTTAAGAAGAAGAAGACATATTTTCTTCGTTTTGAAAGAATTGCTGAAAGTTTTAGGTGGTCAAGAGAGTACTGGACTCTATTATTGCAATGTGTACTCACTTGTAAAGCTAGTGGTATTTACAATTCATTGTCACTAGAACAGTGTGCTAATTATAATGTAGTTAAGGACTATATCTTGATGGGTAATGACTTAGTCCTTGAGCCTTGTCAGAAAAAATTCAGAAACTTTAAAAAAGAAGTTGACCAGACCTATGTCGAATTTGCAAGGGAAAAAGCACGACAATTACATAGGTGTGCTCTTGTAGAAAGTATAATAAAGATTAGGAAAGTCTCGGACAACTCATATTGGTTGAAGAGTTCAAGAACTGCGTCCATAGTGACATTAGGATTTATTTTGACGAGCATAAGATCGAAACCTTGTAAAATGCTGCTCGTGCCGCTGACGAGTACGCTTTAGCTCAGAAAGTGTCTTTTGTAAATAAGACTTCTGCTCAACTCAACAGACTTCTGGCAGAAAAGCATTTCAGCCTAATACAAGCCCTTCTAAATCTCAAACTGGCAAAACGCCTAAAAACCGAGCTTCAGATAAGCTTGACTCAAGGTCCTTGTCTCTTCCTATATCACTCTTGGGTGATCCGGCCAATTCTATCCAAATGAAAATGTTAAGAGACACAGTAGCTTCTCAGTGTCTTTTATTATCAGGTGCTTTACCTTTTTCTAAGAAGTCTTTCTCTAACGAGAGTCTTCTTTTTCAGAGAGTAGAGGGCGGCGTTGTTATGTTCCTCTCCATTGTGCAAATTTGTTATCAGACTTAGTCCCAGGACCCGTGACAGTCGGCACAATGTCTGTTTTACCAGTCGAGAGCATTCATTTATTAGAAGACAACGACCTAGCTGGAGACATAGTTGTTGTGGTTAATCCACTTGTAACTGACAAGCCTCCCTTAGATCAGAAAGTAGATCCGATTGAAACATAATTCCGTGATTTATTCCCATCTTATGCAGTTACCAAAGATATGTCAAAAAGGTTCTTGAGAATGAAGTTGATAAGGAAAGTATTCCTTTAGCTGACACATGTATTGGTCAGGCTTTTGATGAGGTGACATTCACTTCTTTGTTGGATCTATCAAAGGGTACTGATAACAGTGATCTTCTTTAAACTAAATATTCTCTTTATTCTAATCTGGGTGATAAACGACAATCATTTGTCGTCGAATAGGAAAAGGATCACAAGATTTCCTGCTTGTTTCATATTGAAACTGAAGCTATTGAAGTTCCTGTCTGTTCTTTCATTAAAAAAAATGGAATTCTTATGAGAACATGGAGACCTCCTGAGGTACCTGCTGGTGAAGAGTGGTCAGTGAACCATCAAATTGTAGTTCCAAAACCTTACAGACAGGATATACATAGTCTGGCACATGAAATTCCTTTGCCTGGTCATTTAGGGATTAATGAGACTTATCATAAGATCTTGACTCACCTCTTCTGGCCAAAAATCAAAGGTAAATACTATAGATCTTGTTAAACATGTCAGGTAGTAGGAAAACCTAATCGGAAGATACATAAGGCTCATCTACAACCTATTCATGTCTTTGACGAACCATTTAGTAGAATTTTGGTATTATTGTGTTGGTCTCTTACTTAAGACCAAGTCAGGTAACCAATACCTATTAGCCATTATGTGTGCGTCAAAAAGTTTCCAGAGGCAATTCCTTTGAGGAATATTAAATCTAAAATAATAGGAAAAGCTTTAATTAAGATTTTTTACTCACATTGGCCTTCCCAAATCTGTTCGATAGGCTCAAGGGTCACATTTTAGGTCTGGATCTTTCCAGCCTATTGGTGGCGCTCACCAGATTTTTTTTTTGTTGTTATAGGGTTTAACGCCATTTTTCAGCACAAGATAGGCTATACATGGCGGCCAGTATTAATGGTGGAGGAAGAACCGGGAAAACCCCGGAAAGAACCACCGACCCACGAGAAGCTACCGGCAAGCTTTCTCACATATCTACATTTGCCGAGCCTTGGACTCGAACCCACGCAGACAGAGGTGAGATGGCAGTGATCCGTGACGGACAGCGCTTTAGACCACTCGGCCACTCGGGGCCCCCGCGCTCACCAGATAATATGTACTTTTGAGAGAGTGACGTATGTAAGGTGAAGTAGTTCGTATTTAAAACATGCACAGAGGAGAGAATGTTTGCATACCTCTATGCTACATTAATGTAATGTGGATGATATTTCTTTTGGATATTGTACTTTTGGAAATTTTACATGATTTAAGCACTCTGCTAACTAAAATGACTGCTCCCTTGTGTTAAAAAGTCAGTCTGAATTAGTCTAAAGTACACTATACATACCAGCTATTAAAATAGGGAAAATGAATTTTGCCAGACAAGACAATACCAGCTTCTGAAAGTGTAATGAATGAATTACGAAATATATAAAATGTAAAAAAAGTTATCGGCTCTTTTTTATACAATTTACCTCTGAAGTTCAGGAAGTGAAAATGACCAAGTAGAGCTAGCACTTTTTTGAAAGGTGCACATTTGAAGTAAGGCCAAGCTGTATACTCTATAACCCATAGTACACCCATCAATCATACACCAAAATAAAGGGAATTAAAGGTTCTTTGCATTATACCTAAGATATAGAAGGTCTTTTTTAAATAGCCAGTATAACCAGTGAGGAAAGCCGGGGACATTCTTTTTCTTTAAAATCCTAACCCTATGCAAAATGCGAAACTGTATAGCGCCACCATTGTGCTTGGCTCTGGCTTCCAGCTATTCAAGTTAAAGGTAAAATTATGGTTTGACAGAACTACAATGGAGAGAACGTTTCAGTATGATAATAGAGTTGTCTCCCTTGTTCATTCTTCACAGTTTTCTTCAGATTAGATATTACGACCCTTACACAGTTAAGAAAAAATGAATGAGTTAGATTATAATATTAGTGTTCATGGGATCTAAATGAATTATAGAAGTAGCAGTATATTGAAAGAGATAGCCGGGTTAAACATGCAATTCATTTAGTTGTACCTGTCCCACTCAGTGAAGATTTAAGTTAAAGAATACAATCTATTGATATCGAAGTGAGAAATCTTCGGAATTCAGAAAGTATGAAAGACCTGGACCAGACACTTTCACTTTTGCAAGAGCAAGAAAGAAATAAACTTAAACATGTATTATTTGAATATGAGCACTTATTTCCAGATGTTCCTACAAGGACGAAAAAAAATTTATATGACCTTGAAATCGTACATTTTAAGCCTGTGAAACAACACCCGTACAGGATGAACCCTCTCAAACAGAATACTTGAAAAAAGAAATTCAGTATTTGCTGGAGAATGATTTTATAGATCCCATTAAAAGTGACTCAGAGTTCACCATGCATACTTGTTCCAAAACCAGATAATTTTTTTCGTATGTACCGATTATAAAAAGGTGATTAGTTTGTCCTTTGTCGAATGCAGATGTATTTTGACGAGATGCATCAATCGAGGCCATGAGAGATACACCGGTAGAAAAAAATAGAGAAACATGTGAGAAAATAAAAAAAAACTTTAAAAAAATCAGATAATCAAATTAATTACCATATTACAGGATCAAGACAAGACAATTACGTCATGATGACCATCTAACACTTTTTCTTAGCTAGAACATTTAGGAATTCTGTACCCGGAGCGGCAGGAAGGGCAGACCCTAAGGCCTCGTTTTGATATATTTTATGTGTAAACTAACTCCTTTTACACTACTTTGTCCTCTAATGGGCTCCGCTACCGGGTTTATACATTTCTATAGACTGTTTGTTTATTGATCTCGACACAGTCTTCGCTCAGTCCGCCCTCCCTGCTGCTATGGGGAACCCAAATCCCCCAACCTGAAGTGAAATGAATATCTTGTGCAGTGAGCTCAACAATGCGGTCCCCTACCTGCGGCCATGGTATTGTGTATAAGTATCAGCAAACATATTTCTATCGACCGCGTTGAGTTAGTTCATTGAACGGCCGACTATGAAAAACAGTTTTAATTGTAGTTGCCCGTGTTTGTTGTTGCTGTGTGTCAGGGGAAGTAAATCATCCAGCCTTAAAGTGCTGTTGTTGTTGGGCTTGTTGCAGCGACATCGAGTGAGTGTGTGTGCGGATGATTAAAACATGTGAGTATGTCTGTAATTAAATCAGTATATGTTAATATCAATGAGTTATTCTGCACTGACTATGGAATCCAGTACAATTAAACTAATTCGACAGAGATTAGATACGATTAAAAAATATATCCCTGTCCGTGATTCTGTCAAACAGAAATTTCAGGCGAGAAGAGGAAGCAATGGATGGATTCGCGAAAAGTGCAGCAGAAATATTTAAACCAACTGTCGAAAGAACTAAAAAGATCGCTGATGCAACAACTGCACCAAGAGAAGTTACTGGGACATTATGTAACATATTAGAGAAGCCATAGATTCTGCGGAACATACACATATTGCAATTCAGGGTGTCAAAAATATTGTCGAGGATTTAAGTCAAAAATAAAAACTAGATATTTTACTCGGGAAGGCTATATACAAGCCGTGAGCCATCCAGTTGCAGTTGCTCCGACGGGATATCAGCTGAGGCATCAGCTTCTAAAACCAGAAGATTTTTTAACACGTCAGTACATGAATAGGTTGCTAGGGTATTTTGCGAGGTAAATGGTATTTCAGCAATTAGTGAAAAATATAAAAAAGATTATAAAGATTTTGCTGAAGAAGTTAATGAAATACGAGAGATTGCTAAAACATCAATTTCATCACCCCTATAGCAGCGATTTCGACGAAAGAGCTAACCAGCACCACCACCCCTAGGCAGTGGGTTTGTCGTACGCAATAATTCAGTTAACGATTTGCTAGCAAACTATGATAAACATTGTCCCAGTAACGTCCTTGCTGAAATTGATCAACTAGAGATATTAATTGGTGGCCGACGGGATGGTAATAATTCCCCTGAAATATCAATAAAGCAGCGACTATGTGTCAACGATTTTTTTACTGGCGGTGCCATGGACATTAGTGTTTATCAGTCACTTATCGATAAATTTGTCGACGATTATTACAGAGATTGATCACAATTTGATACCTGAAAGAAAAATAGCATGATCATACAAAATACTCAGCGTCGACCTGCCCTGGGCCAATTGATAAATTCACGATTACCTATAGACAAAGCGATCGATATATGGACTCGACGATGTTATTCAAGGTCTATTCAGAAGGATAGCCCCAAAAGCGATATTATTTTTAAAGCAACTCGGTATAAAAGCTATCGATGTTGTTCGTGATAACGGTATTAGTACTGTGGGTGATTTTGCTAGTAAAGCATTTTCAGCGATGAAGGAACCACTAGCACGATTAATACACCGACGGAAACCACAGCCAGTTACACTTCCAAGCGATGTAGTGATGCCCTTAAATATCAGTAATATAGTAAATGAAGCTGGTGTACCCCTGCCATTGGTGGCAGCACCACTGTCAGAGTCGGAGAGAGAGAGAGCGAGAGAGAGAGAGAGAGAGAGAGAGAGAGAGAGAGAGTAAAATAGAGCCGCAAGTCTAGCAGCGGGAAGTGGTCTTCGTGTCAGACAATAATTAAATAATAATAAAATGTTCAAGCGTGTATCTGATCCCACATTTGTCGTAGATGCACCAGTCCTTAAAGATAAATCGATGCGTTTTTATCAATATTATGCGTATGATGCACGAGTACCTGACGCACGAGGAAGAATTGAGCTGTAATTTCAGGATACAAGTAGATATTTCTTGAATACTGAGACATTCATTGAGATCGAAGGAAAACTTTTGAAAACAGACAACGCAGCATACGGAATTATTGATAGAGCTGGTTTCATTAATTCTGGCGTCATGGCGTTATTTAACAGTGCCACATACACGATTGAATCGTATCTCAAAAATGCTTCGTTCTTACAAGTATCGGGCTAGCCCGATACAGCGATGATTACTCGAGGTCAGCCGGTCCGCTAATGATGTTTGCCAAAGCTACCATTGATCAGCTTGAGCACAAAAATGCCACTGGAACTGAAGTTGCATCAATGAATGGAAATTTAAACCTGGGATTTGCACCACGTAGATTAAAGTTAAATGATGAAGAATTTCCATGTGCAATTCCACTATCATTTATCTTTGTAATCTTCAGACATTTTAGAAAAGTTATATTTGGCGCTAAACACACCGCGGTACACGTGAGAAAAGTCAACGACAATGATGCAAACTGGCAAGATAATGCTACAGCTGCAGGTAAAGTAATACTAACAAAACATTTATTGTGGATGCCAACAATGGTGTCATCATACTTGCAGAACAACGGCTGCTCTCACATATGGATAGCGGCTGTAAGTCAAGGCTGTCGTGGTTGACGATCATCACAGACAGCGTCCAGAGTAACGTTGCTGGTTTATTCACATGCAGATAGCATCTCAGCAGGGGGTGTCAGCATTACAACACATATACATTGCATTTCAATGCTAGAGTAGATTAACAGGAGCGAATCCCAATGGTGTTTGACACGCATGGGGTTAGTGAAGTTTCTCTGAGAATAAACGGACACCAAGGACCTTCTGGAGATGTCTATTTGAATATTGAAAATACTCATGTTGCACGTGCGTTTCATCGATTGATGTCGTTCATGGGGCATGATCAGAATGTTGATTCTAGTTTACATATATCTCAACATGATTTCTCAACGCCGTACCCGACCTATTATTTTTAACTGGATCACTTGGATTTATTCAGACAATCTCTCGTTGCCATGCACTTCCAAGCTCGTGTAGCACGATTACTAGTTGGTGGTTACAGAGCAAATGCTGTTGTATTGTCAGACTAAACAATGTTGATTGAAGGTGTGGGTGGACGAATGAGAGTGGTTAATGCCCCAGTAGAAATCATGTAAGTATTTCTCCATCAGTAATTAAATTGTCGTTGATAATATTTATGATGTCATATCATCACGTGAATGTTACTCTGACCCCATGTCAGATTAAACATCTACAATCAGCAGCGAAACAAATGATTGAATAACAATCTCGTTGAAATCATCTGTGTTACACTGCCCAAATAAACTAGCGCTTACCGAACGTAAACTCGGACATTTTAATGACGTCAAACGATCAGCGACTTGTGTATCACTCGATCTTTCTGCTGATGCCATTTAAGGACATGCAGAAATGGCGGTGGGTATATTTCCAATTATAACAGCAATAATAGGATGGATCGCCGCTGAAGCCCATGCTGTTGCAAAAGCTGCTGAGACTGGTGTAGTTTCAACTGCTGCTGTAATAACATTTAAGAAAGCTACATGACACGGATTAAAAACTTCCAAACATGGGGGGAGGTCTAATGTTGCCCATACCGCTTAGTACAGCTTTGCCAGTATTAATAGCTGCCGCAGGTGAAATGGCATCAAAGAAAGTGGGACAAGTTATACGATTGCCCGGTACTCCAATTGCGTGGTACGGTCGGGGCTTAAGATTGCAAGGAACGTGAAGCTGAAACAAGTAAAGCTTCATATGTCTAATTTTGATTTACGCGAAGCCGCTCGTCGATTAAACATTAAAAACTTTCGAGGTGGTTTCATGCGCGATCAATTACCTGACAAACCAAATCGTGTGGAAACTTGTAGCATGAATCTTGACTCGCATTCGGGGCACTCACTGGGTTGCATATGCTATTGACCCACGTGGTATCTATTTTGATTCGTATGGGTTCGCCCCGCCACTAGGATTTTTAAACTATAGAAGTAGAATGCAGAGTGTCTCACCCATCTGATATTCACGTTGCCAACACAAACAATAACAGATCCGCCTGTATGTGGTCTAGAAGTACTTGCTGTACTCAATGCTGTATCAAGATCGCCCCATCCGTCCTCCCTGTCAAACTGTACTCGAGTATACAAGTAGTCGTGACAACCGTCCGTCGATTTAAACTGGTTATAGGTTTATAATATGGTAGATATTTTTGGGAGATCTTCTAGCAGTAGACACAGTAGGGTTAAAAACTCTTGTCTAGGCGCCGCTGATTTGTCAAACTATGCCACTAAAGATGAGCTTTCTGACCTTACGAGTCTTGTTGGCGTTGATCGATTTAAAGTGGTTATTTTTCAGGACTAACACAGCAGGCTGATGACATCCAATGTTCAACTCGCTGATATTATCTGACGAGTTCACGGGGGTATATCTGATAATATTAAAATATTTACTGATGGAGAAAAATCCGAGGCTTTAGTGTAGCAATCGCAGGTATCAGACACGAGATAATAAAACATATTGCCCAGCGTGTAAAATCGGCCAACCACACGATTGACGACGAACTCAACATGAGTGGGAATAAAACTGTTAATGTGAGAGAACCAGACTCGGGCGACGACTCTGCAACAACATTATACGTCGACAACAATGACAATGAGATAAGGACTACGTTACTGGCACTTAATTACGGATTAGCTAATTTTAGATCAGATTATTCCACTCATGCGACCTTGTTTACAAATTTTTGCAGAACCATAAATAGAGTCGCTGTTGAGTTCTTTTGAAATCGAATGGTGGCCAACATTAAACTTGTAACAATCGAGAACAAAAAGCGTATAATGTTCCGCATACGAATCCGCCCACCAATTTTTTTTTTCTAAACACAATAGCCTTAAGACTTGTAACATGGTCAAAGGATCATAATAGCTCCATCAAACATACTGTTGAGGTGTGTACAGGCTGTCCATCTTTAGTGCTGCAAAATTTAGGATACACACCACATCTCCATGGCACAATTCAAGCTATCAATTTTCTGAGATATTGTCAATCAAATTAAATCAAGGCACCCAAGAAACATTTTTGCTGGACCCCCATGATCAAAACTTAACCCCAACCTCTTACTGGCGGTAGCTGGATTTTGTAGCATCAGTACCTCCATTGGTCACTAAAAGTATTAATTACGTAGAGTGCTGCCACTCCATATAATGCCCACCCCCTCATCACCCCATTCACTGAATTACGATTCAAATTACAGATTCAATCAAGCCCCTGACTGGCAGCGATCGCTGAACGATATCATCGACGCGTATACGCGAAAAAAAAAAAAAGAAGAAATAACACCGTAGACATATTGTGGTTAGGGACGTTATCTACGCCTCATCAGCCGTAGTCTTTCGAACGATGACGTTCATCGGTACATTGCTCGCCTCCTACGTGACAGCCCCAGTGGTGGGAATCGGTATGGCTGTTATAAAAGGAGTTGCTGGTATCGCTAACATAGCCAAGAAATTATCGACACGCGCGACTGATAATCCACACGAGTAGAGAGAGTTGCTATCCACGGTACGCCAAGTTATTATCGCTGATATCGTCGGCGTTGAATGATGGTATAATTACTGAGAATTTGATACGATGACTAAAATCTAATATGACGCAACTGGAGGGTCCCCGCCCTAGTGCCTCTGCCACCACCTGCCTCGGGAAGACCCCAATTAAAATCAAGGGTATAAACAATAAATGGCTATGACAGACCGTGAAATTCGAGTATTACTAGAAGAAATAAATGCGAATACCGCACCATTTTGAACAGCGTCAACGCAACCAGAATTTGATATTAGTTTTCCTACACTGATTCGAGCACTGAACGGTCGGTCTCTTGAAATAGTACTGGCACAATTGCGAGTGTATAATAGTTGGCCCATTATTAGATCAAAATTGTTTGGTGGATTACCAGCCAATAATTCACTGGTATTTGCGAATAAAAATACATCGGACGAAACACCGGATTCGTAAATCGTCAACACCCCTACAGGCAGTTATCAAATCGAACAAATTAATTATGAATTTCAACGTCGAATTAAATCAATAACCTAAAATTGCAATAACGGTACACGAGCCAAGGTTAAGTGCTACGTTATATAGATCACCACCCCGAGTATTCCGTGGATATCTATCAATCATCGATTCGAACTGTGTTATGATGGTCAGAAGTGGCACCCCCAGCACCAGAACGACTACCACAACCAGCTCTCACCGACTATCAGATAAATGACTGCATACTTTTAAAGGCCTCGTATTATCAATTATATCTCCCCGTGGTCGGTCTTAGATCGACAAACATTTAAAAACCGGTCTAATGACGCCCCAGGTACTGCACTTCTTATGCGTCTTCCCACGCTTGTTGATATTGAAGGAAAAGAAAAGGGCGCAAATTTTAGACCATTTCTTGATGCTGCTGCACGCGATGATGATCACGCAACCGATACGCTGCGACAATTATTTTTCCATTACGTAAATGAATATCCAAACGACTATCTGAAGCAACAAATCGTTGTGCGGATACAGCATCTAAATATGGTATTATATGATTTGAGTACGTTCACCGACCTACCATGCACCAAACTACGATTGACATTGAAAGCAAAAGATCGTTTATCGAGTACTTTAAGATCATATAGGCCGTGTTGCCAACTTTCAAAATACCAGGATTTAACATCAGCGATCGAAAAAAAAAAACTCAACGATATCAGCGAAGAATATTTTCCTAAAATCATTGAATCATGGAGAGTAATTTCCCTCCACAAGTGATACTCAAACACAATAATGTCATCGCCAGCGATGGTGAACGATATATATATCCCCTGGTATTGTTATGATCACTTCCACGATTTCTGTCACCTTAGTGGCGGATTTTGTTGATGGAAGCTGTCGCGCTCCCACCCCCAAGGAGATAGTGCAACTACTACTGTGCGTGTGTATGCGCAGAGTAAACAAAATACTATATTTTTGACCCCCCCCCCCCGCCAGTCAGTGTTAGCAAGTAGGACTACTACAATGCACTCGATGGCTTGTTTACCCGCCGGGTAGTAGGTCACATAACATTCCATTCCCACTATTAGGCTACAACTTTCTCAGATGCTACTACTACTACATACGCCACATTCCAATCACACTATCAGGGCCACAACTTTCTCAGATGCTACTACTACTACATACGCCACATTCCAATCACACTATCAGGGCCACAACTTTCTCAGATGCTACTACTACTACATACGCCACATTCCAATCACACTATCAGGGCCACAACTTTCTCAGATGCTACTACTACTACATACGCCACATTCCAATCCCACTATCAGGGCCACAACTTTCTCAGATGCTACTACTACTACATACGCCACATTCCAATCACACTATCAGGGCCACAACTTTCTCAGATGCTACTACTACTACATACGCCACAATCCAATCCCACCATCTGGGCCACAACTTTCTCAGATGCTACTACTACTACATACGCCACATTCCAATCACACTATCAGGGCTACAACTTTCTCAGATGCTACTACTACTACATACGCAACATTCCAATCACACTATCAGGGCCACAACTTTCTCAGATGCTACTACTACTACATACGCCACATTCCAATCACACTATCAGGGCCACAACTTTCTCAGATGCTACTACTACTACATACGCCACAATCCAATCCCACCATCTGGGCCACAACTTTCTCAGATGCTACTACTACTACATACGCAACATTCCAATCACACTATCAGGGCTACAACTTTCTCAGATGCTACTACTACTACATACGCAACATTCCAATCCCACTATCAGGGCCACAACTTTCTCAGATGCTATTACTACTACATACGCAACATTCTAATGTCACGGTGACAACTTTCCTACGCTAGCTAGCTTGCTATTTTTGTAGTTTACAGTGAATCGGCGCTGCTTGTTTCAAGATCAAGCATGCACTTCTTAAACTGTCTTAATTTAAAACTATTGTTTGTTTTTTTACTTCTTATGCAGCAGATAACGATGACCAGCTTTTCTCAACGCAGATGCAAGTGGGTCAAATAAATAAATTAGTGAATCCTCCACATGCGCCAGAGATAACCTCATCGCGTATTGGATTAATTTAATAAGCCTATATTCTTAGGGGAGAGTATACTTCCCCTCGGATTTTGTTCTTTTAATCTTTCAAATTCATCCATGATTTTGTTGGGGTCAAGTTGTTCATTAAGTTTTATATACCCCTAGTTCGCGTCCACTTCTACTTCTAGAGACTGATTTCGCTCAGTCTCAAAAATAATCGTATTGATATTTTAAAATTCCCTATAATAACAAATATTTGTTTAAATCATATTGTCATGGTAAAACAAAAGAATAGACAGCGATTATTAGTTAACGCGCTTTGAGTCCCCAAGTAGCTACCCCCAGTTACTTCCCCTTCACAATCTCGTACTGTGCGGATTGTTGTTGTGCACAATGAAATAGCCAACTTTGTTTTGCTGATTATATTTTTTGACAATGCTGAGTTGTTTCATGATTTGCAACTTGGTGTACTGAAGTTCGGTAAATACCGAAGTGCTTGGCAGTTGCATACTTCGATTGAAATAGTCGCTCTTCACCAGTCTGTAGATTTACAGACACTACCTCACCCTATCCATTGTACTTATTTTATAATTCTCGCTTTGTGTAATAGCCCGAAGATTCCGCCGTCAATTGTTCCTTGGATTCGATTCAATATTATCCACCACGAAGTCATCGTCAATCAATAAAATGTAACATTCATAGATAAACCCGTGGGAGATACAAGTTTTTATTCCCCATGCACTAAACCTGATATAAAAAGTATTACTAACATCACCGACTGTTTTTTATTTTTTATTTGACGATTTCGAATCACACCCTCGCGCAGTGCTTCATTATTGCTGATGACAGGATGTGCTCGAAATGCTTGCGTTTCAACTGTTTGCGTTCCAAATTTATCGTCGTTGTTTCTTTGCTCCATTTGTTTAATAAATATCATTTGTCTAAATTATGATCGATCGACGGCGACGTTAGTATGAGTGGGGGTATCAGTAGATCTAGCGAGATAGTCGTCGGCATCCGTGATACTAGTATCAACGACGAATGGAGTGTTGTTTTTGTTGGTGTTGAAGGTGACCCGGCCATATTTTTTTCTTTTCGTATTACCGTTTTAGGGCCCTGTATTTTCTACCTACACACTCTACGCACAACAGCGTCGCACCCCAAGACCCCCTTGGTACATTTCAAACACGGCTTTGGTAATTGACTCCCCTTTCGTACACTTTGCATGTGATGCGCACAAAAGATACCGTAACACCCCTTCGCACGCGGGGTGGTGAATCAAAGCGGGAATCTTTTGTAACTATTCTTTTTCGAGCCATTTGTATACGAATTAAATGGAACTTATATATATATATATATATATATATATATATATATATATATATATATATATATATATATATATATATATATATATATATATATATATATATATATATATATATTCCTTAATCATATGATGCAGGAATTTACACCATTATCTGCGATCTGGCCCACAGTACTTCGTCGTCGGAGCGGGCGACTTGATCTTGACAGATTAACAACGACATCCCCAACAGCGGGTTCAGAAGACGTAGACCGTAGCGTGCAAGCACGCTTTGTGCTAGCAAATGGGGAACATTTGAAATTACTTGATCGCATCCGGGGAGCCAAGAGCGAGTTCAGACGTAATGGGGCAATTCATGTGTGGTCAACAGTAAGAGCCAGATATGACACCACTCCTGGTGCTAGTCACCAGATGGATTCTACCATGAATGACCAACGAGCAGCAAAAATTGTGAATTATTTACAGGACGGACAAAGATTTTTTTCAGAATAAAATTGTACGTTGTCGTCGACGAAAACGGCGAAGTAATTTGAATTATCCGTGATAAACGTGACCTATTTTGAATCACGAAACCGCGGGGTGGTGGTGGCTGTGTTAGATAGAAATTCTAGATCATGAATGTTAAATGGGGTTGACAAACTCTGTTACAAGGTTTTGTACAGCGCTAAATACTTGCAAAATGGTGATCCGATCACACTAATTGACCATAAGGTTCACGCTTGGACGTCGAGTATAAGCATATTTCCACGAGATGATTGAGTTAGATGTGTTTCCAGTGTTAACACTAGTGGGGATACACTTGAATATCTTCGAGAGATCAGTGAAACCGATCCAGTGTATGTGGTTGTTTTAGAGTGAGTATGAGCTACGACAATTTGATCAATTTGTGCGACCGTGCGGCGATCTTTATCGTGCTGAATATCTTCATACAACTATGACTTAAGTTTCACGAAAATATACCGACAACATCGAATAAATAGATAAAACGATTAATGAGTACAAATTTTGCTGTTCCGTCTGTGGTCTCTTATTTTGCCCAGAATAAAAATTCATGGAGACCAACGTCGAAAGAATTTATCGAGGTTATGCAGCGATCGTGTGTCGAGTATGGGCGTGTGTGTGTGTGTGTGTGTGTGTGTGTGTGTGCGATTTTGATCTATAACGTAGCTTTAACAATTTTTCAGTCATAACGCTACGATGTCTGCAGTGTGGCAGTTTACAGTGATGTCTAGCACTGTGTCATCATGCCGCAGACATGTAGCATGATGTCCCACCCAGTAACATTATCCTGACACCAGGCCAGCCAGTCCCAACATTAACCTCTTAATGCTAAGCGCCAAGCGAGGCATCTGTTAGTACCATTTTTGTAAATCTTTGGTATGACTCGGGGATCGAACCCACGACCTCCCGCATCCAAGGCGGACGCTCTTACCACTGGGCCACCGGAGCGGTAGTATAGGCATGGAGGGTTATGGAATACGTAAAATGATTTCAACAAGGTTATTTCCGTTGACATGTTTGCATGCTAGTCTGGAAGTTTTCTTGGGATGGGTGAATGTGCACCGTATTTAAAACGATTAGGTCATCCTACAAATCAGATGACTAGGGTATCGATATATGGACCCCTGCCCGACTTCGATTTCATAGGATTTGCATTCGTCATTTAAATTTCATAAGTGAATTCATCCTATTATTGCGGCTTGGTTTGGCTGACATTTTAACAAACTTATTCAGACGATACTTCCCAACGATTACTGTGCAAAAAATGAACGTGGCTGGGTTCCAATAGTATTATTACGATATATGCTTGATGCTGCGGTACTGTTATCGCTGACAGTGAGTGAGGTAATAATTTCGTATCCGCCACAAATACAAGTTTGGATGGTAGAACCTGACGACAACTGAGACACGTCACGTGCAAAGGAATTGGGCAGAAAAATCATTGGTAAATTTTCACAAAGAGCCTCATATTATCATAGACGAAGTTCTATTCGATTAATTATCGTCGAGGCTGAACTTGATTTTATAATCAAAGATACAACGAGTAAAGGCACGCTTGCGTACAGAGTATATTCTTGAACGATGGCACTAAGCTGGGTACTATTGTGTTATTATTATGGGAATTCACCGCAGTCTACTCATTTATTATCTTTGATGTTAGCATATGTTCCCATAAATCTGATATCAATGATAAACAGATTTCCATATACAGCGGTCAGAGTCTCCGCAGATTCATTTTATGTCGATATTTCAAATATTGGTATGTTAGATGAATGTGATATAAAGGCAGGAACTCCTCCCGAGGTACTAGAGTCCTGTGGTAGTTGGCGAGTCAAGAATGAGACGATACTTGATTATTCAGAATATGCAGATTATAACCTGCTACCTGAATGTTACAGGAACTCGTAGTTGTCACAACCGTCCTCAGTACCGCATGTACATTATCCTGTTGCTAAGTATAAAACTGTTTATCTTAATGGACCAGGAGATTTCGGTAAAACGACACGCGCAATAAATCTGTTCCTGAACAATGGTATGGTGGTGCTGACTCCAACTCACCAGCTCACCTGAGAGATGAAACAACGAGGGGTTAAGTCACATACCTATTACAGTTTCTTTCGATGGAAAGGAGACGCGTGGATCCCAGAACGGATAGACGAAAAAATATATTCCTAAGATTATTTTCTGGGATGAGATATGCAATGTATCGGTAGACGTGCTAAAATGTTTCTTCAATGGCTGTTGACAAAAATATAGCCATTGTTATGTGCTGCGATCACGGCCACCCCCTCCCTCACTGCTGGTTAAAAGAATCTGTCGATTATTATCAAGAAATTCTCAAACACTACAGGGTAATCAATGAGTCATTGAAAGAATTTAAAATGTTAATATGACCACAGCTGGATAGAGTCCAGTGCTTGATAATGCGTAAAGTAATTTCAGAAACAACGAACGAGGATTTTTGGAAGCTATGGCATCATAGTGACCTGATAGTCGCATCACGTAAATGTGTTCGTGGTTCACTTCAGAAGCGATCATTTCTCCTTCATCGAGAGAAATATTGTGTTATCGCCCAGCAGATACACGTAAATAAAATACTAATGTATCTATTCCAGGAACAAAATCAGAAACAAAAGCTTGTACTGACTGATATCGTCGTCGATATGGATTTGGTCAAGAATGCACTCTGCAGCTGCAGCACGTGCAACCCTTGCAGCATCAGCAAATTTACTAATAGCAACCCTACCCCTCCAGTATGCCATTGGTCTATAACAAATTGACTCCATAATAATAATAATCATCATGAGCCGATTAATTACCAGGTCCTAACACCAATCTGCCTTTCATCGCAGATCTTATCAGCCAGTTAGCTAGTGATTCTCCCAGATTTTTATCTTTTACTGATTTAAGCGTGTGTATCAACTTCACGTCGTTGTTCTAAATCTGGACTTTTATATGCGATATCATGAACATGACACGCATGATCAATCGCATTTACTGGAGACTTTCCTGGTTTGTGTTGATTTCGCTCATCGAGTCGGATATTAAGTCGGGTTCCAGGTCACAATAATTATAGCCAGGAAGATGTTTCTCGCCAGGATACATAACCAATGAAGTCCCTGGAACTTTTTCAAGCGAATATCACCGCCTAACTTATCACGAGCCGAAATAAACTTGTATTTTTTAGTGCTACATTTCACGTACTTCCCTGTAAGTGCACGCCTTTTATTCCTTGTCGTTACGTCGTTACTTTTGCCAATTGACTGGTACCAGTAAATCCCTTGCACAGAACGCAATATAAATTCATATTAATCGGCATATTTTTTACTAACACGGATGTCATTGACTTTTCTGCGATACAAGAAATAGAACCCGTTAAGCATCATCTAGAATTGCCAAGTTCTATTCGAGTAATTATTTTATAAGTATGAAAAGACTCAGTTATTACTCCGAATGAGAATGAGATGGTTAAATGGGATAAGTTGTATTTAGTGACGCCTTCCATAGATGATCTGAGATGCTACAGTGTGCTGAAGGATTTTAATGATTATGCGAGGGAGATTGCAGCTGATAAATTGCCGGGGATGATATTATTGACTTTATTACTGATATTGATGAGGCAACATCAGTCGATAATCTCGATCGGGATATCAATAACCTCGTAGTATACGATGATGTTGTGAGTGTCAAACACAAATCCAGCTGCGATAATTTCTCGAGACAGACACAAAAGCACGGATGTGATTTATGTTATTCTGCGATATGTGCAAATACCTAAAGTGATCAGAGACAACTGAAATCTTCTGGTTGTCTTTATTGCGGTTGATACACACACGCTGCAAATTATTCATCGGATTTGGTGTTCCTTTGACATGGATTTAATTAAGTTTAAAAATTCTTCTTACAGGAACAAACAAGTTCTAGTTGAATTATAACGATAAATGTACGTGATCCTCGGTCACGATGTCGCATTGGTCTCGATAAAAGTTTTGGTTGAGACAGCAACTCTCATTGTTTTAATTTCCCCCCATTCACTCACTCGTCATCGCTGCAACAAGCCCAACCCAAACAAAAGCACTTTAAGGCCGGAGGATTTGTGGCCATCTGATTGACACACATAACAACAAAACAAACTAACTGGCTCTCACGGTGGGTCAGTAGATCAGCCAATAAACCCACTCGGTGGGAAAATTTTACTTATACCATGTACACAATGTTGGGGCCGAAGTGACTATTGTTAGAGCTGCAGGGGACCGCCGCGTTTAATTCGCTGTATTGGATTTAATTTCACTAACGGTTGGATGATTTGGGTTTAGCATAGCAGCAGGGAGCGCGGACTTGACGGGATGACTATCTCGAGATCAATAAAGAAAGAGTCTACATACATTTATATACCCAGCAGCGCAGCACAATAGCGGACTTAGTAGTATAATAACAGTGATTTTACAAAATAAATACCAAAACGAGGCCATAGGGTCCGCCATCCCTGCGCTTCCGGTTCCAAAAAATAACCATGAAAGACTTCGATATTTCTAGAGGGAATTTAGTCCCGAAACTTTCTTTTCAACTTCCCCAATCTTTAACAATTACAAGAAACAAATTCACTATAGTTAATGATGCATTAATATGTTTTAATGTATGACATCTACTTTGGTAACAAACATTATTAACAGCTGTTCCTACAAAACGTTACGCAACAGTTCACAAACTTATCTTGCGATACCGTTTGAAGAATACAGCACAACTACAACTTTATGTGCAAGTGTCTAACATTTGTGATAAAGACCACTTTTTCTTAAACATTAGCAAGAATGTCAGGTCCTGCATTTTGAACCCTTCGTCAAAACATTGTTGAAAAACTTGGACAAAAACATTAAGAACGCGGCCGCCGCCTACAAAAGGATTGCTGAGTCCTGAGGATAGTTGTGTAAGAATGTGGGCTTGATAAACAAATGCACCCAGACTGGCAGATGAAATGGGTGTGAAAGCGGTTGGACATATTTTATGTTTGTCCTTTTACATGGTCAGTATTTGACTGTACAGAGAATAAACAACTGATTCAACTGCACTGGACCGCAATGTTTATGATTTTGCAAAATTACTGTATTTTGTGAAACAACCTTGCAAACACGCTCACATATAACACATGATCTATATGAAATTAAACTTGCTTAAAAAGACGGAAAACAATGAAATTATAGATGCAGGCTATCAAAATCAACCCGGCGAGATTTCCATAATCTTATGGAAGTTTCTGTGCGGCGACAGCAACATAAAACGAAAATGTGTTTGGGTATCGGTATAATCTTCTTCTTAAAACGTTACGTTTTGAAATTCCGATACTTATTTTCAGCCAATCAGCGGCATTCTCTTTAATACTTCAATATATAGGCTGGTTCTGTAGCTTTTAAAATCACTAGTATTTTAATTATGACAAAACCAACAGTAATTGCAAACTGAATGGGAGGGATCATAAAGAAACAATCCAGAACCACGTATGAAAGGGACAAGTACACTAATACAATTTGGTAATACAATGTTTAGTTTATATCTATTTAGGGAACAGATCAAACTTGGCCAATATAACACCAATTTGTCCATAGTACCTAGGGGCATATATTTGCACGTTTCGTAAGATTACTTGCAAATTCAGTGTAGCATAATTAGCTAACCGAAAACAAAATTTATTTAGTTTTAGAAGAAGAAAAAAACGGAATCGGTGTTCCGTTGCGTTTGTAGTAGTTTATTTTGCCTGTATTTAAACGATTTCGCTTTACAGCTAGCGACTATTGTAATACTTTTAAAAAAAAGAAATTCGAGGCTAATTTTCCCATTCAGAGAAAAGTCATCTTAGTGGTTAAGGAACGAAATACGGAGTAATCAAAAAAATCATGGTGGCTAGTATGCACAATAGGGAGAGAAAACGTCGCTGTGTTGTACAATGTACGCAATAAGAAGAGAGAGAGAGAGAGAGAGAGAGAGAGACAGACAGACAGAGACAGAGACTCACTGCGAGGGCTAATGCATTCGTCTGAGCGAGATAAATTCACGGTGAGGGCTAATGTACGAGACACTGTGAGAATCACTTTTTAGAGGTTTTATTTTCCGGTTTCTAGGGAGTCCAGTATTCAAACGTTATGATGTAACTGACTTACCTCATTTACTAGAAGGGCGTAGAAGAATCGTGTCGCCTCAAGGCCAGCTGTCTTATCGCTATTCTTTAAGACAAAAAATCTAGAAAGAAAGAATTCAGGCAATAATATTTCGTTAATGTAGATAGGAAGATAAATGAACAATTTATTTATGTGCGAGATATAACAAGTATTTGAATCAGTAGTTTTTAGTCTGATATGAACAAATGAGATACTATTTTTCTACGACCAGTGGCAGCGTGAACCCATATTTTAGCTGTGGTGGAGGAGTGTTAGAGAACCAGAATCACAACCCTAAGGACGTGTGTTAGAATCCTACCCCGGTAAGCCAATGTCTGCCACCGAAATTAACAAATTAATTTTTGCAAGACAAGACCAGAAATATATAAATAACTGATAGTATCAACCTGTACTCTGTTACGAACAAATGATAAGAACGAATCCAATGGTCGAAATCTCGAATCATACCAAAACAAGTTCTGGTCACCACTCAACGTGGTTGTCCCTGGAAAATGCACTTTATTATTCTGGTCGATTCAGCACATTATGGTCATTGACGTGCTGATAATCCGTTAAACACCAACCAACCAACCAAAACAGCCAACTTTTGCGTTCTCTGTTATATCTTCTTTAGCCATACTAAGACTGGTTGGTGTCTGGTTGAAATCTTGACTCTCAAGAGATCTTCGACAAACGAGAAAGCAACAGTTAACTACTCTGACATTTTTGTAACAAGAGAACAATCTAGTAGGTGTAAGGTGTACTTATATGCGCGCTATTTTCGCCTTGCATTTTGCAGGAAGAACTGCCTAAGTGTTTCGGGACGACTCTGTGGCCATAAAATACGTAACAGAAAAGAGCGAAAACCAAGTTTGGTAAAACATAGCAAATAATTTATTTCCCTAGAATACAAACTGAAAATTTAAAAGAAGATAGGCGTACAGCATTGTGAATTAAATCTCAAATAGCCCTAAAAGGTCTATCACAAATCCAAAACTATAAAGTATTCCGAAGAAATTCCAGTGGTGTTTTGAATGAATAAAATCCTTTATTCAATGAACTGATGTGCCAATAGCCTGGAATAGTGCTGATGTTCTACCAGTCTTGCTGTATCACAATGATATAATCTAAAATATCCTTGAATGAATTGACAATATTTTCAGAGATAGTGATTTAGTCCTAGAAGTAATGTACACTTTATAATTCCAATGAATAATTTAAATAAAGTAAATCCTCTCAACTGGAGACAAACTAATTCTAATAAGACTGATGTTAAGATACTGGACGACTAATATTGATGTAAACAACATTTATATAAAAGAACTAAGACACAATTACAGAACAAGGACGAGCGTCAAAAGTCATTTTGTTCCATTAAATTCATAAATAATATCACTTCTAGAACATTCCTAGTTTCTAAAATAAACTAGACCTTGAACTCAACTTCTTTAAAAATTTTAATATCTACGAATAATTTTTTTTTTTCTTTAAACTAAAATCATTGACAAGTATTAAATACGTACTATGTTGTCTACCAAATAAGAAACGAAAAATATCTGAGTTTTCATGTAGGCCTCTACCCCAATTACTGAACAAAGTCAGTCACAAAAAAAAAATTAAATAGCAGTTTACTATTACAAATATACAAGCAATATACGTTTTGTCAAGCTGATCTGTGTAAATCATATTTTAATTAAAGTGCAAAGGAAGTAGTTCAAAATGATTACCTTCCTTGACTGTCATATTTTAGTTTAATCTGATTTTTGCGTAATTCCGTAATATTTTCATTCTGCGGAGGACTAAGAAGGCCATGCGGAAGTCTTCATGAATGATACATAGACCGTAACCAGTTTTCTAGAATGACCGTCTCCTATACACTTTCCAGATGTATATCATTCGCTGGGAGAAACTTGAGCTAATACATGTATACACCTCGGAAAAGATATTTTGCTTACAACGTCGCAAGAGCAAGAACAAATAATGCGTAAAAGAGCCGTTTCATTCTGTGAAATTAGCGAAATATGTAAATTAGCATCTTATTTTCAAATCCGAAAGTAATTCAGGTATAAAATAACATTTATTTTTTACCTTGCACTAATAAAAGGGGCGATTTACGATGGATTTATCCACATCATCCTCCAGATTTACCGGATATAAAAAGAATTTTGGGTAAATCTTATTTTAGGAATACAATCGGTTCAACAAACTATCTCTATATCGTTGTTCGTCGTAGCTATGTAAGCTGCCACGCAGTTTTCTTTTTGAACAAATTGTCCTCCTCCTCCTGACCACCCTACCTTTTGTCGTTGACGACGACGTCATTATTACGGCACTCGTTATCTGCATGCAAGCGTGCAAGTATGCATTCGTAACCTTATATACACTTACTCGGCATGAAAAGACGAATTAAGTCAAGACGCTAAAATTAGTCATGAGGTATATTCTTAATCCTCTAGGATCTAACCGTAGGAGACCAGATTATGGGTAGCGGTGGGGCAAAGCAGAGCAGAAAAGGGATGTTTATTTTACAAACACTCAAGGTTATGATGCTTTTTTGGTAAATATTATGGTAATTGCTAAAAGCGGAGATTATTCTATTCCGGCCGTACGGACGTGCTTCTGTGCACCAGCGCTTTCAGTCAAACAATTTATCCACCGTTGTGTTATGATGTAATTTCCTGAGATTGTTATTTTATTGGGGGAATTTTTAGGGTGTGTAATTTTCGGAACTGAAATTTAAATTTGTACTAAGTCCAAACACTAACCTCTTAATGCTGAGCGCCCTGCGAGGCAGCTGTTAGCATCACTTTTAGAAGTCATTGGTATGACTCGGCCGTGGTTCGTACCCGCGACCTACCGCATCCTCTCCCACCACTCACGCTCGCACACACACACACACACACATTTTATTTATATATATATATATATATATATATATATATATATATATATATATATATATATATATATATATATATATATATATATATATATATATATATATATATATATATATATATATATATATCACAAGCTTCAAAGGTCATATTTTAATTACCTCCAAAATCGCATGCAGTACAATGAGCAGCAACAGAGACGGGACTAGGATAAAATATGATGCTTGGGCATATGTATACAGCAAGAGACACAAAGAGCAATGGCTAAAATGAATATAAAGGCTTTCTTACTCGGACACTTACAAGATCACCCAACCCACTGAATGGGTAGATTATCAAAGTGGAATTTAACTGATTATGAATAGTCGAATCCTCAATGCTTTATTTGCCAAACTGTGTAAAAGACATGTTGTCGCGCTCCTTTGCTTATCCCTACTTTTAAATTTGTGTATCTAGGACTAAATCCCACGGTGGTAAGGATACACACAGAAGCCAGTTGTGGTTAGATACAAAAACTGTCTTTTCGTTCCCAGTGTAAGTATACATATAGTTACAGGGTATAAATTCCGATTGTTTCAAAGTTACAACTTGGAGGCCAAATTCAGGACTTTGGGGGATGGGAGGTTACCATAGGATATAGACCGTAGAGGTAATGGCTCTTTCGTGTCTGAATTCGTCGTTTCATGCCTGTCGAATGAATATATGATTACTGTTTATTTAAATATTCAGTACTCCGTTTGCCTTAATTGCAAACTTTAAATTGTTTTGGAAGCACACTTGTGACCCACATCCTGGCATTTTATTATGTCTCATGTGAAGTGAAATTATTATTTTGTGATAAACAAAATTATTAAGTCCAGTTTTAAGTTCAGGCCGTAAAATCATTTACTTCTGTGCTCAGATATTATTTGAGAGGAATCATTTATTTAAATTATTCAATGGAATTACAAATTGTTAATTGGCTTTTTGGACTAGAACACTACTTTGGGACAGTAACTACATTCAAACACATTATGGATCATGTCATTATGATACATCAAGCCCATTTGTACATCAGCCTATTCAAGACCACTCATACATCCGGACATTCAATTATTGAAATTCATTCCAAATAGTCTTTACTTTTGGACATGTGATAAAACATCGGGAATTATTTGGGATTTAATTCACAGTACTGCAATTTGCTTTTCAATGTTCACTTTGTAACTTAGAGAAATAAATTAGTTTAAATTTACTCAACGTGTTACTTTCGCTTTTTTCTGTTATTTATTTTAAGACGCTTTAGCAACTGCAACATATTTTTGTGGATTTAGAGGTTACTAGAATCTACGGATTTAAAGTCTCAACTAACAATGGACAATATTTGGAAAGAAAACAATCCCCTATTCCCGATCCACAAATTTCTGTGACAACAAAGCTGTCATTTTTAATGGAAAATAAAACACAAAATGGGTATGTGCAAAACATAAATAAATTAAAGTATATGTTACATACTGACATGTGGATTAGTCGTCACATGTAGCAAATCTCCAATATGTCAGACTAACCCCTCATGAGTTATTGAATATTACGAAAAACTAATCACGCTCTAGCCTCACCCGCTTGAAATGCAAGAAAATTATAGAACCGTCGATACTATCTGCAGGCCAACCCAGTTTCCAGTCATTTCCAAACGTTTCAAGTCTCTGTCTAGAGAGAGAGATGGCTGTTGTAAGAAGTATTTGCAGACATTATTCATTGTTCGTACAGACATGATGCCAATACCGAGGAACTTGTCGGGTCTTGTAATAATCCGCCTTGTTCTAGAAACTTGAGGATAAAACTGCACTTGGCTCGAGTCGATTATCGTAACGTAACAATCTTACCCGTTATACTTTATCCAGTCTTACCTATTACACATTACCTCATCCGTGTATACCATTATTTCCACAATATCTGTGCCACTTGGAATGCCTCTCTTACTTCTGCGTTTGATTTTAGTTGTGTTGGTAGTTTTGCTTCCTTGGTGCTGTGGTGACGATTTCAGTCCGGAGAGAACAGTGACATCTGATCTTATAGGATCAGAGTCATTGGTTTTTTTCTCAACAGCTGGGTTAAGGGAATCTGACTTATCTGTTAAAAATAGAAATTGAAGAGTCTTAAACTAGACTTGATATCTACAATTTATATTGTCCAATATTTCGTTCTTTGTCAACTTTCTTTGCATCTGAGCTCCGCAACAGAGAGAGAGAGAGAGAGAGAGAGAGAGAGAGAGAGAGATTATATTTAGTGCTACTTCCCACGGATGAGTAGATGACGACGAGGCTCTTCAGAACCTGCATACAACCCGAGATGGCGGGTGTGGGAAAAAGCGAGTCAAATCTGAACTACGTCTGCACCAATTGATCCTTTGTGGAAAAAATGACGTTTGCTCCGCATATTCATTGCATTTATATTTCTTAACAATTTCTGTTCTTTTCGTTTTAAACATTTTGGTTCTGATTAAATCAAGACTCTTAAGCATAATGAAGAAAGTTCTAAAAAAAATAATGATATTTTCTAAGTTTCAAAAAGCCTAATTTGTATATAGAATACATTAAATTCCTTATATTTGCCATACCTTTTGGACATGACTTTGTCCGCTAACACAATGATAAGACAATTCATACCTGACTGGCGATCAAACTGGCTAGCAGTCCATTTTAACTTCTGTTGTGTGACATCTGATTGACGGCTGTCAACTTTCTCGATTGAGTGTAGGTGACCATGTTTGATATGTTCTCCGAGGATGGGAGAATGACAAAGGCTTCAGATCCTGGACGCAGCATTACGAGAAGGGACATGGACCTATGGACCTAAAGTCAAGCTTTTATTGGCTCTAAAATTGCACATACCTTTGATGTTTTCCAGTTAATGTCTTTATTATATATATTTGTGTGGGGATACATTTATAAATGATCTAACGTAGGCGGTTTTGAATGATGAATGGTTGCTGCAAAGATCATTAAATAGGTTTTAACCAGAATTTTCCTCAGAGATACTAAAAACACTTTAATCAACATTTGTAGTCAGATGTCGCCCTTTGTATGCTACTAGACGGACCATGCACATTATGGGTTTTATAATATCGGCTTGTAATTTCAGAAGAGTCTACCCAGAAGCAAAACCTCCAAAACGGGCAAAAGTATTAAAAATACACACACACGTCATCTAATGAGCTAATACGAGGAAGAGGTTCTTTATGAACTATATTTTGATGCGCTAAACAATAAATGTTTAAGACACCATTGTATGTCTCTGTGATGAGCTGGTCGATTTATCAAAGGGCTTAACCCCGTGACCACGAGGCTGATAGTCTATTGGCATGTTGACATTGGGAAGTAGAGGATATATATATATATATATATATATATATATATATATATATATATATATATATATATATATATATATATATGCAGAGAGAGAGAGAGAGAATGCAAATCATATGGGGAATAACAATCCTTTCCAGTGCACTGGATCCAGCAAGGGATCACGTGTGTCAGGGATTGATTAAGATAAATCCAAGAAACTGACAACGAACAGTGCGAAACTAGTATCTAGCTAGCCTGAGCGCTTTCTACTCTTTAATGAGTCTTTTTCAAAACCAAATACAAAACATAGACAAGACAAACACATGAAACAGAAAAACGGTTATGTTTTCTAATGATTACCTGGTTGTTTCTACTGGAATTCAACTTTTTAACGTTATTATTATTATTGTTGTTGTTGTTGTTGTAGGGTTTAACGCCCTTTTTCAGCACACGATAGGCTATACATGGCGGCCAGTATTAATGGTGGAGGAAGAACCCGGGAAAACCCCAGTAAGAACCACCGACCCACAAGAAGCTACTGGCAAACTTTCTCACATACCCACACTGGCTGAATCCGAGACTCGAACCCAACTTTATTATATGTCAGCTAGTTTATTTAAGCTTGTTGCTGCTACTGGCAACTAATGGAAAACTAATAATAATAATAATAATAATAATAATAATAATAATAATAATGGGATGTGATGTGACATGGATTTTTAACGTAACTTTAAAAACTTTTTAGTCATATCGCTACGATGTCCGCAATGCGGCAGGTTATAGTGATGTCTAGCACCGTGGCATCATGCCGCAGACGTGTAGCATGATGTCCCACCCAGTCACATGATCCTGACACCAGGCCGACCAGTCCTAACACTAACCTCTTAATGCTGAGCGCCAATAATAATAATAATAATAATAATAATAATAAGAACGAGTATTAAATCATTATCGTCGTCGTGTCGTTCTTGTCGACCCCAAGGTCCCACGCAGGGACATAAACACTGAGGAACAGTGGTGTTGGGAGAAATGAAGTATGGGATTATATAGTATTCCAGTCATAAAGTCAATTGAATTAGGGTAATTTAAATATCTACAACAACCTAAAGTGGTGGCCTTGATCAAGGAATTTATCCATGGGACAACACATTAAAGAGAGAAACTGAATTTGTGATCATATAATATTTCACGACTGTAGTGAATTTGATTTTAAAAAGTTCATAAAAAGTAAAACAAGATAGATGTCTTACATATAAATCTTATAGTACGAGCCAGGTGTGCAAATAAATGGCGCCACGGACGGTACAACCGTCCAATAACACGTCATTCTGTCCAAAGACATAAATTTAATATTGAAATGTGTACATTTAAACAAAGCATTGTTTTCTACTTAGGAAATAAATATTGTGTAATATTTCAAATAAATAAAATAGTATTGCCTTTACACGGAAGCCCGGGGCCCCGAGTTGCTGAGTGGTCTAAAGCTCTCTCCGTTACGGATCACTGCCATCTCACCTCTGTCTGCGTGGGTTCGAGTCTCGGATTCGGCCAATGTGGGTATGTGAGAAAGCTTGCCAGTAGCTTCTCGTGGGTCGGTGGTTCTTTCTGGGGTTTTCCCGGGTTCTTCCTCCACCATTAATACTGGCCGCCATGTTGGGAGAAAGTATCGTGTGCTGAAAAGTGGCATCAAACCCTACAACAACAACAACAACACGGAAGCCCTACTAAAATGTCGCCACCCCAAATTAGTGCCAGAGAAAATAAACACGCTTTATTCATCAATTGCCCAATATCGTCTCTCCATCATACAATTCCGTACACATTAAACCATCTCACGCACCTTCCCGCAAACGCATACACTTGGATCCTGACTCAGGGCGTCGTAAGCTGAAGTCCATAAAATTATGTATCTCCTGCTATTACCACCTATATACAAATTTATACCTATATATTAACCAATGGGGATAACATTGAAATGGATGTACTCTGACCGTTTGACCTCTTCCCAACTCAGGAGTCAACACAGAAAGACGGACGGTAAGATGGAGACTGTCACAATATACCAGACGTTTGCGTACTTATTTATTTATTAATTTTTTAGACGAAAAGGAATCCTCATGATCCATCAGAAAATCAGTTCTTTTTCTGCTTACGTTTGTGCCAGTGTTTATTCAAACATAAATTATCTCAGTCATGTTGTATACGATATGTGCTACATACAATACTATTAGTTATACCGTTTATAATCGGCTGGAGGCTTCGCGCGTGCAATGTCTACCCGTATTTGGAAAACAGTGATTCGTAATGTACTGTCCTGATGATCAAATTCCTGAATTTAATTATTCTTTCTCGCTCAAAAAAATGCTCATGAGCAAATATTTAAACGACGTCCTTGCTTCCATGGCATAGATATATCCAAGAACTTTCGTATCGAAACAACAACGTTCTTCGCATCGAAACAATAAAGTTCTTTAAAGTGACCCAGTTTTGGTGGCCACTATGTTATTTCAGGATTTGCTAACATTATAATCGTGGTGGCAATAACTGAAAAGTAAATTATGGCCATTTTCATTCAATTTATTGAATGAAACCTTGTAATGTAGCTCACAATATTTGTGTGTATGCGATGTACTTTCATCCCATGATTCGCGCACAATTCAAGTTTAACCTTATTAAGAGTCAGAACTCAGAGCGGAATACGATTTTACAAATTTCAGGACTGAGACATGGATGGGAAAACACTGAAATCTGTATACCACTTGTTCTTCAGAGCTGGAATTTGAAAATCAAAAGGAAGCCAGATTTGTGCAACCTATTTAGGAATCGTCCGATTTCGCTACTTTAAGATAACTATTACTGCTTCATTGCATAAACACAGAAATTAATCAAGACATATATTAAAAATCAAAAGACATCACGAATCGTACTTACAAAACACCATATCCCCTTCCCTGCTAATTTTCATTTCTGGATGTCTTTCAACAGGCGTCAGGAGTGATTTCGACTCAATTGCTCTATGAGCCAAATCTAGCATGTATTGTCTGCCGCCCACTGTGAAACTGCCCAACTAGAGAAGAAAAGTTGACACTTTTGAACGAGTGTATCTATAAAAAGTGTTTAACAGCGTTGGTGTATGTCAAGAGGTGGTGGTGAAGATGCTGTGATCAACTCGCTTTCTTCTTATTATTGTTAGTTATCGTTATCTAGGAGATGAATGACCACAGTGTTATTGCCCGAATCGAATAAACAATAAATAAAACATGAAATTAATGCATGGAATAACATAGATCTGAGCAGAGATAGATAATAGAAAAACAAGATCCAACTTATGTAAAAAAGTACGATCTAATCAATTACATAAATAAAATGAAATCGAACACGACATTGAAATCATTCGTTTTATCTCAGAATTAGAGTTACAAACATTATACGAAATTCAATTAACCGTTATGTTATACTGATAGAACGAATTTCATTATATGATCGAGTGACTGATCGAACTCAAACTGGTGGCATGACAACACCGCCTGGTGCTTCCGGTCTTTTTTTCCACTCCCTGCTGATGATAGGTCGGCGTTTCTATGTTTCTCTTTCCTTCTCCTCCTTTCTCGCTCTTCTAGTCTCTTAGGTCATCAACTACTTGGTTGCAGACTATACTCTTTTCCCACTGTGCAATACAGGTAGAAAGATATTTCCTCCAGAATAAAAGATAGTGCAGAACCTAAATACGTGTCAGGTTTTTCCTTTCATGGGGGTCAACCATTATTCCCACTCTTTCTGATGTGTCGTCTATCGAAATCCAACAGAACTAGCTTTGGTCATTTAGCACCCAGTACACACTCAGACCCTATTAACGTGAACTGGATGGCTTTCTAGCTGCGCTCACATTCCTGCTAAGACCGTGACATATTTAGCCCGCTCAGATACTACTACTGCCGCGCTGTGGCTATAAACTTACCAACTGAATTAAGAGAGACGGCACACATTAATGGATTCTTGGTTGAAGAGAATTCACAACTTAATTGAACACGAATTAATGGGGTTTACTCTTTGTCTTAACTACGTTATATTGCCAATTAACGAGTCACTGACATACATTTCCCGAGATATAAAAATCAACCCTCAGCATAAATGATACCAATCATTTAAAACAGATAACTTAGATATTCATACAATTTTTATCAGAAGTAGTGAGTGAAATATACACTACATGATTTCTATTGCATAGAACTCATTCATTAAACGAACTATTTATGACATCCTAAAATAACTGAATCATATAACATGCACGGTTAGTTTTGAATTCAAAGAAAATTTGAAGTATGAATCAATTCAACAATAATTACAAACTTTCATCAATGAACACATTGTCTGCAACTGAGGCTAACCTTGCCTTCCGGAGCCCTCGCTCGCTTTATCATTAGCGAATTCTCTCTGCCTCTTCTCTGGTTTCGGGTCTCACGAAGTTCCAGACCCTAGCTGTCCCTGTGGACGAGTTATTTAATGTGGGAAATTACTTGTTAATTTTCCCTCAGAATTTACCCTCGGCAGAAAAACTTGGACTGACTAATATAGCGAAGGAGATTTTAAAACCCTGAATTTTGTTTCTGGGAACACCCTAACCCCACTTTAACTTAGCCGATCTGGATTACTTCTTTAACCGTCATAATTATTGTATTACCCCCATTAATGTAAGAATAATCTTCTCCAGACCGCCTTTATTTATAACTATCATTGAAGATATAATTTTGTAACACTTGTTTCAAATGACCCTCGACTTCCTTTTTTTATCTGGTTCGTCTCAAACTGCTGTCATTTACCGCTATTCATCTTGCGTTAACAATACACTCTTATCTGGCTCTAACCGGTATCCAAGCGAGTCCTGATTAAAATTCAATTCATGTCCGATGCAGAAGATATTAGATCACTGGCAGTTAACAATTTATGCGGAGTATAACCCATACGTCAAACTTAATGTTTACGTGTCAGGCTGACCCCGCAAAATGTGCAGCGAAATTATCTCTACAAAATTTTTGAACCATTTCAGTGTTAATGGGAAAATGTAACATTTTTATTTACGTGTGCTGATTCAAAGAGGTAAGGATTCAAAGGAAAAATATACTCTAATTTTCAGATGTGCCTAAAATGAATATACCAAGTGAATGGAATTACAAAAATTGTATGCAAATGCAATAAGCAGTTCTAGACGTTGATTATCGTTTGATTACTCGTTGACATTGCATGCTCTGATTATTCTAATTTAGGAACGATATTATTATCTTATATCCGTTGTTGAAGTCAGAGCACATCATTCTGTTAAATCCATTGTTGTACTTCATGCGCATTAGTTATGTTGTCAGATTTATTCGTAGTTCAATTACTTTATATCTGAACATGTCATTTGCGAAATTAATTTCCGTGTCCTCTCCTAAATCCAACCCCACACGACTTTATCCTATTACAATTATACTTAGATAGCTAAGGTATATACCTTTTCTAAACATAAACTCAAATAATATACAAATTAAATTAAATAATGCCAATATTCACCAATGCTTTCTAGCTACTATCATTTGTCGCATGACTGAAATAGACAAAACAATCTCACTGCTTTCGCAGGCTAAACTCTTACAAATATGGCAAAAATCCCATGCGTCTATTGCGGAGAATAAAGCCGGAAATGATGCCTTATATGAATACAGAGCAAAACTTCGGTAAAATTCTAAAATTGTATATTTAATAAAGAAGTTCTCTCACAAGCTGTTCGTTTTAATTTAACTTATTTAAGTTCGATGAGATAATGGGAAATTGGAGAGTCACGCGTTTGTATTAGTGTACAGGTGCTGATCCACAGAAAAATTGATATTTTCTTGAGGAATGCATGCCTACCGAGATAGCGAAAAATCTTAACTTTATTCTATGATTCCTGGTTTCAAACACCGGGCAAACGATAAGGAAAATACATAATAATGAACATATAAATGCGATAAAAAGCAGAATATCGATTACTGTAGGATTGTAGGTACAACTTTACTGTGTGCATATTAATTGTGTGATTTTGTATATCACCTTTATCCCACAACCGTGAACATTTTTGTGTCATTTTATTCCAATATTCTATTACATAACACAGAACTGTATCCATCCTTTAATTTTCATACAAACATTTACAAGAGAAAGGCTAACCAGAAATATAACTAAATCTCTGAAATACAGCTATACAATTCAACAGTATATGCCGCTAAAAGCAGTAAAGCGGCTAGACAACACTTTGATAAACAAATCATGTATGGCAAAGTACATTTCTGTCATTGAATTATTTTGTGTAATATTATACACATTCAACTTTAAACGAGGAAAATATTTAACAAAACCTCGCAACTTATCTAGCGCTCTAACATAATAAACGCAAGGAAATAACTTGATCATTTTAGAAAATATAAACAATGACTGAAGTTAACACGTTATGGACTGGACAAAAATGGAGCTCAAAGCTAGCTGTAGTTGCGTGGAAAATTAAGAGTCAAGACTATGTGATTGTTAATTTAATGATTTTAAACAAAAAATACACCTCAATGAAGCAGAAAGATACAAAGGTAGTGAATACTCTCTTTTATTGAAACAGGTTTAAAATTCATACCAACCCTGAAAGTAAGATGATTAAAACAGTGCAGTTTGAAGACGGAAGAAATTACATATTTCACATAGGTAAACACACTTATTTGCATTCGGAAAATTTGCAGTACAACTTGAAAGATCTTCTGAAACGTTTGAAGTTCGTTTACGAATATTCAACAAAAAGAGAATTTTTAGAAAACACATTTTTCGATTTGAAACAATATATTGTGATTCAGCAACGATATATAAAGAAATGGGAAAAAGAAGGGAAAAGTTCATATAACCGTATTCATTCCAAGTCTATGTTTCATAACATTCCTGTTCAAATCGAGAAATTGGCGTGAGACACCAACACCTGACCTGCACTACGAGCAGCTTGCTCAAAATATTCTTGGCTTTGCTGTCATTTACAATATTATCAATTAGTAATCGACTTTTGTGTCTTTGTTGCATCGTCATAGTTATGCAAGATTATTCGAGCATATTGACAAATTCAATACCAGACTTCCCATCCATTTGTATTTTATTTAAATAGGTAAGAATGGATCAAAGTTCGCTGGAAGAAGAATTGGGATTTATTGAATCATAAATATCAATTACTTCATTACTACAAAACAATAAAAGAATAAAAGAGGGATTACATATAGCTACTGCAAATATAACATGCAAAAACAACACTGAAAAAAGTTTTAAAAGCAAGAGCTGGACAAGATGGACGAGAAACAAAAGACGGGCGATTTGTATATTTGGAGCAACACCTACAATAGCAATTGTAAATGTTGTTAATTTTAGACTTCCAAACAGTTAACGAGATTAAAAATGTTATGCTCAAAAGGGAACGAACGTAAGAGAGGTGTTCAAAAGTTATGTAGGATACAACAGAAAGTTTTCAACTGCTGGATTGGAAACAGTTTCTGGTATGATGTGAATGACAACTGTTTGATCACATAAAGCGGCAATGCGTAGACTGGTTATTGACTTAACGTTTAGTAGTTTTGTACAAAAATTAATAAAGCTAGTGTCAAAAGTTGAAAATAAAAATGTATCTACAAAACCTCTCTTAAAAAGTCACGAAATATTAACAGCCACCAATAAAATTAGAAACAGCGACACGATAAGCAATGCAGTGCAATATTTATACCCAAGCACGATTAAAATCACTTCAGGGACTAACACATAACGCTGATTTCGTCTGAGGGTTAGGAGAAAGTTGTATTACAATATCAAAACAAGATCTCGCCTATCGTGATGGTCTCGAGGACATCCTCTTCGTCGTCGACGATTGTATTCTTTAATAAAACATGTATTTCAACAATCCAACTGACAGCATAATTAGTCAACTATCAATCTCATTACAGATAATTGATTTTGTTTTGATTACCAAACTACTTCATATGAACTAGCAAAACTATATTTTATTGTATAAATGACAATTAATAAAAAATATGTTTAAATCCTTTGTGTTTTTGTAAACAAGAAGTATAAGATCAAAATAAAAATAACGAAAAATGTCGACCATGAGAAAATTATTGCTGTTGAATTGTTAACACAGCTCGAACGTTAAAATTCAGTCGGAGTACTAATTGTAGAGTGTATATTAAAAATTACATTTCTAAATTGTCAGACTTTACTAACCATAGAACTATACACGGCATACCCTGAACTGTATACAATTTGTGGAATTCTGAAACCAACAAGTTAATACGTTTAACTCGACACAATCAACAACATCAATATATTTCAACTCAACAAGCGTGAACAACTATTTCGTAGTTTCACCTGAAGCGCAAAAGGAAATGAGCAAAATTCTCTGTAACAAATATGAATAGAGTTCCAACAATGCAACCAATTCAGTTGTAAATAACTTAAAATAATGCTCTCATTGTTCCCCATCAGAGCCACTCTGACCGCTCTTAGCCCGGCCTTGGAGAGAAACGTTCAGCCACTCCGCTGTTGAAATCTTCCATAACGAAAATTTCAGAAATGCACAATAATTCTAAACCACTTATATGGCCCGCTGCATCTCTGCATTTAGGAATTCGTGTTATTAACAGAGATCACTGCGAACATTAGTTTATGTTGGTTCACGCGCTTCATCCATAAATTGTGATGGTCATGCGCATATAAGCTGATCAATATGTATTTTGGTTGGATGAAGTACACCTTAGAAAGGTTGACATGTAAAGCACTATCTTTTCTTTTCGTTTAAGTAAAGTGATTTTAATACATTATTTAAAATTGCATAGATACACAACAAAACATATCAGTATCATAAACATTCGATCTTGGTTGTTAGATCACTTCTTTTTGTCAACATCAATAAATCCGGATCATGACTCGAGGCTTGGCGTCTTCTTATGATCCAGTTGTTCAGAAGTTGACAATTCTATGTGACCTAGCTATCAACAGAGCATTGCTATGATGCTAATATATATATATATATATATATATATATATATATATATATATATATATATATATATATATATATATATATATATATATATACATACATACATATATATATATATATATATATATATATATATATATATATATATATATATATATATATATACATACATACATATATATATATATATATATATATATATATATATATATATATATATATATATATATATATATATATATATATGTATGTAACTGAAATTTTGTCATCTTTTACAAATTGAATGTGAAAATCGCATAATATAATGGATTTTTTTTTTTTACCACGGCTCTTTATTATTTTGATGGAATATCGCTCCACTATTAACCATGATGAGTCTGTGTAATATGATACGTCACTAACGGCTAGGCACACACCAATAGCGCGACAGTAAAATGATTTCTCTTGTGGGGCTATCATGTATCTTCGTCTGACTGCTCTAATATTCCTAATATTTATTTTCGTCTGACAGCTCTACGAGTCTTATTTGTTATGGTTAGTCTAGTTATGTCATAGCTAACGCTGAGGTGTTCTAAAGAAACAGTATCCTCAAACGAGTCAGTTCATGCAAAAATGTATAGTGCGCCAGTACATCGGACATTTATTTTAATGTTGTCGTAACCATGCACTAACTGGACAACGGATCAATTGTAATTAATATATTAATGACGTAATTAAGGCATCTAACTGTCGAATGTATACCACTGAAATTAATATATTTCCTTCATTGCAATACGCGTGGTTAAAACAGACAGAAAATGAATATATCAGCTCACCGGTTTGCACACATTCTTCATACACTTCACCAAAATAGATGCCCGGGTATGTCGATCTTGGTAGAAGCCATATCGCTGGGGATAAAAAGAAGTACAATACACATCTACATAATGCCAAACAGGACAGCCCGTCTCTTACATGAAATATATTTCTGCTTCAGTAAAACCGAATCAAACGAGATTTATCTTATCACAGAAAAAAAATCAGCTATGTCCGACAACCGGCCGGATAGGATAGCACTTTGATTGCTCATGTAGGAGTAGCTTAGTTATCTACCCTTATCAATAAAATGTATTCTCAGTTAGCCACAATTTCGTTCACAGAACAATGCAAGGTCTAAGACTTTAACGCGACCTACAAATTAAGTTTTGATAATCCGATTTGAAATTGTCATTATCAATGTATTAGGTGTAAATAGTGATAAAATATGATAAATGTGATACCATAATTTGCTGTAAGAAGAAAAAATACATTTATACATTTAATACAGTGACTCTAATGCTTAAAATGGATATTGTATGGTATTATCATAGTAGTAAAAATAAAGTATAAACAGTGCTGCAGAGCCAATGCAGTAGTAATGCTCCCCCCTTCGGCTCCCTGTATATGGAGAAAAATTGTATTGATGAATGCAGTGCAAGTTGGCCTTCATTACGAGCCAGCAGGGATCATTATTTCACGCAGGAAGATTTGTATATCACAAGTCTAATTAGTGATAAAGGCATATTCAGGATGTATAATACTATGTCTGTTAAACGTAACTGGACATTAAAAATAAATCATATGGTGGTCAGTTAGATTTCCTCTCAAGGACAATTTAAAAAATTGGAGGTTTCAAAGTAGTGATCCACTAATTATATAACAATTCTAGCACATGTCGTAGTAATACTGAGTAAGAATTTTATGTGGTAAATGCCAGTTTCAGATCTTGGATGAAAGTGGACAAATGAGTCCTTAAAACTCAGTGGCCGGATAGTTTTTATGACGATCTTGTACACTGCGTGCTGGTACGGATGAGTACACTATTGTTAAAAGTAACTTGTATCCAGTTCATTTGTACAACGAGAAGAGTTTGAAAATACCAGTTATAAACAAGCTATGATAAAATTAAGTTGTTTTATTGCATATTTTGATCATGTTTCTGATTGCATTTAGTGATATCACTACAATGTCTGCAGTGTGGCAGTTAATAGTGATGTCTAGCACTGTGGCACCATGCAGCATACATTTAGTATCATGTCCCACGCAGTCACGTTATCCTGCCACTAGTCCGACCAGTCCTAATACTAATCTCTTAGTGGTGAGATCCTAGCGAGGCAGCTGTTAAGTCCATTTTGATAAGTCTTTGATATGACTTGGCCTGGGTTCAAATTCACGACATCCCGCAGCCGATGCGGAATGCTTTAACCACTAGGCCACCGAATGTCGTAGGTTTAACGTCGTTTTCAGTACCTGATAGGCTGTACATTGCAGCCTGTATATCTGGTGGAAGAAGAACCCGGAAAGAATCGCCGATCTACTAGGTAGGGGTGGGGTTATGATTTGTGAAAGGCCTTGCTTTGGAAAGTACTGCTCTATACATACTGCAAAAAAAGAACTCGGCGTTGTTATTTATCCATGTTGGGAGTGTGAAGCCAGAACGAGACCTAAACACCGCATATGTGCGAGTTGTAGTGGAAATTACATGAGAATAAAGTTGTCCAGAAAGAGAAATAAGCAGAAAAGCAGTTTATGAAAGTTATGTGCTATCTTTCCGTCCCACCCTCAGCAGTATCCGTTATTAACATCGCAAGGCTTTATGCGCATCTTTGTGAAACAGAAGTGGATATTCTTGATGGGAAAAACAGTACACTTCTAGAATATGTACCTGTGGGTTCTGAGGCTTATGGGCACATGCGTATCTTCTCCTATGTTAACACACTCATTCGCGCTGATACTTTTTATGTATTTGAGATGAAAATATGAAAAGCGGTCACCAACTAATATACATCAATCGATAAATTACGCACTAGCGCCCACATGGTGACATGCACACCAGGACTCTTCGTGGTCCTGGCTTCTTTGTCGGCTGAGGCATCGTTGTTGTTGTTGAAAGGTTTAAGGTCATTTTCAGCACAAGATAGGCGGCCAGTGTAAATGGTGGGAGGAGGAACCCGGGAAAACCCAAGAAAATACCACGGACCCACTAGAAGCTACTGGCAAGCTTTCCCACATACCCACATTGGCGAAACCCGAGACTGGAACCCACACAGACAGAGGTGAAAAGGCAGTGATCCGTAACGGTGAGCGGTTTAAACCGCTCGGCCACTCGGGACCCCCTGTAAAACTTTGACTAATAGGCTGGTGTTGCTAACACGGTCAGCGCATTCGCCAATGCTAGTTAAATGTCTTGCTCCTCATAGCCGACAAATCACATTAGTTAATGGGATAAGAGCAGAAAACGCTTCCGGGGGATAACTCTGATATCTAACTGGAGATTTTTGAAACGTCACAGGTTTTACACGGAACGTGGGAAACACTTGCATTCCGTGTAAACAGCGCATTATTGACACATTATATAAACACTGCTGTTACAGCTAATGCCTCGCACAAAATTCTTACAAACTAGGTTGGCCTATTTATTTTGCGATATTATGCGCGAGGGCCACAACTTTCACTCACAGGCTTTCTCTGTTTAAAACAGTGTCATACGTATCACAGTCATAGAAGAGCGACCAGAAGATACAATGCAAATCATCAGTGCCGTCTGACGATCCTGTACCAATGTTCGATAATTGAGTATTGGAAGCCATAGCACAACAACTACCTTTCATCGACAAGGAATGTTAATATTGCTGGTGGAAGAGAATCTGCGCCAACTGAAGTTCGACAGGTATTGGTTTAAAATGAGCTGGAAAGAGAATGAAAAGTTAGTGAATATCGAACGCTGTGATGATCTAGAACAGTGTAAGAAAGCAAAAGTTTGCTTTTGTTTAATAATTAAATCCATAAAGTAAATCCCTTGAAATGTCTTATGCGCGATTCCGATGTAGCATTTTGTGAAGCATCCTTGGCGACAACCTTTCCTTCGGGGCATGCACAGTCATTTATCACCTGTCCAACTAAAAGCAATGTCAGTCATAATTTGAAAAGACCGGTTCTGCCACATCACAGTTTTTGGCCACAAACTGCAAACAGCCAGTGAACATTCAAACAGAACGTAAGGTATATGCGAGCGTATTGGCGGACGTTTTGAAGATCGCGGATCTAGAGATATCAGAGTAACTGATATTCTCTAGCATTGCTGTTTTGCTTACATACCACGGTGACAGGCTAGACGTGTGTCAGCAGGGATGCTGATTCTTCCAATCAATGAAACTTTTATATCACGCTCAACACAGAGGAATCAGTACGTCATTATATCCAACGTTTCAGCATCCACAATATTTTTACTACAAAATTATACGAGACTCTGACTTCTTTACAGGCTAAGGCCAAACAACGCCCGCCATCTACATAAAATAAAAGTTCTCAGTGAACAACGCAATTACCACTGTATCTGTGGAAACATGTGTAGCTTGGATTTTCATACTGTAGACAGACACTGCATCCCATTCACGGCTGACCTTGAGATTAAAGCTCTGACCCGCGAAGCGGTGTCGATGACTGGAACATTTATCAACTGACTACTCTCCCTAAATGCTAAAAAGAGATTAGATTCGCGCCCTGGCCGAGACAAACATTATTGCAGATCATATATCCAAAGCCCTGCAGACAACCTTATCTCGGAGGATGAGGACACGTCAGTCTGGACGAGGTTGATAAATATACAGCCTAAAAAATACAGTCCGCTGCGGAAACAATATTACTGGTATTCAGACACACTTCCATCTGGAGCTCCCATCTGTCAATCCTAAGACATTTCTCCTCGGTTTGATACACTTGGACTGTGGCCTAGATATATGACATTGCATACGGAATTAAACCTCTTATAACCCATACGCGGACTGGGGGTAATACAGTTTTTAGCCATGCTTCAAAAAGGAGTAAAAAGATGCATGTGACCGGGCTGGCGTCAACCTCACCTTATGTAGCCATGTACAGGTTAAATACTGAAAACGAAGTAACATTGTGTCCGCTAAAACTTCTGGAACACACAATACAGAGATTGTGGAACCATGACAGCAAAAGAGGATGGTAATAAAGACATTATTTATTTTAAAAAATCGGCCTTCTTACAACTGTAGATACCAGAATATCTGGATTTTCAACAAAACCTACAAAATAAAAAACATAGTTTTGGGACAAATTATTTCGAATCCTTGAAGAGGGGTTATGTTTCTTTCATACTGCATTCTTTTGAAGAGACTATATGAACAGTTTGGATATAAAGGTTAATTCATACGAAATATGAGGACAGACTAGATCTTTTGTCTTGTGGAACTTAACATAAACAACGTCGACATTAATATTGTTCCCTAACCTTCTTACTTGCCAGTTATTTACAGATGAAAGAACCATGCAAACATGTAGAAATTACTCTAATTTGAATACTCGAATACAGTTCGGACAGATGTGGAGTCTAAATCGTCGAGTCGAAACGACGATTAACGTGTCCGCCGATGCACAGGTCCAACAATAATTCTCCAGAATCCTATGTCTCGCCTGCTCTGCCGTGTTATAAGCAAACACATTTAATAGCCAAATGATCAAGAGAAGTAGGTCACTTTAGTAGTAGTTGATAGAGGTGATTAATATTCCAATTATAAACACACCTATCAAATTGTATGATTTTACAGGTAACAGTGTGTGCTAAAGTTTGAATATTTTCTGAAACATGAAAACTAGTTCACTATGACTTACATTTTCATGCGGCGAGTTGTACCCTCCAAAATGAAGATGCCTATCAAGTTTAATGATTGCATGTGTGTGTGTGTGTGTGTGTGTGTGTGTGTGTGTTTGTGATTTGGATTTTTAACTTAGCCTTAACAACTTTTCAGTCATATCGCTACAATGTCTGCATTGTGGCAGTTTATAGCGATGTCTACCACTGGGGCATCATGCGGCAGACATGTAGCATGATGTCCCACCCAGACACATTATCCTGACACCAGGCCGACCAGTCTTAACACTAACCTGTTAACGCTGAGCGCCTAGCGAGGCAGCTGTTAGTATCATTTTTATAAGTCTTTGGTATGACTGGCTGGGCTTTGAACCAATGACTGTACATACAGTCATGTAAGAGAAAATAACTAAATACAAGACGTTGTGTTTTGGCAAAAAATATATCCGAATTGGCGGATCATATATCCCATATTTCGATTTGTTTTAACCAGGATCACTCATTACTGGAGTGTTAAAAGCAGGTTATCATGTTCTACGTTTGCTGCTGGTGTATAGTGTACGACAAGACGAAAATACCCATCAAGCTACATGAATCTACATACTATGATATCGGAGAAAATGACCTAAATACAAAGATCATGAAAAGCGTGTCATCTTAACCCAGTTTTATCTTTGGTGAGTAGTGGAATCCAATCCTTTAAATTTTACGACTACACATACAACGATAACGGGAGAACTATAGCTAAATAAAATAAAACTTCACATAATCGCTAGAGTGTGAAAATTAGGTCAAAGTGACCAACTTCCCGATGTGATTAATGCATCTTTCAAGTTTCAAGATCAGAATGTGCAAAAAAGTTTGATTTGAAAAGTTGTCTACTTTGGTAAATTGAACTAATATTAAAGGAACTTCTGCAGTTTTCTCGTTCCCCTAGTCATAATATCCAGGAGACTGTGTGTAGGCGATATCAAAGGTAGACCAAGCTCCAAATTGCAATGTTACACATCCATTTTGTTTTTCATTTCACAACAGCCAACAACCCGTGCACGTAAGATTTATCATTTTACAACGGTACAATTGTGTTTCTACGTTTATTACACATTCTGGTACATTTCTCGAAACTTATAGATTTACTTTCTTTAAGTAACGCCTGATAACCACATGTCCCTATATATTCCAGAACTACGGACAAATATGTATTCCGACTAATTTATTCCTTCTTCCAACGGATCCTAATGACATTCACAGTTGTCATTATGTTTGCAGTACATGTTGCATACAAACGTAGTTTGCTTTGTAATCTTCACTTTCTTTACATTTATTTCTATCCTTATAAAGTTGGGTTTCTGACAGATTTGCATTGCACGTGTATTCCATATAACTCGTATTCTTCTTATCAAACGGCCTTAGGATCCAGACCCAGTATATCTGGAACAAAGTCTGGTACATGCTCAAGGATTCGAAAAAATTCCAGATAGGCACAACCAATAAATTTTCTCCACCTTTTTCCAGTGGGGCTGAAACGGTTAATAAATTATTTAGCTGCTTATCCGTAATACTTTAATCGAACAGTTCGTTGCCGGATAATCACAGATGGATTAACATTATAATTTACTGTTTATAAAATCTGTTGAAAACTTACGTTATGTATAGATCTATTGTGTGCTTAATTTTTGTCCTGATTGATGGTTGTGGAATTCTTTGCCTACCTGACTTTTTTCATGATTGCAATTGGCAAATAAGATACTTATTAAACTTTTGAATTCAAGGTCAGTCTTGATTATAGTTAAATTTAGGTTTTTCCGTAGAAAATTGTTACGTGGTAGGTTAAGTGAAATTTGAATATATGTAGGTGTCTTTGTAAAGACAATTCATCCCAATATCATATCAGTTTTTGTGAATCTATGAAAAGAGTTTGCTGTTGTGTTCAGATATATTTCTGGAAGACTTATTTATTTAAATAATTCATTGAAACTACTAAGTTTTCATTGACCTAATCAACGCATATTGTGGAATTATAGGTAATTCATTCAAAGAAAATCTGGATTGCAATATTGGTACATAAGGGCATTCAAAACTATTGGTACATAAGGACATTGAAGACTATTGGAATTTATTCGGAACTTGTTTGGACTTGCGATAGAACATTCAGGATTATTTCGACTTTAATTAACAATTCTGTAAGTGTCTTTTCAATTGTTTGTATTTAAAAACAATTATTTGTCAGATATTACCAAACTTGTTAGCTTTGCTTCTTTCAGCTACATAGTTTAAGACCATAGAGTCGTAACACTTATTACACTTGCTGACGAAGATATTTCTTGGGGTTGATTTTGCGTGTGTTCTGCTTATGCATTTCGTATGGAAGTCTTGTATTACATTCTGAAGAGTTTCACGCATTAATACGATTACGATGCCCGAAATGGCAGTGGAAGAGACTGGGGGATACGTATAGTTGTTAATGCGTATGAGCGTACTAATTTGCTTGAAGCAATGACGGTATTTGCGTTTTTGATGATAAAATCTAAGAATAGCAAATTACGCTACAGCCTCCTAAAGACAGTTGGAGAGTGGGGGTGGGGGTGGATTAGGTTTGAAAGTGTTACTCTATACCAGAGTGTTACCTCTTTGTCAAAGCTACCGTAAGGTTAGGAAAACTAACCATGAGAAAGTAGAAATAATACAAAAATGATTCAAATTACCTCGTCTGTGCCCGTTCTATTACATTTAATATTCTTTCCATCTTGTAATAGATACATAGGGACATCATCTCTGACAAGGTTATTAAGAGTCAAATTCAGCATCATTGTTCTTCCTTCTAAAATGAACTCGAACTTTTTATGCTTTGCCATTCGAGTTCTTCGTTTGGTTCTCCCGTAGGGACCTTCATCCTGGCCTTCATCCTGAATCTCGATCACATCAACTAAAATTATATATATATATATATATATATATATATATATATATATATATATATATATATATATATATATATATATATATATGTGTGTGTGTGTGTGTGTGTGTGTGTGTGTGTGTGTGTGTGTGTATGAGAGAGAGAGATGATGATGATGATGATATTCTTTTATTCCTCCATTTTCTGAAGATTTTAAGACAAAAAAGAAATGCATTTAAATACATAGAATCACAAAAATAGTAGATTCGTTACTTATTGAATTATTTCCAATAGCAAACGAATAAATAAATTAAAATCATTACTAATCTAGATAGAGATATATATACGATAGAACATTTGAAAATGTATCCTCACAACAAAGTTTCCTACTCTCTTTGCAATCCAGTACAAGTATTTCTTTCCTTATATTTTGAGTGAGTTCTCTATTGAATCGAATATATAATATCCTTTATCTTAATGAAATACTTGGTAGATAGTCTGATCATATTGATCCATGCCTCAAATTCTAAATGTTCTGATATATCATTTAAACCACCAAGTAGTATAATCAGTATAACATCATCGATCTGATCACAGAAATCACGGTAAATCACTGGAGGTATATACGAAAATAGACTTTCCATCAAGTGGTTTCTGTCGTCTGAGGTTAAGGCACAATTCATCGAAATGTGCAAAATACGGTCATGACTCATTTTGCCACATAGGGAACACAGTCCAGGTCTTGCTTGCATTCCTCCAATACGAATTAATGTCCCATATTCCATTTTTCTGCTTGACTCAGTGTAAGCTATTTTCCATAGATGATGTATTTTTAATCCTGGATTAATTTTTAAAAATCTACCAAATCCCTCTGATGGATTTCTGATACTCATTTCATGTTTTCTCTCCTCTAATATCTGTATTCTTGTCCCAGTTAAGTTTTTCCATGTTATTTTGTCTGGAAATTTTCCAGTGAAAATAAAGTCGTTGAGATAGTCTTCTAAATCATACTTTTTTAGTACAGTATTTACATCATATATAAAAGAGTTGTAGCTATGTTGGGGGTCAAAAATAAAATTTCCAACAGCCCAGAGGAAAACCTTTTAGCCGTTAAATTTGCTGATGTTCTACACATGCGACCAAGGAATACGAGTTTTTGCTTATCTATGCGAGCTTCCATTGATATCATCCCCAAGCACGATGTCGTAGATCCAACAGGCGATCTTTGAGGGAAACCTTGTACTCTCCGGGCGAAATATCGTTGTATTTTCTCCATTGATTCAATGCCCTGATATGACATATTAAACCAGAGTTCTGAGCCATACAAAGCAGATGGCAATATAATTCTTTCCCAGACTTTCACAGAGACTATAGGATTCATTCCATTTGCATTTAATCCAATTGAGTATAGTGAGTTTGTTACACGTTTAGCTTTATCGTAGGAATAGATTATACGATCATTATTTTTCATTGATTGCGAAAAGGTAACTCCTGCATATTTCACTTTTTTTGCTCTAGGAATATTCTGTGATCCCAGAGTAATTCCATTTGATGAGTACACTTCCTTTCTTTTACTAAATATCATCCAATTACTCTTGTTAGAGTTATATTTCAATTTCCACTTCTGTGCATACTGATAAGCTGTATTCACGAGTATTTGCAATCCATTCAGCGTAGAGCTTAGTAGAGTAGTGTCGTCTGCCAAAAGCATGCCAGGTATGTTCATCTGATTCACTGTTATCCCGCAATTAGTCATTACTAGCTCATTCAATAGGTCATTTATGTACACGAGAAATAAAAAAGCCGACATTACACGCCCTTGACCAACACCTCTCCGTAATGGAAATGTGTTAGATATACATCCTCTACATGCTACACAGGCACTTGTCTGTGTGTAGGAATGGGCGATTATTCTCCATATTTTTGCATTAATTCCTAATATTTTTAGTTTTTTTTAATAGTCCACAATACCACAGTCTATCGAATGCCTTTTCGTTATCCAGAAAAACAGCATATACATTAGAGTTATGATTATTAAAATACATCAAACATTCTTGAAGAGTAAAAGCAGCGGAGATAGATCCAGACTCCTTACGAAATCCAAATTGATAAGGATGTGGAAAGCTTATTTTGTCTAAATACTTTTGAATTCTGGTCATCAATATTTTTTCAAACAATTTTCCCAGACAAGATGTCAATGTTATACCACGATAATTCACTGGATCCTTTTTATCTTTACCATTTTGTTTGTATATCGGTATAATCATCCCACATCTATATACATTAGGTAAATACTCATACTGGATCATGTAATTAAAAAGGGCAGTTAAATGTCTGATTAAATATTTTCCACCATATTTTAAGTGTTCATTCGATATGCAATCAATGCCTGGTGATTTTTTTTTGTTTTTAGAGACTTGATATGCTGCAACACTTCTTCCTCTGTAATATTATTACATTTTATGTTATCAGTCTCTAGTTTGCTTTCTTCGTACATATTCTTCATTTTGACACAATCATTATGTTCCTCATCTGTTGTACCACTTAATTCAGAAAAATATAGTTTCCATAGATTGACACATTCATCCAAAGTATTAGATTCTACCCCTCGAAATGCAATATTACCAATGTCCGATTTATCTTTCCTATTTTCTCGTATGACTGCATAGAATTCTTCTATTCCCATTTCTGCACTCTTTTCTATCTCTTCAAATATGCACTCTTTATATACCTTTTTCTCTTGCCTATGTTTCTTTCTAAACTTTCTTTTCGCGTCCTTGTATCTTCTTTTGATGCTGCACTCTGTGCTTCTATTTTTCCTGCTTTGATCCATTCTCTGCGCGCTTTTCTCATATTCTGATGTAAATTTTCAAGCCCACTTTTCTTCCAGTATGGTTTCAAGTGCGATTTGAATTCGGACTTTGGAATATATCGGTCTGATGCAGTTATTACACTCTTAGTTATCAATTCATTATACTTCTCTATATCTTCTACCTTTTTACACTCATAGGTGAAATTCAAGAATGCACTAACATCAGATTTATACATGCTCATTTCTAATGGATTTGCCAAGTTCCATTTCATTCTTGGAGATACACATGTCTTTTTATTTTCCTTCAGTATATCTTTTGCAAGTGCCGCTGTAATAGGTAGGTGATCCGATATTGAGAAATCAATTTTGTCATTTACTATGTGTCTTTTTACAGCACCTCTAATTATTTCAGGTATTAATATATAATCAAGTGTGGACGTTCGTGACTTGTCTTTTGATCTATACGTGATGTAATGTTCATGTGGTTTTATCACCAGCGTAGCAACTATGTTTCTCTGTTCTATTCTTTTTTTGAGAGCAAGATCTCTTCTTGATGGATTTTTACACACAAGATCTGCATTCATGTCGCCTATAATTATGCATATATTTTCAGCAGAATACCTATCATACACATCAAAAACATTTTCACAAAATTTGTCATATGCATCATCAGTTCTAGTTGTCGAGGTAAAGTAGGTTGGAATCAAAATTATAGGTTCCAAGTCTCTCACTAAGATTTTCACCGCCATAATATTTGGGAACTCATTTTGTAAGGTGCTTGCTTTGCATAGTGATGATCTATAAAATACGGCAACCCCGCCACTACCTCTATAGCATTGTTGTATCTCTTCAGTAGGTAGCGCAACTACTTTGAAATCATCATGTAATTTATCTAAATACGTTATATTCTTTGTACAAAGCCAATGTTCAGTGATAACAAATATATCTGTGTCTGGTAACAATTCAATTAGTTTCTGCGTGCTAGACATTATACCACGTACATTCCATGTTGAAATAATGATCATAATTATAATTAAGAAGCAATTACTAGTCAGATGGCTATGCTCATTAGGAATATATTTTGTAATTCTCATGCGTTTCATCAAGTAAGTAGCCTTCTCTCCATTTTCTGTTTGTTATCCATTCCTACATTTTATTCCAGAACTCTAAAGTGATTCATTATTCATCATCAGTTCAAAATCTTTATCCAGTACATTTAGTCGAAATGTATATATATTTGATCCATCCCAATGGGGTCGTTCCTTTATGAGGCGGACGAATGTTACTGTCACACCTTCCTCCTTGCACTGAGTTGCGATAGCTGTCCTTACTACATCTATATTTTTTCTCGATTTGACATTTGATAGCAGAATGCGTCTTATTTTGTTTCTTACAACTGGTTCAAACACATCCGGTTCTATATTCCTTTGATTGGGTCTGGTAATAATTGTCTCAATATGTCTATACGATGTATCTTCCTTTTTTTGTCTCTCCTCGTCATTCGGAAGCATTCTTTGATCATTTGGTGATTTGTTGTGCCCTATTTGATCTTTATTTATGTTTTCATTTATATTTATGTTAGCTCTATCTCATATCTTAATTTCTTTTGCTGATTGTAGGTTGATGTACTTGCATTGTGAGATGTTATTTCTGTGCGCTGATTATGATTCACATTTTCCGTTATGTTAGTCCGATCATTCCGTGAAAGTGGCTGGAAATCTTTCAATGTAAACATAGCGGGACCATTGCTAGGCAAATTTGCTGGAATAGCTCTAGCAGGCTCTTTATGTATTTCTTTTTGTCCATGTACTACATTTTCTTGGTCAATAGATGGAGAGATAACATGTCTACTCTCCTTGTATGCAGATAGTTCATGATTTCCATGATTTTCTTTCATTTGCAAGTCTACGTTTCTATCACTTCCTTTGTTAGACTGATTGAATAAAAGTTTGTGTCTTGTACAAATTGTGTCTAATTTTCCCTCAATACAGTTAATCTTTTTCATGATCACATCTAGATGTTGATGTACATGAGAAGATAATTCTTTAATCTCATTTTCCCGGGTTGCCATTGATGACATCTGGAAATACATTCCTCTATTATCATTGATTAGTTTTTCTTCCTTTAATTTCAGTTGTTCTATATGAGAGTTCGCCTCTTTGAGTTTCTTCGTAGTTTCCACTAAGTCTGACTTTAAGTTTATGATCTCATTTTCTGTCCGTGTGATAATATCACCCAACTGGTTTTCCAATCTGGAGAATTTTTCTTCAAACTTATCATTCATTATCGCTATCTGTGCAAATATTGTGCTCATTCTATCAGCATCTTCATCAGTTCTTTGTAAGGCGCTATCATTGACCGGAGCTTTCGGACTTTGTGATATACAATCACTGCGAATGGAGTTTATACGCTGGGATGATCTTGTTTCAGAATTATGTTTCAATGCCCATTTAGATATACATGCTTTCATGTCACTGTAATTATTTTCTCCTTCAATGAAATGGAATATAATATAAATATCTTCCGATAACTTATCCTCCACAGCAGCACTATTTGTTCGAGGTAAACGTTCTACTAATCGACCATCAGGACAATCATATCTCTTCCTTTTTGCTAGATCAAAGAGAGCTTGCCTAGAATCCCTGAGACCTTTGACATCAAGTGTTGATTTCAATCTTTTTTTGAAGGCACTTCTATTAAGAGTTCCAAATTTGGTTTTGATTTGCATGTATATGCCTTCATTAATTTCGTCTACATCTGAATCTTGTTCTGCTTGCGATGTCTGTGAAACAAATAGAGCATCATCATTGGTATCATCTTTGGTATCAGCATCAGTGACATTTTCAATGTTTCTCAGATTTCCCTTCGGTTTTCCCATGTCATCCATCTCTGATAAGTTTAAATCCGGCCTTGAATTGGTGTTGTCCTCATTTTCATTATCTAACATGTCTTGAGCAACATCAAAACTATTTTGAGACTTTCTCTCAATGTCCACATCATCTATAATATCCTGCTGAGAGAGCATTTTTGTTGTTTTCTAATGAAAATCTCCCAAAACATTCAAGTATTTATTTATTTATTTATTTTGTTTTTACTTATTGTAGGTAGTATATTTTCATTTCAGCCATATTGTCAACTTTTATCTAACTTTCTCATGCAATATAGATTCTGAAAGAGCTCACACTCTTTAGATGAACATGAGTTAGCAGTTATCAAGAGAGCCTATACCAAGTCATGTGCTTAGCCCAGATTAGCTCTTACTTGCACTCACTAAATCCATTAAGGCTTAAACAAACCAAATATAGAACTGAACTATAGGTGAGCTATAGGTGAGTTATAATTGTCCGTACTCCTGGTACTCCTAGTACAAATGGGTTCAATGAATATATGACTAAGAAATATTAAAAACACAAAATTAATACTTGAAAGAAAACTTCCAAAAATAGTAATTACACCACACCACAACTGATCACTTCAAGAATATATCCACAACATGTATCAATGAATACAATCACATTTTACCATCCAATTTGATGAAAAACTGGGAGCTCCAAAACACATGACTTGAACCCATGACGGTCCACGCAGATTGTTATCATGTTCTACGTTTGCTGCTGGTGTATAGTGTACGACAAGACGAAAATACCCATCAAGTTACATGAATCTACATACTATGATATCGGAGAAAATGACCTAAATACAAAGATCATGAAAAGCGTGTCATCTTAACCCAGTTTTATCTTTGGTGAGTAGTGGAATCCAATCCTTCATATTTCACGACTACACATACAACGATAACGGGAGAACTATAGATAAATAAAATAAAACTTCACATAATCGCTAGAGTGTGAAAATTAGGTCAAAGTGACCAACTTCCCGATGTGATTAATGCATCTTTCAAGTTTCAAGAGAGAGAGAGAGAGAGAGAGAGAGAGAGAGAGTACAGATTGTAGGGCCTGCAGATGGAATGTTTTGGGGTCGTAGCTAGGGTAAACAATTGCAACAAAAGATCTTTCCGTTTTTCCAGTTATTTCGCAGGTTTAATGCAAACGACGTTTGTTCTCATCACTGTTGTTTTCAAATTCGTTTTGGTACAATTCCATTTATTTTATGGAATATGTGAAACAGTGGATGTTCCATGTCAAACCTTTCCCCCAATTTCGTTAGTATAGGCTTTGGCACACATTGGAACTCGGACTAATTATACTTAGAATTATCAGATTTATATTGTTCTGTAAGGATGTTACAAACCAACGACGCTACGTGGGTCGTTTAGAAATTTCGACACGTGCCTGAAGACATCTGAAGGTCATCGCTACTTAAATACATGTATATAATGATTCTTTTCCATTGATACTCATTGAGTCTGTCGTTGTTGTTGTTGTTGTAGGGTTTAACGACATTTTTCAGTACACGATAGGCCCAACATGGCGGCCAGTATTAATGGTGGAGGAAGAACCCGGGAAAACCCCGGAAAGAACCACCGACCCACGAGAAGCTACTGGCAAGCTTTCTCACATACCCACATTAGCCGAATCCGAGACTCGAACCAACGCAGACAGGGATGAGATGGCAGTGATCCGTAACGGAGAGCGCTTTAGACCACTCGGCCACTCGGGGGTCCCCACAGAGTCTGTCAGAAGTTTATCAAATCATTTTGTTGTTGTTGTTCTAGGGTTTAACGCCATTTTTCAGCACACGATAGGCTATACATGGCGGCCAGTATAACTGGTGGAGGAAGAACCCTGGAAAACCCAGGGAAGAACCACCGACCCACGAGAAGCTACTGGCAGGCTTTCCCACCAAATCATTTTGTACCTCACCGGCGGCAATGAATCAAAAGTGAGGCCAAATGTGTGGTTAATAAAGTCATGTGATACATTTCATCTTTTTAAAAAAAAAATATATTAAAAAAACCTCACCACCAAATAAAGCACCAAATGTTCTATTGATTATACATGTATACAAAACAATTAGCATCAAAAACAATTACACAATACACAGATCAACATCATCTTGGTAAATGGCCTACATACAAGCATTTTAGTTGTTAATAATTCTCCTTCAAAGCAGACTCTCTTTTATTTTGTGAAGACTTCCGACTGACATATTGTCAGTACTAATCTGTGTCGGTGATTGTCAATTCTGGTTTTAGCCTCACATTATTCTGACACAAGGCCGACCAGTCCTAACACTAACCTCTTAATGCTGAGCGTCTAGCGAGGCAGCTGTTAGTGCCCTTTTTATAAGTCATTAGTATGACTCGGCCGGGGTTCAATCACGCGACCTTTTACATCCGAGGCCGACGCTCTAACCCACCGGAGCGGATTCTCTATGTAAGTAACTGCAGGGAGTCGGGGACGGTTTATGTGTATTAAGATCGGGTACGTATTCTAAAAAAAAACAAAAAAAAAAAAAAAAAACGTTTTACTAGGAAAAATTGGTTTCTTTTCATATGTTACCCAATTAAAATACGTTAGGAGAATAGGTAAGGGGTGAAGGGAGATACATCCCCTTATCCAGGAGATAGCATCTCTTATCTCCAAGCGTATGTAAGACAGATTCTATGTAACCCGACTGGACGACTCTATCTGTTTCGGCGTGGTTTCAAGTAGGAAATCCCCCCCGCCCCCATAAATTCAATGGGATTCTTGAGGCCTCGTCTTAAGAAGCTGTCTATTGACCTGGAAAGGTGTCCTGCTGAGCTGCGAATATAGGTCCTACCATATTGAATAGACCTATTGGGATGACAGATCGTGGAGGTAAAAGCCTGAGAATTTGGGCTCCTCTCTCCTTCCCACAGCATGAATGATGTCGGTTAGCGAACAGTTCCGGACAAATGCTATAATGGTGGCAACTGCTCTTCCTTCGTGAGCCAAAATGCGTAATACTTTTCATGTGAGTTGTTGTTACTTCTCTATATAACAAACGAATAATCCACTTAATCCAGGACGAGATAGACGGTGTTGATACATCCTCCTGTCCTTTCTTGGGAGGTAGAAAGAGACTTGATCTCCTTCGACGCTATGTCTCTGTTTTATTAAAGTACCAATTCAAAGCCCAAATTGGGTCTTGTAGGTGACCTTCAGCTGATGTGTCCAGACGAAAAAGAGGTTTTACGACGAAGATCTGGTTACCCGTGGAATGAAGCCGGTTCTTGGCGATGAAAGAAGATGACGTCATGAGTAAGATTGACTCGTCTTTTCAGAACTGCAAGTAATTCGGTTCTGCTGATAGGGCATGTATTTCACTAATTCTGCCTGCTAACGCCATGAGGAAGCAGGTCTTGTATGAAAGATGCGTCAAAGATGCCATTAAAATAGGTTCAAAAGATAAGAAAATTAGCTATCTGAGGCATATATGTTTGAGGAGGAAGGATATGTTCATTTGTGCACCAGTGAATGAAAATGTGCCAGTTGCCTTCATATACATCAGAATGGAGGGTCTTCGTTTCTGAGCAATTCTCTTCACGATTGTTTGCGATAATTGTTTAATTCTGATGGCCTTTGCCATATTGTCCAGACGTGCGGGTTTGATAGCTCTGGGCAGGGATGAAACAAATGCCGTCGTGGTTGTTTGAGTAGATGAGGGAAACCGAATGTTCCGAAGAGTTTTCGATGCAAGATTGATGAGATCGTTGATCCACGACTTCTGCCATCTGAGTGGTGCAATGAGTATGTGGCGACAGTTGATTCTTTTGCTATCTTTGTCACTTTATGAATCAAGTATGTCCAGGTGTTTCCAATCTAGCAATAGATCTGTTGTTGTAGGGTTTAACGCCATTTTTTCAGCACAAGATAGGCTATGCACGGCGGCCAGTAAAAATGTAGAGGAAGAACCCGAGACGACCCCGGAACGAACCACCGACCCACGGGAAGTTACTGGAAAGCGTTCTCACATACCCACATTGGCCGAACCCGAGACTCGAACCCACGCGGACAGAGGTGAGATAGCAGTGATCCGTAACGGTGAGCGTTTTAGACCACTCTGTCACTCGGGGCCCCCTAACGATAGAGATTCGACCGCCCATTTGTTTGGGTCCGGGACTGGAAAGATAAACATTGGGAGTTTGGAACCCCACTTAGTCGTAAACAGGTCCACGAACGGTTGGTCCCATCGAAAACCGAGTGATGGAGAAGCCATTCTGTCTGCATTAGCTGACTGGTATGAGACAAAGAATCCGCAAATACGTTTCGGCGTCCTGGGATAGCGCGAACGTATATGTGGATTAGTTGTTGACAGCACAACCTTAGAAGGTCCCACACCATGACTTAAGGTCTGGAGATTTGTTTCTTCCTTGTCGTTGGAGAAAGGTCACTGCTATAGAGTCGTCGGACAGAATGAAAACTCCCTTGTCATTTAAACATTCATGCCACCGTGAAAGGCTTTCAGAAAGGAATTCATCTCTCGAGACCATGCACCGTTGGCTTTCAATAGGATGATAGGAGATCCCAGCCGTCCGTACTTGCCTCGATACAGACTGTAAGATGAGGCAGATGTAGATGCAGAGTTATAGCAGCCGTGAGCCAAGTTGAATGCCCCAATGCCACAGATGGTACTTCAAATGCGTGCAGATTGAGATAGGTTGGTACAGGAGGTACACTTTTGGCCATTGGGACAGAAGAGTCATTTGCAATGGGCACATCAAAGGGCGACCTATGACAACCTCTGCTACCGCGCTGAGCAAACCTAGTAGGCGATGGTATTCTCGTGAGGATAGAACTTTCTTCGAAAGTAAAGAAGCAAGCATGGTTCAGATTTTCAATGCCCGATCCTGAGGAAGACGAACAATGATGCCGGTGTATTGTACTTCATACCTTGGTGAACGAATTGATGAGATAGTACTAGGTCGGATTTTTCTCTGTTGGCGAGAATCCCAGGCTGGTAAGCAGTCTAACAAGGGTTATGATATCGTGTTTTTATAAAACTCACCACACGTTTCTGCCGACGTAGAAATGGTCTGGACATGCGCCATTACTAGATTCTTCATAATAGTGAAGACCAAGGGGATGATGTTTGGTCCCAGTTGGTTCGCCCTGAATTGGTATAAGATGTTGTAGGCGAATTGCAGGAACGTCAGGGAAGTCTGGTGAATAGGGACATAAAGGTATGCGCCTTTTTAAGTCCACACTGATGTCGAAGTCTCCCTCTTGGACGGCATTCCAAAATGCACCATGGTGTTTCGATTGAGAACCAAGAGCCGTGAATTAATAGATTGAGGGTCTTAGGTCGATGAATGGAGCCAGAGTGCCGTTGCCTTTGGGACCAAGAAAGGTCTGAGACAAAATCCCGAAGAAACGTTAAATGAACAATCGAGCAAGAGGATTGTTAGAGGATAAAGGCTGTATTCGTAACTTGACTTTATAGTGGTCCTTAAGGAAAGTATAGGCAGAGAGCACTGGGTCGTGTTTCGCCAATTGTAAATTTGTAGCTGTGGATACAGAATCAGCTGCTCTGCTCAGTGCTCGGACCATTCTTAAGACCGACCTCCATGCATGTCCTGAGGTATTCGCTGTGGGAGAGGAGAAGTTATGTTCCGCTTGTTTGAAGCTAACCATAGAGACGAAAATCCAATATCGAAGTCACGACAACGATATCGCGCCCAAACGTCCGAGTGTCATCAGAGACCATCCGGGCAATACATATAGAGTGTGGCTATATGGAGTAACATTCTACGTGCATGTTCAAACAGTGCATCAAATTCCTGTGATCGTGAAAGATTTTTATCAGCATTACGTTGACGTGCCTCTCCGTCCATCTGAGATTATATGCATAAATGCGTATATGCATAATAAACGCGTGTCCATCTACATACCCATCCATTTAGCTACTCACGCGCCGTTATTTCAGGATATATCAAAACAAACAAACAAACCAATAAACCATGCAACTATATTTATGCATTATTAAAATATATTTACCTTCTATTGTGTCTTTTGTCGTTTCGAACAGAAAACAGACGGCCAGAGAGCACATCATGAGCAAGAAAATGACCCTCATATTTCGGTTTGCAGTGTCTGAAAGAAACCCGAATCTAATATATATATATATATATATATATATATATATATATATATATATATATATATATATATATATATATATATATGCACTCACGTCTGTGTTGATTCTGTAGGAAAGAAGGGACTGCAACTTTTGATGGTGGAACTCCTTTTTTTTAACCAAAATTGGAGTCCTGGACTCCAAGTTTTAAATTCCCAGAGAGACCTCTCTCTCTCTCTCTCTCTCTCTCTCTCTCTCTCTCTCTCTCTCTCTCTCTCTATATATATATATATATATATATATATATATATATATATATATATATATATATATAATATTAATGATAATAATAAAATAGCCTGCTCGTTTGTCCCAATTTCAATTTCGTCTGATAACTTCAAACTTAGTCACGCCGAATAGTTAAATTTTTAAAACAGCTCGCCACACGTAGTTTTAGTTCGTGACATACTGGAGAAACTTCAACAATTTGTCAGCGCATTTGACGCCTGTATAGAAAATGGGAAAGGGGTGCCGTTTACGTTCGGTAAGTTTGGATTTCATCATTGACCGAAAGAGGTTTAGATTAGAGGTTGTTTGAATCTTTCTTTTGTAAATGATGAAATCCAAGAGTAACAAGATTACTATCGAGAGGTACATGAGGAGCTCGTTACAAAGAAAAGTATGTTTCTGTCAATGAAACGAGGGCTGGGGGTCTAACCTGTAACAATATAACACAAGGCAAGACAAGATTCTTCACCCCTCGATAGTTCTAACACTGCTAGTTTATCCCAATTTCGTCTGCTAATTTTCAACTTAAGCCAGTCGTAATTAAAAGCAATTCATTTTTCAAATTAGCTCAACACACTTCGTTCAGTTTGTGACATGCTGAAGAAAATGCAACAATTGTTCGCCGATCTTGATGCCTGGCTAAGTACTGGCAAGGAAATGGTGCCGTTAGCATTCGAATAGTCGTGGATTTCACCATTGACCGCAGTAAATATCTGAAGTGTACATTGTAATGCGTTCTAATTTTGGTGGTAAAAATAAATCATATTGATTTTGGTAAATTTGGTGTTGATTGCTAGTTACATTGGAGCACCATGCACTGCACTGTTAACCCTTGAAACAGACTTACTGTATGAAAACCCTGGGAAGAACCACCAACCCACGAGAAGCTACTGACAAGCTTTCTCACATACCCACATTGGCTGAATCCTAGACCCGAACCCACGCAGACATTGGTGAGATGGAAGTGATCCGTAAAGGAGAAGACAGAGGTGAGATGGCAGTGATCCGTAACGGAGAGAGAGAGAGAGAGAGAGAGAGAGAGAGAGAATAGGTACAGTATACATATGGCACGTATTAAGAATTTCAGCTTTGAAAATGAACATAAAATGGAACAAATTTTGAAGTTAAAACATTATGCATAAAGTCTAGGTAAAAAGATACAGAACAATCGATACATTGAGAAGTGTTTTGCCTATAAATATTCTTGGTTTGACGTGTCATTTCGCCTTGGAGATGGTGTTACCAAAGTTTCAGTTCAATACAATGACTCGTGTAGGGATATATGTAACTTAAAAAGAAAATCAAATAAAGATACATTCAAACACAGGAGCAAAGCTCTACGAGACGCGAAAGAGTTCGGTAAAGAGCAGGGGTCGGAAACCTACAACACGCGTGGCACAAGGTAGTACATCAAGATGTTTTGCGTTGCACGCGAAGGAAAGCCAAAAATCTCAATTTTAACAGTGTTACTATCTTACTGGTGTAAGTATTCCGGGAAAGAGTGGCACGCTATGTAAAACAGGTTGCCGACCCCTTGTACAGAGCGTAAGGTCCCTAAATAACAATAAGACACATTTGACATGTTTTAGCAGCCAAGTAGTAACGTCTTATAATCATCTTGGATCAGACTCACAGTCGTGTTGCATGAGAAACCAAACTTTGGCATTACTTACATTTCAATCCATTATCCAGGTACACTCCAGTTCAACGTAATCACATAACCGGAATGGAGAAACCGTGACGCGTTGAGAGTCAGGGAAAAACGCACGAGCTCTAAAAGGGATAGAGTTTATGAGGTATAAAGTTTGATGTAGTTACTCCAATCTAACCCATTTTGGCTGTCATTCTACTTCTATTTATAGTTTATAAAGAAAGTAACATAAACTAGGCTAAATTATGAATGAGATATTCATTAAAAAAATCGTGTCAAAAATCTTTTTACCCTTCCGTATTTCTCCGCTTATGTTTATGCTACAAGCTCCTATCTGACGGATTTTGTGACTTCTCACGTGCACGCGTAAACGTGAAATACATGTATACACGCTCGGATGTTATCTCACGATTTTCCAATCTTATTAAATTTAAAATATTTAAGTTGATACATCGAAATATTTTTGGAGTTTTAGAGTTTACAAACTTACTGTGATAGGAATTAATCCTTAAATAAAGAATCTAGAAATGTTTTCATGGAACACAGATGCCCTACTACAGTGCAGGAAATTGACCTAAATGCAAACTCTAATCGAGTGTGACGGACATAACAGGGTAAGATTATATGTCCCTACAACTGTCATATGGCCAGACAATAAATACATAAATAAAAAATAAATAAATAAATAAATAAATAAATAAATATAGCTTAAAAAAGAAAGAACAAATCACCGGCAGTGTCCCATATGTCATAATGCAAAATCTGTGATGCATTTTCCTACTGTGGCTGCATATAAGAAGTTTGGTTAAATTTTTTAGCTATTGTATATTTTACCTAGTACATTCTTCAAGGATGAAATCCCGCTCCCTTACATGGTTAACCCAGGGACGGAAGCCAAGGGTGACACTCCTCTCCTGTGTGGTTACTAGATGGACAATATAGCTCCTAATTTCCACCCAGCTAGTTAGGAGTAAATGTAGTCACGGTAAGAAGGATGGACGGATAGAAGGACGGGCAGATAGAGGGTGTCACAGTATTCCTGACGCTGTTTAAAATAAAGCGTGGGGATAAATACCTCCGTTTATTTACAACAATGTATTTCTTTATTATGTTTTGATTTTCGTAATATGGTGGTGTTTAGGAAGCCATAAAAGGTAAAAAACGAATTTGCTACCTAGGACGCGTTTTTTCTTGCTTGTTTTTTAATGGAGCACAATTCATTCGAAATTATGTTTCTGTATTAATTTACTTGAACTTTTATTGAATCTTTCACAGCTTAAGTTTGAAACAATGCGACTGTTTGTTTATTTACCATCAGCTGACAAAATGAGCATCATTGTTAATGAAATTAAATTTTTGATTTGTTGTTGTTGTTGTTGTGGGGTTTAACGCCATTTTTCAGCACACGATAGGCTATACATGGCGACCAGTATTAATGGTGGAGGAAGAACCCGGGAAATCCTCGGAAAGAACCACCGACCCACGAGAAGCTACTGGCAAGCTTTCTCACATACCCACATTGGCTGAATCTGGGACTCGAACCTGCGCAGTTAAATTTTTGACAGTATGTTGTCATATTTCACATTTAACAAGGTAGATGCAAATTTATAACCCAGACAAGGTGAGTCAAATTTGCCGCATAACCGTTGTTTTTTTGGGCGGCGTGGGTAGGTGGCTTTTTATTTAAATTTTGCTTGCATAATGGTTTTTGTAAGATTTGTAAGTAGAATTTTAGTCCATCAATATTTTCTAGGTTTGGACACATTTTCTTCTCGCTCGGTTCCCCCCCCCCCCCGAGTTTGCATGTGCTGTAAAATTGTTGTAGCCTATATACGAAAGTTAACAAGCCCGTCAAGTTTTGCACAAAACCCTGAAGAAAAAAAAATGAAATGACGTCCCTGCTATTACCATCTCTCTAATTTGTTATTCAGCCTAAGCCAGCGCGTTGAAATGACGTACCTGGTGGTTAGAGCGTCCGCCTCGGATGCGGGAGGTCGTGGGTTTGATCCCCGGCCGAGTTATACGAAAGACTTACAAAAATTGTACTACCAGCTGCCTCGCTTGGCACTCAGCATTAAGAGGTTAGTGTTAGGACTGGTCGGCCTGGTGTCAGGATAATGTGACTGGGTGGGACATCATGTTAACTGTCTACGGCATGATGTCCCAGTGCTAGACATCACAATAAACTATCAAAATGCAGACATCGTAGCGATATGACTGAAAAATTGTTAAAGCTACGTTAAAAATCCAAAGCCCGCGCACACACACACACACACTGCCTTAATAACATTCATATGTATAAGTGTTATTTCCCTTCAATTAAATATGGTGTTGTTTGGAGTGGTAGGGTAGTAACTGTACAGGATAAGATGTACTTAGTAAGTTAGTATCGGGCATATACCGTTGAATTAGTTTCGTCTATTGTCTCATATTATTTGTTAATGATGGCATCATCATGGATCTATCTTTCATCTTGTTTAGAAATACAGTATCTCTAGATTCGCCTAGGCCATAATCTAAACTGTAAAACATACTTTTCATCAGCATCACAATTATGAAATTATGTTCTCATATGATACAAAATTTGCACTCTGAGCTTATGTAAAGACAAACTAAAGGAGTAAACACGTGAGACTGCTTACGACTACAACAAAATAGTATTTAAAATTACCAGAAGCCGCGTATCATTTATACAACGGCTTAGCAACTGAAGAAATTGATGTAAATGAATACAAAGGGCTTCAGTTTTGTAAACGTTTATTAGTCGAGACTTCAACGAGATACAGAATTGTACACAACAGCGAGTTTTACACATATAACATAAAACAGTGCTATTGCTCCAACCGGAATGGAATGTTATAGTAACTCAGAAATGTTTAGTCAGTGATTTTCTTTACGGGGTTATGCAGAAATAAGCAAGTTACAATAATACATTTTACACTGAATGGTTTGAAAGTTGGAACTGCAACATAAATAAAAATGACAAAATGTCTATATGAAAGTTGGTGTGCACAGGGCTGAATTTTATAAATGTCATTACCTTAAACATAAGTTGAAGTGGTCGGACTACAGAATATGTACCCTTCAGGTGATGCACATCATGGTTTGCATATCTATCTATCTATCTATCTATCTATCTATCTATCTATCTATCTATCTATCTATATATATATATATATATATATATATATATATATATATATATATATATATATATATATATATATATATATATAATGGCAACAAACCAAACAAAGCATTAAATGAGTCTATTTATCCTCGATTTTATACATACTTTTCCGCTCAATGTTGATTATTTTCCTTAACTCTGAAAAAGAATAAGGAATGCAAAACTTGTGCTGTCACCTATGTTTTTGATGTATCAAATGCCTGCATGACTGAAGCTTGAACTGACCGTTAAAAAGTACTGTTTTGCTTCTATTCCGATTGTTGACAAGTGCAAAGATGGACTGCGACCATCCATGGTGTGATATAACGAATTTAAGGAAGCAATACAGCGTGTTTACGTTCAGCTAAAAAACACGGTCAAAGGATTACATTTTAGTAAAAACTTATGTAACCATACATTAAAATGAAAAAGAGATAAAGCGTCAAAATGTATTAAATGTGTTTTGCTATTCAGTATGTTTTGATAGCATGGATAGCACTGTCACCGTGGTGGTAAGGACTGCTACAAAGTAAAGCCAGAAAAGAATGAAATCTAGGGAATTGCAGACGTCTTTCCATGTAACGCTGGATTTCCCATCTATGTCTCTTGGTGGAAGTACATTCAAGTTTGTCATTTCGACCGTCTTGTCGTCCCGAATGGCAGTGTCCCCGGATGCGGAAATAAGAACTCCATCTTGAGTATACGCAGCCGGTTGTATTTTCTTCCACCTTCTGGTTCGGATTCTTTCCACGATTATTTGCAGTTTGATCAGCCACGATGGGACAGGATCTGCATTAACATCTCTGAAATTCAAACGAAGTTGAAACAGAGTCAGAATGACGGTCAAAGTGTTTAAACCTTCCATTAGTACCAAGTAAACACTGAGGATGCAAACTTTGTCTGAATTCTGTGGCAGCGTTGACGTAACAACTGTCAAAAATACGGCCAAAGCGAGGAATACAGTCACGGAAAACGAAGCTTTTTCTGTTGATTCTGCCGGAAGTATAAATACGCATACGCTGAGAACAGACAACATTATGACTGGTACGGTGATATTTAACAAAATGAAGAGAGGTTTCCTTTTTAACTTCATAGTAAACCGTACTGTAGCATCTACCAATTCCTGCAATGTGTCCACGCTACTGCCAACTACTGTCCATACAGAATTCTCCTCGTATTCATCCAGCATAATCCCCTTGTTCCCTTCCACAAGTTGTACTTGATCTTTGGTGTAACTCCAGGAAGTAAACTTTAGAGAGCACGTTTGAATATCGAACGGGAAGTAGGTGATATCTACTTTACACGTAGACTGCAAAATCTGAAAGAAAATAATCAGATTGTCGGCCTATTAAATGTAAGTTAATCACTTTTACAGACTGTCTGACACACGAAAATATAGATACATGTAAACATCCAAAAACGCCATCAGTAAATAACAAAGTAGCGCACATTAAAAACGTAATTAGGCCATTATAGTCTTCAGAATATTTTATGATTTTAATAAATTACATCATAGCAAAAATGAACAAAATTACATTCAACGTTATAAATTTACTTCAAAATACACCTCTAAAAGGCAACCCCCCTAACCCCCCCCCCCAAAAAAAAACAAACAACAAAACAAAAGCACAAAAAATGAAAATAACATTTTAACTAAGAGACAAGTCTTGTCTTAAGATTCTGAACCAAATAAGTGTGATGAAAATCTCATGAGTTTTGATTCAATCATAACGAGATTTTAATGGCCTTTCACCTGATACATTCTTTTAAAATTCAATTAGTTGTCTGACCTATGCGTTTTGAAGTACAAGTGTGCTTAGTTCCTAACTTCTTTCCTAGCAGAAAGTTCTAGCCAATGCCGGATTAGTCTGGAATTACATAGATTAAATAGAATGTGATTGTCAACCGCTTACTGTATTGAAGTTATGAAACTGGGTCATTATATATGTGTACATTTAAAAGATAACGCGTAAAAATGTGACCATACAGACTTGTTAAAGATGGATGTGTCACAACTCGATACAAATTATGAAGTTAATGCAAGAGGTACTAAACTCCTTCAAGCCATTATCAGATGGTGCAATCTGCATTATTAACACATTGATTACAATGTTTAGTCCAGTTAACAACTTAATTAAAAAGAGGAACGAAGAGATTTTAAAATGACTTTAAATGGTATCAGATACTTCACTAGAGTGTATCATTTAAGTCGGGGTTACCTTTATCAACATTCCGTGCTCTTTTACAGCAAAGTCCAGCAAAGTAGAAGAGATACAAACAGAACAAAAATGAACAAAACAAAATAATGACGGAATAGAAATTGTTGAAATATTGCCAGCAAATTAATATAAATTGTTTCCTTTCTTGTCGATGCATTTATACACCACCAAGTCGGTCTCTTCTGCGCGTCGTGTTATTTTGGGTCAAAAATCTATTTTGTTTCAAGAAAGAACGATCGTACTTTAATTAAGAAAAGTTATATTCGTAAAGTGTACAAAAATATCCCACATCTCGACTTGAAATGCATATGAAAATGTAATTACTAAATGTCAACGTGAAGACCCACTCCATGACCTTCTTGGACCCGTAACCAGAATATCCTATTTAACATGTATGCTTTAGAATCATACAAATAAATATATTATAGAAAAGTTGGAAATTCTTACCTAAAACAATTCTGCATCTTAATCAAAGTTTCTAATTTTGCAAGAAGTTGTCCCACACATACAAAATCGTCTGCTACCCAATGTGTCAACTTTCCGCTAGAACAGGATTCTCAAGAAATTTCCCAGCGTATAATCTGTTTCTGAATTCTTTAGTAATTTTTCCCCATAAACAAAACGTTTTAAACATATTAATCCTATTCCTTGTTGTTTTTCTTCCACATAATAGCGTATCTTGTTTATAAAATGTTGAACTTTACTAATTTTTTACAAGATCGGTTTAGTTTGCTTAATATCTATTGCTCTTTATTGACATTGTTACGTTGAAGTTTGAAAAACTAGCTATAAACCTGACATAATTACTCCACTGAACAGCTGACAGAAACAGTTCAAAGTAACGTATTTCATTTCTATAGCCCGATGGATAAACATTGCATCTTCTCAAAGCTGTGCGCAGAATATGCCGACATATCGCGAGTCATGAAAACACGGTGGTGGTATCCCGTGCGTCCAAAATTAATATTATTTTGAACAGAATCTTCTGGTGACAATTGCCTCTTTTCAAATGGTAAGCATGGTAAAATTTATTTTCGTCAATCTGTCGAATTCGGTATGCGTTTTGCTTCAATATTGGAAACGGAACCTTTACGTGCGCAGAGAATACCGACAGCATTGTATTTGATTGCAATTAGCTTGACAATTCTGATTTCATGTGTGTCTGAATATCATGGAAGAAATTCATTAATTTATTACGTTTGCATTTTAAATATTCACCTTTTTAGTTTTGGTCTTCCATCGTGTTCCTCTCAGAAATATCTTTGGATACTTTGGATCTGTGTTCATTGCCCATCTTATGTCTTATATTTGCCCAATTAACAGTTCGTTGCTGCTAAAGGTTGTAAACAAATCAAAAGATTGGAATTACATGATTACCGTCTCAATAATTTGAATTCACACCTTCCGGTTTACAAGAGTTTAGAGACCTTCAGCAGAACACTAAGCCGTCAGCAAATTAAAAACGATTTCAGCCAATCAAAACACACAGACGAAAAGAAGTGCCCACGGAAGCAGGATACAAGCAATGAAATCCACTTACGATTGATCTATTAGAGGTTGGAGAAAAACGATCTAAATAATTCCTGAATCTAACAATATGGTACATCTTGAGGTTGAATATCGATGAACACTTGCAAAATAATATTTTGGTAGATATGTAGTACTAAAGTAACCATCGCACAAGGTAGTTGTGATGAAACAGACAGGAGTATTTAAAAAAATGAGACAAGATTTTCACGAGTAGAACACAAAGATTTAAACTGAAATTGGTGCATTAAAAACTGAAATAGATGAATTAAAAAATGAGACTGATGCATTAAAAATGAGATTGATGCATTAAAAAATTAGATCGATGCATTAAAAAATTAAATTGATGGATTTAAAACTGAAATGGACGCATTAAATACTGAAATGGATGCATTTAAAACTGCAATAGATGCAATGGATTAAAAGACTCGCGATGTGTGGTAGCATTGTACAGTTAGAAACTAAGTAATGGAAAACAGATACATTGAACTAATGAGGAAATGGTACGTAAAGGGTCCTGCATTTGGGCATTAAAATGGATGAATATTAAAAGAAAATCAACAAAAACTAAGTGCAGTTTAATGAAAATCCCATGATAATACCGGGATGTATATTGATTTCCGATTTTCTGAATTTTCTTTCAACTCAGGAGTATCTGATGGTATGTATTTAACTGTTAATGCAGCAGATGTAGTTTCAACTCCCAAGGAAGATTTTTTGTTGTTGTCAAATCAGCCATGATGTTGATAATTGTTTAATTACACGTTGATTTTATCCCACATTATAGTACTCTGGCAGACACGAAAGGCTATTCGATCCGAAAGTAATTCAAGTTGTATGTAACCTTAAATCCGTCTGCAAAGGTATACTGTGTACCTCATGGCAAAACATACCTTATCAATAATATATTCCATTTGTTTCAAGCTGTTCGTCTTATTTGTAATTTCATATTTGATGAGGAATCGATGAGTGTAAGGATGTGCTCAGTTATTAAAGGTAACTTATTCTCTTACACATTGTTCTTATCATCGAACAGTTTTTGTCAAATGTCTAAAAATAAAAACAAGACTTTTTCGATATTCCTTAAAAACAAAGAAGATATAATTATATACCTTTTTTAAAGTTATTTATTTATTTACACAGATATTTGACTTGTCCTATTTTACAAAATGTCTAATAGTTTAGTTTTCAATTTTTAATATTAATCTGTAAAATGTAACCTATGAATGGCTGCCAATATGTGTATAACTATCATGGGAAGCTGTAGCAATAATATAACCCAGGCATCAAGAGTCTATCTTCCTTAAATAGTCTGCATGCTTTATGGTATGATTTGTCAATTATATGCATAAAAAATGTCACATTAGTGTTTCGTCCACCGTTTTGTCGGCTGTTCATTAGCCTGGTTGATCTAGTAATGGCTTTAAAAAACCTAGATATGGCCCGTCTTGGGATTTTTTATTTATTGTTGAATAGATTTCGATAGCTAATGAATTAGAATTTCTATATGTATCTATTCATCTTCTTGTTGTGCTTGAGCTCTTCGTGCGAAATAAATTGTACAGTAAAGTACACTTTTAATGGTTCATAATTTCCTCAGAAATACACACTGTTGGGTAAGGCACCCTATGTTACATATGTGATACACAAGGCAAATCGGACAGGTTTCCAGATCTTATCTTTTTGCCGTCTGAATTGTTCACCATTGCATACGTTGATCCTGACCGCATGCCAGAGTCATTAGGTGTGCTTCAGGGAAAGAGTTTACTTCAAATATACAAGACGCGCAACTATAGCGAATGAAGAATTAATTTCCCTATCCATCTTTAGACATAGTAAATTGTTTACGATCTTTCTTAAGCAAAGTAAAGAAAGACGTACTTACCGCATAAGGCGCCCATAGGACTGAACCATCATTCTGAGCGTAAACCAATAAATCACTGGAGCCAACACCCTTAAATTCAGAAACCCCATTTTGAAGAGCTATGTCCGGCTTCCACACGTTGTCCTGGGGAATAAATACGGCTGACGTTCTGTTATAATTTGATGGATCCCATTGCAGGTAAGAATCATTCCAGGTGATAGTAAGGTAACCAGAGGTGGTGAGTCGTTCCTTCTGTGAATCAAATTCTATTATTCCTGTTAGAGAAAAGTCAATACTGACATTGATTGCCATATTTTGGTCGCCAATTGGCCTAACCGCTTTGTTATAGGAATCTATAGTGAAAAGTTTCGTAAGAAGTTTCTTGGTGTCATCAGGTGTCTGAGCATTTATTTTAGGTAAATGTGCCATTAGTACAAAAACCAGCAAGGATGCATAGAATCCGATAGGCGCCATATTCCATGCGATGGACTGTCTGTAGCTCACAATTGTTTGCTTCTGATTCAATATGATAAAAGTGTCCTGAAAGGAACAAAATAAAATGTTATTGCCGGAACTTGTTATATTTGTTGATACAAATAAATATCTGCTTTTATTTCCATAACTGTCAGGGTTCCTTAAAAAGTGATATCATTTTCCATGCACCTGGAAGGGCTTATTCTAAGTAGAGAAAACATGTAACCCGGCAATTTAACAACATTTATGGCATTACTGTATGTTAAACTATGTACATGCTTACACGTGATTCAAAATTTCACACGCACGATCGTAAATTATTGAACGCTTTGCTGTTTGAGGATTTACTTACTGAAGTTCGGATCGTTTCTGATTAAACCGCATTAACTTCTGTCTGGTCATGATGTGAGATTCGATATCTCTTTTAAAAAAACAGAAGAAAGATATTCCCAGGTCATTAAGTATCCGCCGATACGATTGACTGAGTTTTGTGTACTTCCCTTGTCATATGTACTTTTAGTATTATATTACCATGGATTCGTTATATGTATCCATGACTACAACATACAATCTCGTTATCTATTTAGAAACGCGGTAGTTGGATGATTTTGATGTTTCCCGCGGTTAATTCATTTTCAGTTTCCTTTGTGATTCATTTGCTATCAAAGGTATAATTGATACGCCCAATACTCTCTCAGTGGACAATAATTGTTAGTGTCAAATTAAGATCATCATTAGTTCAACACAAACAACTTTTAATAAGGTTAGGTTTTAATACTCAAGTTTGTTTGTGCCCTGGTATTTTTATCGTATCCAATCGTGTAAAAAGTTTGCACTCGTGTTCAGCTTAGATCCATATTTGTCGTTACTCAGTATCGCGTTATATTAGGGTTTACTGTTTCATTTTGTTGCTTTTATTTATACTTGTGATTTCAACCAAACAACGACAGCATAACTGGTTCAACGCTGCCTGCGGCTTGGTGCGTATAATAGAATATACAGCCTGACCCGTCGCATTGATCAAAATTAATTCGCCTTGTAAAGTAAATAACTTCACGGTAAATAATATTAATCAATGTACTAGCAGAGTGGAGTACATTGTATTCTCCAGTATTAACCTTTCTTTATTTAATTGTTTTTATGAAAGAAAATAAAAGAAATAGTATGTTTGTTTCTCTTGGAAGTGCCTCTTTCTCCAATTTGATATACCAGTAAAAACTGTTTCCATGCAGCTAATCAATGTTATTTATTTATACTTATTTGCATGGAATGGATCACCTTTACTAGTTGGTATAATGAGACCATTGTTCCAAATTGAAGGACAAACACCACCGCTAAATATCACATTAAACTGATTCAGCATCCAATTTGATAATTTGGAGCATCCAGTTCTGCAAATATCAGGTTGTTCAAATTCTAAGTTATACTTTCGTGTTGTGCTCTAACTGATGAGTATTATTTTCTGTCAAGGATGTTGCTAGATCCTTAGACTGTTCATAAAAATTACAACCATCATTGGAATGATTACTAAAATAAATGTTGACTTTTACAAAGATTACAAAACTGACGTGGATTTCCTTTTCGTAAAGCATGCAATGTTTGCTACCTTGCTCTATGGTAGAGAAATTTAAGCGTTCGGCATAACTTTTTGTTTTCCTTTATTTTTCATAATGTAATTTATCGTGTTACCATTGGATCTGAGGAATTTGTAATTAATAAAAGCACTTTTATACAGTTTCTTTTTTACTCTACGTTCACATTAGACCAAGGAGCATTAGCTTTAATATAAACATTAAATTTCACATCCTCAAAATGCATTTTTTTCAGAGCATCAATTTGCAATGTTGGTAATAAAGAGCGTCAGTGCCACAGCTTTTTCGTCGATTGATTTTTGGTCGATGAATCCAATATTACTACAACCATTAAATGGTTTTCAATGGTCATTGTAAAGAACGCCGTTCAAAATTAGGATTCCAGTTAGCATTGTAAAATTCGTGTAACTCTGATGACTATTTGTAGATTTTAATAATAAGCAAAATGGACTATGATTTGAACAGTCTGTAAAACTATGTACTCCGAAGATTTTAATGAAGGAGATATCATTCTCAGAAGACAGAACATAATTAATTATAATTTCTCCGTTTGTTGTGAGGCATGTGTACTGATCCATCCCTACATTGTTAGTATCTTAACATATCCGTTCTTCTCTCCATCCGCATATTTTGAATACACTCTCCCGACTAAGCTGTTCTCTCTTGTTATTATTTCCAACGCAGTAATTGTGTCAGTAACGTGCATTATGTACGTTGTGTCCTCTGTTTTGGCTGTTGTTGTGATTATCTTTGTTCCCTTTGATTTTCGTTCAGTTCACATATTACATGTTTATCATTTATGAAAAGCGTATCCATCACCAGTAAAGCCCTTCTTCGCTCACCCTTGTAGTTATTTAAATGTGGCGAAGATATATTTGCATGATTTTTGCAAACTGATCACATAATCCGAAGGTGTCTTCTTCATGAGACCAATATTGTTCTCATCTTTTCTCTCTCAGAAGAGTCTTCAAACTTTGCAAAGATCTGACAAATCTTTCCAGGCGTGAATTTCCAAACCGATTCGCCTGTTGTAATTTAATATCTGTTTTTGCGTTTTCGACCTTCAGATTTAAATCGCATAATTCCAGAACCTTTTACCCGCAGTTTACTTCTTTTCTTCAGGGATATTTGAAAGAAACAAATTATCCTGAATTGCCTAGCACTGAACTGAATATTGAATATTGAATGTAATTCCAGTTCTGGCAGAGTAGCTCTTATTGATTCAATAATCTCTATTCATACAAATCCGCTTTCCATTAACATGCGAGAAATAAACTTGCGTATTAGCATACAGGTTTGTGTGTGTGTATGTACGTATATATATATATATATATATATATATATATATATATATATATATATATATATATATATATATATATAAAGCATTAGAACTGAATTCTTTACCGATCTGGTTTTATTCGTCTGCACGTACAGTCTTGAAATAATTTACGTATTGCTCGCGTGAAAGGTAGAGATCATTTAAATTAAGCCATCGTGAACTTAATGTCCATATTTGTCCGCTTATCCGATTATTAATGTTGTTCCTGACTGGTGTAATTTTGGTTCTGTTAGATATGGAAACAAAAATAAGTCACGTTAGAAGTTATGTACTACAAGATGCAGATTATTAGATGATACGTTGATGATTCATTTGAGCGACTTGGAAATGGCTTCGCACGTATAATTTATTAATCCTTTTCTTTTTCTCTCAAACTCATGAAATTACGTTTAGGCAATGTACCTGCTTATACGTGCTTAAAATTGCAATGCAGGATTGTAAAGCATCGAAAGCTTTGTTGTTCGAAACTTTACTGATTTAAATTCAGTTCGTTCTTGATTTATCATCTCCCGTTTATGTCTTGTCACGATACGAGGATTGATTACTTCCAAAGAAATGAAAACAAAGGCATTTCAGTCATTCGATATCCGCATAAAGAGAATTATCGATGTTTTTTTTCATTTTGTGTAGTTTCCCGTTCATATGTAATTTTAGTGTTATATTACCATCACTACAACAATGCATTTCAATGTCTATTCAGAAATCAGGTACTTGTATGCTAGTGATACATTCATTTTTAATTTGCTTTCAGTTACTATCTAAGGTATAATTGATAGCGTCAATACTTAACGTGGACATCAGGCCTTTGTGTCAAATGAAAAGTTCTAAAATTTCAAACTAATCAATTAAATATCCATCTGAGAGGCGGTTCTTAAGATCTTCGCAAATAGAATACAACTGTCCCATCATACGGTTTGTGCTTACTTAATTAGTAATTAAGTTTGCTTGCACACCGGTCTGTTTACCGTGTCGATATCAGTTGTCAGACAGTAATCCAGTAGACTAGGGTTTACTCTGTAGGTTTTTGTTTGCTTATATTAGTGATCTCCATCCAACAACGACAGCAGATCCGGCTAAATGCTGACTGCGGCTTGGTGTGGCATAACTGGGTAAATACCGTTTGCCTAATTTGTATTGTAAAGTATTGAACTCAAGGTAAATAGTAGTAATTAACGTAGTAGCAGGGTAGGGTGATCTTTTTAATTTTCTTTGTTGAATTGCTTGATCAAGGAGGACAAATATTATTTTTGTTTCCCATGGAAATGCCGCTCGCTCTCACTCGGTGGACAGAGAGACAGATGGAAATACACATATTAACAAAACAGATAAGATAGGGCTAGATGAAACTGTGGAACACCTAAGTATTTTTTTTCCTGGACTGTATTAACCGATCTAGTCTGATTCCTTTCTGTTTCACTATTTTTCTTCGTCGTTGGTTCTTCTCTTTTGTTTTCCTCTTTAATATTCCTTTCTATCTTCTGTGTGTGTGTGTGTGTGTGTGTGTGTGTGTGTGTGTATGCCGGCCAGTTGCTGTAAAATACAAATTCCCATAAGGCAACATGATGTGATCTTAGAAAAATAATTTAGAGCACATGACAATCTAACGTGTGACAAATGTATTCATTATTTTTTTATCAAGCCTTTCTACAAGATAATATTGCCAGGTTCTTCTGGATTTAGTGAATACATTTAAATTAATTTCGTTAATTTATAATGTAATCGAAAGATAAATGACTCTTACACCGTACTATAATATCTTACAGTGGATTTAACAATGATGCGCTACGAGTTCAACAACGATATACGGACATGGAACTAATCCGAAAATTAATTTCAACGAGCAATCAAACGAGAATCATTGTACGAACTTATAAACAAATACGATTGATATCTGGATCTGTCACCATAAACTCATCAAGCTACCATGCAACATCAGTGTATCATATATCGAATGTTAATACTGATCTAAAAGTGTTTCACGCTTGATCTGTTCCCTGGCATCAACAACAGGCTGATCGTTGTAACTTAGTATGTTTGAGTAGATATGTGATTAGCGAAACGTTCGTTTGGGTGGTTGTAATGTCGCCCTCTTGATAAGAGGGTTGGTTAATTAGATTTGGCTGACGTTATCTAGAGGATGACCTCCTTCGATATTATAGCACGGCGGGAGTGAAAAAAAAGAACATAATTTCAACAGAGAACTGAGCGAGAATACTTGGAGGAAATAAAACAATGCTAGCCCCTTTGAAAATAAAATAAAAAAAATTAATCATAACAAATTAATAACGGCAATTCCAATTCAAGTTAGATTATGTCAATATAATTTAACAGGAGTGTCCAATTTTGATTTGTTTCATCATCATAACGAGAGGTGAAAAGAGCGCAATGACCACAACCGATTTGGATCACCTTCCTTCCTTGACCATGTATCAACGTCCTCCAAAGATCCTTTTGTTCTGACCTGGTCCTTCTTTTTCCTAGGATTTCTGTCTTCTGGCTGTCCCGTCTCTCTCCCAGAAAGCTGTTCCTTAAAGGACAAAATTACCCCTAAATCGATGTATACCCCACTCTCTATACGTACATAAAATCCCCCACGTTACTCAGAGCATGTCGGCTATCCACACAATGCGTAAAGTCTGACTTAGTCCGGTGGGACATTGACCTCGCTTCCAGCGGCAGGTCTTAAATTACCACGCGAGCGTCTATCGAATATTACCGTATTGTTTTACATATGCTACTACATGTTCGATTACTGTTGCATGAAATTCACAAATTGAAGCCCGCAGCAATCCTTAGCCTACAAGATTATTCAAACATTACAAAATCAGATATAATTAGGTAAGTATCGTTAACTCACGATACTCTATCTCGTCCTAACAAACAAAGGAAGTTATTTCATATAACCATATGAAATCCTACACATATGAACATTTGCATCGCATGCAATCAATTCTATCAATGAGCTAATAACTGTAAAATTAAAAAGATAAATTGCATAACAATTTTAGCATCAACACTTTCCATTAAATTGAATAAAAATAAATTGCATAACAACTCTAGCATTAATTTATTCTGCCCAATCGTAGGCAGTGGTCCCTAATTGTTCCCAAAGAAATAATTCCTTTCATCAGACTTAGACAGCTCAGAATCTGTGAACGACGGTGTGTAACGATTTCCCTTTGAAAAAAAAGATAATTTGACGTAGGCTCCTACCAATCGATTAGAGTTGGTAGGTCAAATGTTTACTTTCTAAGGACCGTGTTAAGATAACCCCCGGTCAATTTCACTGAGTTGGAATGCTTGCCCTTTGAAGTTTACACTGACATGGATGGGGGAGGATGAACGAAGAAAGGTCGAAGCGACTCTTCACAAAGACTTTTCTGGTTTAAATGCGATAATATTTTAATGCTCAATGCATTCAACTGTAAAGTTCACTGCAATTCAAAATTCGACACTTTACAGTAGCAGTGGTATAACTGTTTCATAAAATCAATACAAAACACCCCTTTATTCATACTTCTAAATGTCTTTCCTAATATAATTCAAATTTCATTCGTTAAGTTCTGAACGTATATTCCTGTTTGGTAAATGATCGTGGTTATGTACCTCTTAGTCTGTTATTTTTTTCACAGATATAAAATACATTTGTTAATCAACAATCGTTTTTATCTTTCCTCATACTCACCAACGAATCTTTTATTTCTTATTGTTTTATAACTAAACTAATATTCAATTTTTGTGCTTAAAACATCGTCAAATATTTCAGTGGAATCTGTAAACCAGTGATTTATATATATTGTAGACTTTTATAAAGCACAAATAAGATCCTTTTCAAATGTTTTCTTTATATGTCTTCTTTGCACAGCGTAACCAATGTGTTATCGTACTGTGAGCGCATTGTCATATACGCCTCGTACGCCTGAGGAAATATCACTTAAAACAACTGGTTCTAACAATTTCTTAGCACACCTCTGATCAATTTAACTTTCTTCAATGGCTTGAAAAATACCTTTATAAATATTGTAGAATGACAATAACTGAATGACACCTTTTATCTGAATGCTAAACAAAGCCGAGTAGTTTGCTTAGCATGTGACATTTTACCTAGCGGGATCAGCCTGACTGGTTTCTACATTATATGTTCTTGCCGTTTGAGTTGTTTACTATCGTTAATGTTTATCTTCAAAACTAGAGCCGCGAGACCTATACTAGTCGAACAGACAGTAATTCAGTCATGAGACCTATATTAGTGGAACTGACAGTTCTTCAAAAGCACATAACAAGATGTTCCATAAATGTGTTTGAAAATTAAAGTCCGACTGGCACACGTTGTTCTGGTGAATAAAACACAATCTGACATCTCGTTATAATTCAATGGGTCAATGCAAGCCTTACACAATATATGAATATAGACAATATAATATTTTGCGAGAAATGTCCTATAAGTAAAATTAGCATACAATTATTTCATATATTTATTATCACTTATACTTTCTATGACCTTTGCAGACACCACCACCAAACGAAAAGGGTGTAATATGGGTAGAAGTAAATATCAGAGTTATGTTGGACAACACAGATTACATTGTTACAGTGTCGCTTCTGTTGTGCAAGCGGTAGAACTAACGACATGTTTAATAGTTATACATGACTATCCGAGTGTACCCGGTTCAAGTTCCATAATAGCATTTTTCCGAACATTTTCCCTGCTCCTTAAACTAATTTTTTATAGTAAAATTGCAATTTTCAAAGAAGTGAAGTTAATTAATTAACCTGAATATCTTCCATGTTATAATCACTCTTTCATCTGAATTATAGCGTGTAGAAGTCCATTAAACTGTGAAAATAATTAAAAGTTTTAATTCTAAAAATTGATACGAATCCGAAAGACTTAGTTTCATAACATATTTTACTGTTGCAAACTTACGAATTTTGTTAATAGGGCAAGCTATTTCGTTACCCTTGTGCATAAACGTTTGTGATTTCGTTTCAGTAAGTATATTTAGCTGGCAGAATTATGCCAATTACATTAGATCAATCGGTTTTATATTTCATCTTGCTAACTTCATTAACAAATTTTGTCTAGACTTTTTTGTAAAATATCCAAGAGCACAAATTCAAATAAAATCATTAATTGCACAGTAGATGATGGTTAGTTGGGTTTTGTAAAATGTAAAATTAATTATTTCTTAAAAATCCTTTAGTGTAATAGGTGAGAACTGCGTTTACTATTTTAAAAGGAAGCTCTTGACTGCCCCCCTCCCAAGAAAAAAGAATGTACAAGAGGCCAGTGAAAGGATAGCGGGTGATTTTATTCGGAATCGTTAAGGTTGCCGAGAAAAACATATTGCCAGTCAGAACGAGAATGAGATGCATGGCTGTATCTTAAGCACGAGAGAAATGTTAACGGATGAGAAAGAAGCAGCAGTACTCTATAACTGAGCTGATGGTGATACGACACGACACGAGAATGAGATGCATGACTGTATCTTAAGCACGAGAGAAATGTTAAGGGATGAGAAAGAAGCAGCAGTACTCTATAACTGAGCTGATGGTGATACGACACGGCACGGTGAGGTTGGAAGGAATATTTGCCCACTTCTTCAAGCCCATTCAAGGCATTAGGTACTGTGCTTATCAAAGTATATGTCATAAAGAAAGATTACTATCATGTGGTGATCCTAATCAATATAATGCAGTTCCAAGGACAGTCGATCGAGATTGATAAGCGTCCAAACCTGCTGCAGAGTGTAGGATTGTGTGGACAGCAAGGGTATTTGTTTAAGAATGTGATGGGTTTTGGCACAATATGGTACTAACAATTATACTATTATGGTCTGAAAACATTACACTATGCTAAAATGGAAAAAGGTAAATATCGAAATGTTATAATACAGGTTTTTCTGCGAACCGAACGGCGCGCGCACACACACACACACACACACACACACACACACACACATATATATATATATATATATATATATATATATATATATATATATATATATATATATAGAGAGAGAGAGAGAGAGAGAGAGAGAGAGAGAGAGATAGCAGAAAGACAGACAGACAGACAGAGAATGAGAATGTTGTGTTGAATTAATTTATTTCTATTCAAATCGTTCTTGCTCAAATGACAATAATTTCTTTCCTCTCACGATGTCAGCTTTGATATTTCATCTAAGCAATAATAGCAAAGGCTTTACAAGTTATTAAATTTCACAAAAGCAAATGATTTATCATTGCCGTTTTCATTTTGATTTGCTTTCATATATATATATATATATATATATATATATATATATATATATATATATATATATATATATATATATATATATATATATATATATATATATATATATTAGATCAGGCATGCTCAGATTACAGTGCGCCCGCTAGATCTGGTCTGCGACCTGGCTTTATTATCTTATTTACGTCAAAGTATCACGGTTTAAAAATGGATAATCTGATAAAACTAACTGAAGGAAGTGGCACATGATAGCTTTAGAAGTTATATTATCATGGCTTTGCGATATCTTAATCCATCGCTATAACAGCGGAATTCAATATCTTTTCAGAAGAAAGGTAGTTATATTCCATTGATAGACTGTTTTGTGTGGGTAGCTAAATTCGTTTTCGATTAACTGTCCCCAAAAGTACACTACAATCAAATGCATAATTGATAGGGCCAATAATCACAACCTGGACATTAGACGATTTTGTGAGAATGATTTTAGTATTGAGTCATTTCCAATTATATCAGGTTGCTCGCTGAAACTTTCTAATATGAGATTTATAAGCGGTATTTATCCTTCAAAAATTTAGCAAGGGTTGAATTATAGAATTTTTTAGAAAAATGAAAGGTGATGCATATAATGCATGTAATGATAAAGGGATACACTTGTTTATCTGTACTGGAGTTTTCATTTTAAATTAAACACTCATCAGGTTGGCCATTAAATAGGATATAAATTACTGACGTACAATTTGGCTTTAAGAAAAACAATAGTTCCAGTAGACGCTATTTTAATATTCGTGTTTTTTTTCTTTCTTCTTCCCAATACTAATCGTTGAAAAGAAAACTATTCTTTGTGCTTTTATCAATTTTAAAAAGCATTTGATTGTGTAGAAAGGGCAAGCATATGGCAAAGATTTAGTGAAATGCGGAGTGACTGGGAAAATATTAACCATTACAAGGTCCAATTATGCAGTCATGTGTAAAACACTCAAACACTCAGACACATACTTCAACTACTTCCATTATTTACTAGGGCTTCTTCAGAAGAAAAAATCTCTATTTCTGTTTTCTGATTATATCAATGATGTAGGACACAAATATTAATTAAATATAGACACGGGTATAAATGTAGAAGACACCTATTTTTATCCTTTACTATTTGCTGATGTAACATTTTTAGTGACATTGGATAGACTATAAGAATCTTTATTTAATTTGCACGTATAGTGTATAAGATTGAATATATTTATAACTATTTAAATACAAGTTATGACTTAGCAAAAAGGTTCGTAGACTAATCATTTTATTTCAATGCGAAGATACGTTTTGGACATTGTGAAGAATTCTAATTATTTTAGACATGTGAAGAATGTTAATTATTTTGGACATTGTGAAGAATTCTAATTATTTTGGACATTGTGAAGAATTCTAATTATTTTGGACATTGTGAAGAATTTTAATTATTTTGGACATTGTGAAGAATTCTAATTATTTGAACATTGTGAAGAATTCTAATTATTTTGGACATTGTAAAGAATTCTAATTATTTTGGACATGTGAAGAATGTTAATCATTTTGGACATTGTGAAGAATTCTAATTATTTTGGACATTGTGAAGAATTCTAATTACTTGGACATTGTGAAGAATTCTAATTATTTTGGATATTGTGAAGAATTCTAATCATTTTGGAGTTGTTTTTACCAGCAGTCTTCGTTTCGATGTGCTACGGATACTACTGCTGGCAAAACGTGTCAAAGCAACAAAAAAGTATTGAATAGTTACACACAACTACAGCAAATAGTGGCTAGATGTTAAATATTGTACCAATGAAATGTCTGTATATGGAGAGTTTGGCAAATATCCAACATACGTAAATAAATATGTGCTCATTATTAAGCGATGGTTAAAAAGTGTGTTCGTAGAATAATATATCAGTTATGCTTACCGAAAGAATTATAAAAAAAAAAATGGAATTCTAATATGAAAAAGAGAATTGTTGATCTCAGGCTTTAGAGAAGTATGGTATTACCTTATTCAGACCATATCTATTCAATTGAATCATTTCTTAACAAAAGAGTAAAAAACATATTTCATTCAGACCCGAGCTCAGCAGTTGCATCGCAAAATTCATATATGCATGAAGATAATAAAATATATTTTTGAAACTGATTTATATCTTAAACTAATTGGTAATGCCAGCCAAAGAAAGGCTTTAAGTATGTCAAGAGTTTCACCACACCCATTAAATATCTAACTAGTAGGCATGTTGGAGGCAAACATCATAAAAGTAAATATGAAGTCTATATAAATAATGTGGTGGAGGACAACTACCATTTTCTTTTAACTTTTCCTCTATGTCTCCCGCTTAGAAATCTTAACTTGATCCTTATTAATGGCAGAAACGAAATATGTCTAAAAAAAACTACTAGGGGAATTACTTAAAATTAAGAGTTAAAGATTGTAAAATACCTTTGCAAATATGAGTATAATTAATTCCAAAGTAGAATTCCTCTCTCTCTCTTTCTGTCTATCTCTCTGAGAATAATGTGCATACAGATGTATGTCCTCATTATTCATTTATACGTTCATTTACGCAACAATGTCTTGCATATGAATTATGTAATGTATTGAATATGTGCTATTTTGCACAGGTTGTATCAATAATGTTCTGTATGGTGTCTTCGGTCTAACTTGAAAGGTCTAAAATTACATTCAGCACTGATTATTCAGTCGAAGACCGATGATTAAGATCTTTACTAGCAAAGTAAGGTTTGGTTTATATTCGCATATTTTCATCACTATAAATATCGTCGACACTTGTCTGTCTGAGCACTGGTCTGTGTGCCATATCCGCTTCTGTAAATAACATATTCATAAAATGAACAGCGTAAACGTATATCACTCGTCAAACAAAACATCTTATATCGGGGTCTGCTTTGTTTATTTTATTTATGATCTCAAGACACCAATGACAGCAGAACCAAGTGAAGGCTATTTGCGACATGGTACGATGCATCTACGGGTAAATGTAGGTTACGGCCCAACCTGCGTCATTGGAAAAACTTCCAATGTTTTTAGTAAAAGCAAATTTGCTGATAAATAGTGTTATTTATTGTTACCCCGGGGTGAAGTGAACTTTATTACCCACTATTAAATTTTCTTTGTAGAACTGTTTGTTCAAGGAGAGCTGAAAGTAAATATTATATTTGTTTTCCTTCGGAGCCTCTCTAACTCTCTCTAATTATTCATGTTGACTTTCCTTCTCTGTGGCAAAATATAAATACCTGTTCTTTTACACGTGTCACTTTGTATGTATTCGTTCCTTTGTATGTATTTCATTGTCCACTGAGGAAGACCTTGCTTGAGGTCAAAATCAATGGAAACAATTTTTCCATCGCCACTCTGCTTATACAGTGGGTGGGTAGGTGTATATTTTTGCATATACTATATATGTTGGCACAATAGCGCTCGATGTGAATTTCAAATATTGAATTCCCGTGTTATATACCATAATACATAAGTCACGGCTATGGAAATGCGGCTTTCTAACTAAACTTCACAAAAATTCCTATTCTCAGATAATTTTCGAGCGAAAGACGCCCAGACAATTTATACAGAAAACGAGCAGAAGCGTAACAGCTACGCAGAACGTATTGTATTTCCAGAATTCTGCATAATAATTTTGAACGTGAACGATGCACTTTTAAAGACGATACAACTAGGGTGTCGGTGCAGCAATTACCGCGCCTTGTTTCTACAAAGTACGATTTTGAAGGCTATACAACACGATGAAAACTATAGCTTAATTACCAGCAATGAGTGCAAACAAGTGAACTACGTTCAAACCTGACCTTTTATATATATATATATATATATATATATATATATATATATATATATATATATATATATATATATATATATATATATATATAGTTGTTGTTGTTGTTGTAGGGTTTAACGCCACTTTTCAGCACACGATAGGCAATACATGGCGGCCAGTATTAATGGTGCAGGAAGAACCCGGGAAATCCCCGGAAAGAACCACCGACCCTCGAGAAGCTACTGGCAAGCTTTCTCACATATCCACATTGGCCGAATCCGAGACTCGAATCCATGCAGACAGAGGTGAGATGGCAGTGATCGTAACGGAGAACGCTTTAGACCACTCGGCCACTCGGGGCCCCATATATATATATATATATATATATATATATATATATATATATATATATATATATATATATATATATATATATATAAAAGAGTCATTCATCTTAACTAGCCAGATTTCACAAACACACTAGCCTACTGGGATTGGGATTTAAGCTTTAGTTGTGAACAGAGACAAGACAAACACAAACAAAAACATATTTTGGGCAATATTTTTAAGACGTAGCTCACTTTTCTACAGATATGGCTGGCCGTAAAGAGGACCTTTTCGCGTTGTGTACATCGAGCATCAACATCTCGCTCGTCGAACTCCACAAGCAGCTTTCTTACACTTCATCAATTTCCATCCTGAGGATTGATGGAGAAGGAGAGATGAGAGGGATGATGTGCATCACTTTCCTAATCCACTGTTTGAGGTGTTAAGGTCGGTTGTTTTTACTGTGTTGATTTTGTATTGCTGCTGTTGCACTCCATATCACAGTTTTCAAACTAGGGTGGGATTGACGCCATCCTACGTGGCTCTTCCATTTCCATATTCCAATCTTCAATTTGGAAGACCCTACGTCTCCGCTGATGTGATGGCATTATAGCACTTACCATTTATTTCACGGTACAACAGTGACGCGTCTGTGACAATCTAACGTGAATCACATCTGTTGACTTTCCTGATGTTACCTCCTCTTGTCTATCCCACTCGTCTTCTTTTCCTTTAGCACTTATCCTCCAGTGCTGAGAGGACAAGATGATCGTACATTTTCAAATGCATCATTGTCCGTGTGAACCATCGATTCCCCGCACAGAGCCCCTTGAGCTGACCCATGAGGATATGGCCATGTTGCAGATATACAAAGGTCTTGCAAAGTCTTCTGGTCATATTTTCCCTCATGCATGTTTCTTTGTCGAGTTGATAGTGGGTGGCACGTCTATGAATACACATGGATGTGAGGCGTGTTCAGACATTCAGCCATATAGGCCTATTTAAGGGGTACACGCCGCGTACAAATTAATTTATTCTTAAATAAGTGCAAGATACCCAGTTGACCCTATTAAATATGAGCACTGCACACTATTTAATTGTTCATCTAATGGGAAGTATCCATTCGATGCATTACTTTATGCAGATCAAACTTTTCAATTTGCATTTCCGGAAGCGGAAAAGAAGGAGACATCCTGCTTGAGTCACTAAGCGCGAGCGTGGTCCTATTGATGCGCCATGGATGTACTATCGATATATTTCTGCATTTTATCTTATTCTGACTGTTACCTCCAACCACGTGTGTGTAATCCACATATTGGTGTTAAGATCAAGCTAGAAAAGATCAGCAGTTACATCAAAAAATTCATACATGCATCAAGTTAATAACATATATTTTAGAAACTGGTTCCTATCTTAAACAAATTGGTAATGCCAGCCAAAGAAAGGCTTTAAGCATGTTAAAAGTTTCACCACACCTATTAAATATCAAACTGGTAGGAATGTTGGAGGCAAACATCATGAAAGGAAATATGAAGTTTCTGTAAATAATGTGGTCGAAGATAAATATCATTTTCTTTTAAATTGTCCTCTATGTATTTCGCTTTGTAAATTTTAAATTGATTCTTATTATTGGCAGAAAAGTAATATGCATAAACTACTAAAACACTTAAAAAAAGAGATAACTATATAATGCCTTTGTAAATATGTGTATAATGCTCTCTCTCTCTCTCTCTCCGAGAATAATTTGTACACATTTATTTCGCCATTACTCATTTCTTCCTTCATTTCTGAAACAATGTGTTGTTTATGAAGTATGTTATATATTGAGTATATGTTACTTTGCACACGATACATAAATAATGTTCATACGTGGTCTCTTCGGTCTAACTGAAAAGTTTCCAATTAAATTCAGCACTGAATATTCAGTCGAAGACTGATGATTACAATCTTTACTAGTAATATAAGGTTTGGTTTTAATTCTAACCATTTTCATCATTAGAGATATCATTGATAGTTGTCTGCCTGAGCACAGGTCTGTGTACCATATCCGATTCTGTTAAGAACACACTCATAACGTGAACAGCGCAAGCGTATATCAGTAGTCAATCAAAGCCTCAAATATCGGGGTCTGCTTTTTTATTTTATTTATGATCTCAATATAACAATGACAGAAGAACCAGGCGAATTGTCTAGTAAAAGCAAACTTGCTGGTAAACAGTGTTATTTATTGTTAACCCCGGGTGGAGTGAACTGTATTACCCAGTATACAAGTTTCTTTGTGGACATGTTTGTTCAAGGAGATCCAAAAGTAAATATCATATTTGTTTTCCTTTGAAGCGTATTTCTCTCTAATTATTCTGGTTAAATTTCTATCTCTGTGTAAAAATATAAAGATCTGTTCTTTTACACGTGTGACTTTGTATGTATTCGTTCCTTTGTATGTATTTCATTGTCCCCTGAGGAAGACCTTGGTTGAGGTCAAAATCTATGGAAACTATATTTTCATCGCCACTCTGCTTATACAGTGGGTATGTAGGTGTATACTTTTGCGTAGAATATATATGTTGGCACAACAGGGCTCGATGTGAATTTCAAAGTACCATATTCCCGTGTTATATACCGTAATACGCAGGCCACGGCAATGGACATGTGGGTTTCAAACTGAACTTCGCTAAAAGTCATATTCTGAGATAATTTTCAAGCGAAAGAGGCCCAGAGAGTTTACACAGAAAACGAGCAGAAGCGTAATAGCTACGCAGAACTTGTTGTATTTCAAGAACTCTGCATATTAATTTTGAAAGTGAAAGATGCACTTATAAGAAGGACACAACTAGGGTGACAGAGCAGCAATTGGCACTCCCTGTTTCCGCAAAGTATGATTTTGAAGGCTATACTAATCGATGAAAGTTCTAGCTTAATTGCCAGCAATAAGAGCAAAGAAGTGAAATACGTTCAAACCTGACCTTTTATTTACATATATTAAGGAGTCATTCATCTTAACGAGCCACGTTCTATTTTCCTCCAGATTTCACAAACACACTAACCTACTGGGATTGGGATTTAAGCTTTAGTTGTGAAGAGAGACAAACACAAACAAAAACATGTTTTGGGCAATATTTTTAAGTAGTATCTCACTTTTCTGCAGATATGGCTGGCCGTAAAGAGGGCCTTTACGAGTTTTGTACACCTAGTATCAACATCTCGCTGGTCGAACTCCACAAGCAGCTTTCTTACACTCCATCAATTTATATCCTAAGGATTGATGGAGAAAGAGATGATGAGACGGTTGATGTGCCTCACTTTCCTAATCCTCTGTTTGAAGGGTTAAGGTCGGTTGTATTTGCTGTTTTGATGTTATATTGCTGCTGTTGCAATCCATATCACAGTTTCCAAACTAGGGTGGGGTTGACGCCCTCCTTCGTGACTCTTCCATTTCCATATTCCAATCTTTAATCTGGAGGACCCTACTTCTCCCCTGGAGTGATGGCCTTTTAGCCCACACCGTTTGTTTCACGGTACAGCAGTGACGCGTCTGTGACAATCTAACATGAATCACATCTGTTGACTTTCCTAATATTACCTCCTCTTGTCGTACATTTTCAAATGCATCATTGTCCGTGTGAACCATCGATTCCCCGCACAGAGCCCCTTGAGCTGACCCATGAGGATATGGCCATGTTGCAGATATACAAAGGTCTTGCAAAGTCTTCTGGTCATATTTTCCCTCATACATGTTTGTTTGTCGAGTTGATAGTGGGTGGTAAGGCTATGAATAAACATGGATTTGAAGCGTGTTGACCCCATTAGAAATGAGCACTGCACACTATCTAATTGTTCATCAAATAGGAAGTATCCATTCGATGCATTACGGTATGCAGAGCAAGCTTTTCAATTTGCATTTCCGGAAGCGGCAAAGGAGACATCCTGCTAGAGTCCCTAAGCGTGTGCGGAGTCCTATTGATGCGCCATGGATGTACTATTTTCCATTTCTGCACTTTATCTAATTCTCACTGTTTCCTACAACCATTTGTGTGCAAGCCACATATTGGAATTAAGATCAAGCTAGAAAAGATCAGCAGTTACATAAAAGAATTCATATATGCATCAAGATAAAATATATTTTAAAACCTGGTTCCTATCTTAAACTAATTGGTAATGCTAGCCAAAGAAAGGCTTTAAGTATGTTAAGAGTTTCACCACACCCATTAAATATCTAACTGGTAGGCATGTTGGAGCGAACACGATGAAAGGAAATATGAAGTCTCTGTAAATAATGTGATGGAAGACTAATACCATTTTCCTTTAACTTGTCCTCTATGTCTTTCGTTTTGAAAATCTTAAATTGATCATTATTATTGGTAGAAACGACATATGTATAAACTAATAGAATTACTTAAAAAAAGAGATAACTATATAATACCTTTGTAAATATGTGTATAATGCATTCTCTCTCTCTCTCTGAGAATAACGAGTACACATATTTATGTCACCAATATTCATTTATTCGTTCATTTATGCAACAATGTTTTGCATATGAATTATGTTATATATTTAGTATACTATTTTGCACACGTTGTATCAATAATGTTCTTACATGGTCTTTTCGGTCTAACGGAATGGTTTCAAATTAAATTCAGCACTGAATGTTCAGTCGAATATTGATGATTAAAATCTTTACTAGTAATGTATGGTTTGGTTTTAATTCACCTTTTCTTCCCAATAGAAATATCATCGACAGTTGTCTGCTTGAACACTGATAAATAGTGTTATTTATTGTTAACCCCGGGTGGAGTGAACTGTATTACCCAGTATACAAGTTTCTTTGTGGACATGTTTGTTCAAGGAGATCTAAAAGTAAATATCATATTTGTTTTCCTTTGAAGCGTATTTCTCTCTAATTATTCTGGTTAAATTTCTATCTCTGTGTAAAAATATAAAGATCTGTTCTTTTACACGTGTCACTTTGTATGTATTCGTTCCTTTGTATGTATTTCAGTGTCCCCTGAGGAAGACCTTGCTTGAGGTCAAAATCTATGGAAACTATGTGTTATTCGCCACTCTGCTTATACAGTGGGTATGTAGGTGTATATTTTTGCGCATACTATATAGGTTGGCACAATAGGGCTCGATTTGAATTTCAAAGTATTAAGTTCCTGTGTTATATACCATAATACTCAAGTCACGGCTATGGAAATTCTGGTTTCTAATTAAAATGCTCAAACATGTCTTTTTTGAGATAATTTTCAAGAGAAAGAGGCCCAGACAGTTTCAACAGAAAACGAGCAGAAGCGTAATAGCTACGCAGAACTTATTGTATTTCCAGAATCAGCATATTAATTTTTGCATGTGAAAGATGCACTTGTAAGGACGACACAACTAGGGTGACGGAGCAGCAATTTCCGCTCATTGTTTCCACAAAGTAGGATTTTGAAGTCTAAACTACTCAATAAAAGCTCTAAATTGTTTGCCAGCAATGAGTGCAAAACAAGCGACATACGTTCAAGCCTTACATATTATTATTACATATTATTAACATGTATTAAGCAGTCATTCATCTTAACTAGCCACGTTTTATTTTCTTCCAGATTTCACAAACATACTAACTTACTGAGATTGGGATTTAGGGTTTAGTTGTAAGCAGAGACAAACACAAAAAACATATTTTGGGCAATATGTTTAAATAGTAGCTCACTTTTCTGCAGATATGGGTGGCCCCAAAGAGGACCTTTTCGAGTTTTTGTACACCTAGTATCAACATCTCGCTCGTCGAACTCCACAAGCAGCTTTCTTACACTCCATCAATTTCCATCCTAAGGATTGATGGAGAAAGAGAGATGAGAGGGATGATGTGTATCACTTTCCTAATCCACTGTTTGAGGGGTTAAAGTCGGTTGTTTTTGCTGTTTTGATGTTGTATTGCTGCTGTTGCAATCCATATCACAGTTTTCAAACTAAGGTGGGGATGACGCCCTCCTTCGTGGCTTTTCCATTTCCATATTCCAATCTTCTATCTGGAAGACCTTACTTCTCCGCTGGTGTGATGGCCTTATAGCACTGACCATTTGTTTCACGGCAAAGCAGTGACGCGTCTGTGACAATCTAACATGAATCACATATGTTGACGTTACCTCCTCTTGTCTGTCTCACAGGTCTTCTTTTCCTTTAGCACTTCATCCTCCAATGCCGATGCCAAGAGGACAAGATGATCAGACATTTTCAAATGAATCATTGTTTGTGTGAACCATCGCTTCTCTGCATAGAGGAGATGATCATGGTGCAGATATACAATGGTCTTGCAAAGTCTTCCGGTCATATTTCATGTTTTCTTTGTCAAGTTGACAGTGGTTTGTATGACTATAAAAACACTTTGATTTGAGGCGTGTTCAGACATTCAGCCATACAAGTCTTTTACGGCGTACACACCACGTACTAATTAATTTATTCTTAAATAAGTGCAAGATATAAACTTGACCCCGTGAAATATGAGCTCTGCACACTATTCATTTGTTCATCTAATGGGAAGTATCCATTCGACGCATTACTGTATGCACATCAAGCTTTTTAATTTGCATTTCCCTGTTGATACGCCATCGATGTACTTTCAGTCAATGTATGCAGTTTATCTATTTCTGACTGTTTCCTACAACCATTTGTGTGTAAGCCACATATTGTAATTAGGATCAAGATAGAAAAGCTCATCAGTTACATCACTAAATTCATATATGCATCAAGATAATAAAATATATTTTTAAAACCATTCCTATCTAAAACTAATTGGTAATGCCAGCCAGAGAAAGGCTTTAAGTATGTTACGAGTTGCATCACAACCAGTAAGTATCGAACTGGTAGGAATATTAGAGCAAACATTATGAAAGGAAATATAAAGTCTCTTGAAATAATGTCGTGGAAGATAACTAACATTTTCCTTTAATTTGTTCTCTGTCTTTGGCTTAGAGAATCTTAAACTGATTCTTATTATTGGCAGAAACGAACTATGTAAAACCTACTAGAACCACTTAAAAATAAAGAATTAACAATTGTATAATACCTTTGTAAGTATGTGAATAATTCATTCCAAAATAGAATCTCTCTCCGAGAATTAATGTGTACACAGATTTCTGTCGCCATTACTCATTTATTCGTTCATTGATACATATATCAAGCAGACATTCATCTAACTAACCACGTTTTACTTTTCCAGATTTCATTAATCATTTCATTTCATTAGATTTAGGAAACTACATCTCTTTGAACATTTTTGACTCTCACAATAAACAATTTAGAATGCTCTGTTTGATATGAGGTGTGGATAATTACTATTTTACTTATACACATGTGCCGACTTTTTAACCTCTAGAAAGTCTTTTCATGCAAAGTTAACGAGAAATATACGTATCAACGAGAACTATCGCATATCAAGGGTGATGGATAAATTTTCTTTCTTTAAGTCTATTTTGTCTTTTTCATGTTGAGGTCTTTATGATTTCTCTTTTCTCTCGGTCATAAATTCTAATAAATATGTTCTTCTCAAAATGCGCACAATTTGGGATCAATGTAGTGAGAAGGTAAATTAACGGGATACGACAACCAGATTGCTTGCTAATATAATACGACAACGCAGTCGTTCTTTTTAAACGTTTATTAGATCTGACTTCAACCATACACAGAATCAAAGAAAGGCACAGGTTTCATACAGATGTCGTAAAAATGATATTGGTTGCACACTGAATGAAATGTTTTGATATTTCAGAAATGTTTCATTAGCGATTCTTTTTAAAGAGGTTAACTATAAAATTGCAAAATAATGCTTTGAACGCTGTAGACTTGAAAATGTTGAGTGGTAAGATATATATATATATATATATATATATATATATATATATATATATATATATATATATATATATATATATATAATACTACAGATTACTTATCTTGACATATTTGACATCTTAAATATATCAGATTTGATTTATTTACGTAACTTTGTCCTTAACAGAAATCAGAGGGGACCGACTATTACTGCTAAAGTATGCTACAAATCTCCACAACAGTCAAATATAGACACTTCAAACCATTCACATAAAGGTTGTCATGCATACAGTTAAATTATACCAAGAAACCTAGCAGAAATAGCTAACAGAAAGAAATAAATGAGACGCTACATTGTCATGTCCAATAAACATTTTTATAATTTGTAAGTTTATCTGCATATTTCGGATAAGTGGACGATGGATGAAACACGAGCGTTTTGGTTATAAGATTTACATTAATAAAGTTATCTTTTCATTCTGATTCATGTGTCTGCTCTATATAATTTATCCACAATATTATTATAAAACAGGAAATTAAATACTTTATCAGCTAAATGAAGAATTTTAGCAAAACGGAAACCTTTAGCTGAATTGTTTAAACCGAACAATTTGATCGATGGTCTTCCATTAAATTGGAATAGTTATAATCAGCGGCGAACAAAATTAGAGAACAAAATTTGTGCGGTCACCCTGAGTTTTAGATATAGCACATGCGCCAGGAGTGAATCTTAAAATGAATTTTAGAAAATGACTTTTTGGCATTCTTTCAGATCGTAGATGAATAAAAAATATGGGCTGTGGCCATCTATCGTGAAATACACCGTGCTTACGTTCAAGTAAGAATCGAGCTGAAAATTCCAGACTTGACAATAATACTTTAAGTACATTATACCCATACACGGAAATGAATGGGAGCTTATGCCACATAAATGTGTACAAAATATTTTGTTATTCAATATCATTGGAGATGACTGATATATAATTCACAAGGATGTAAGACAGAAAAGAATGAAGCCGATGGCATTGCAAATAAATGTTTTCCCATGTAACTTCTTACCCCGTCTAACTACATGGTATTACTTTCGATTTTATCATTTCAACGATATTGTTATCCTTAGTATCCGTGTAAATGGAACCGGACAAAATAACTCCATCTTGAGCATGCTCAGTCTGCTGCACTTTGCTATTCCTTTGGTTTTAGACTATATCTACGACCAACTGCAGTTTGATCAGCCATTTTTGATAAAAAAGGGAATGCAGAATTTATCACATCCGGCAGGAGTGAACGGTAAAAGAAATGTGCGATAATGTCCATTCTGCTTCCATTCAGTCATAGACAAATTCAAAATGGAATGCAGCCATCTATAATGAACCATAATTTATGCAAGAGATACATTACACAATGCTATACGTTTTATAAAAGAATTCAGAATTCACATTTAAGCAATAGATAAGGAATACTGCAACCAAACATTGAAGCCAAATAGAGATAATGTCGCAAACATGTGCAAGGTATATTTTGTTATCCAGCACCTTTTGCCATAATGGATAGTATTGTCACTGTGATGGTAAGAACTGCTACAAAGTAAAACCAGAAAAAAATGAAGTCGAGAGAATTACATACATTGTTCCATGTAACTTCCGAATTTGTGTTCGCCTCACTTGGTGGTAGTACTTTCGATTTTGTCACTTCGACCGTCTTCTCGTCCATAGTATCTTTGTGCTCATAATCGGAAATAAGAACTCCATCTTGCGTCTGCGCAGCTGGGTATACTTTGCAACGCCTTATGCATCGGATTCTCTCCACAACCGTTTGCAGTTTAATCAGCCACGATGGGATTGGGTCTGTAGTCACATCTCTGGAATTCATACGAAGTTGAAACAGCGTCAGAATGACGGTCAGAGTGCTGAAACCAGCCATTATTACCAAGTAAATACCGAGGTAGGAAACTTTGTCAGAATTCTGTGGCAGCGTTGACGTGACAATTGTCAAAAATACTGCCAAAGAGAGGAATACAGTCACGGAAAACGAAGCTTTTTCGTCTGATTTTGCCGGAAGTACAAATACGCATGTGTTCATCACTGACAACATTATAACTGGCACGATGACATTTAACAGAAAGAAGAGAGGTTTTCTTTCTAACTTCATAGTAAAGACAACTGAGGCGTCTGAGGATTCCTGCAATGTGTCCACGTTTGAGCCAACCACAGTCCATGCCGAATTCTCCTCGTATTCATTCAACATAACTCCATCGCTTCCCTCCGTAAGCTGTACTTCAGTTTTATAATAACTCCAGGCCGTGAATTTGAGGCTGCACGTTTGCGTGTCGAACGGGAAGTAGGTGATATCTACTTTACATGTAGATTGCAAAATCTGAAAGAAAATAATCAGATTATGAACAAATTAATTAAAGTTTCATAATTTTGACGCACCGACAAATCATGTAAAAGATAATAGGATAGAGAGAGGTTATATATATATATATATATATATATATATATATATATATATATATATAGAGAGAGAGAGAGAGAGAGAGAGAGAGAGAGAGAGAGAGAGAGAAAGAGAGAGATTTGATAATTTGCCTAAATGTATTAAAGTTTATTTAGTAAAAATCAAAATTTGAAGGAGGGAGTTAGGTTGATGATGAGTTTTATAACGATGATATTCACAAGGTTGATGTCAATGATGATGAGGATACATAAATCGATGGGGGTGATAACATTGCCGGTGACTGACCCTGTGGTTTGTACGGTAAAACACGGCGACTGTGACCGTCACGTTCCGTGAAAAAGGAATTATTCTGTTATCTGTTAAAAATCTTACCGAATTATATCTTCATGTCGTTACATTCTTTACGTGACTCATGTCTGAATGAAAACATCATCATCACCATCATCATCATCATCATCATTGAAATCGATTTATGTATCAACCCAGTGTTAGCGCTGTTAATTGATATCCATTTTGTAGGTGATAGGAATGGTCTGCATTTAATCTTAAAATTTAGGTATGGCTCTGTGCCACATCTTATTAACTTCAATAACCTGGTGATGTTTTTTAAATCTTCAGTTCGTATATTATACCTCTTAGTACGAAATATAACCATTGGTTAGTGTTTACACTCATACTTCATAAAAGTGTATATTTATACATGTCCATGCTTCTTTTTCGTAGCATGGATGAGAAGGGCATATAATGGTGCACGTTTCTTGTGCATATTACACATCACGAATTGCTCAGGGCAAAGATGGCATGAATGAATCATTTATCCTGAAATCGTATAGGTAGCAACTAAAAAAATCCAACTGTATTTTATTTTGCATTGCACTCAGTTCTACGTTAGTTCATAATTGACCCCGTTACTAAGGTGGCTTGTGAGGACAGCTTACGATGCATGTATTAATGATAGATAGAGTGATGTTTTCCAAGGTAGTTTCGTGAATCAGCTTACAATACAGCTTATGGAGCTCATAAGATATGACTACGCTGAAGCAGCTTTGTGAATAAGTCTACAGTATAGATTAGAAAGCTCGTAAGACATGACTACGCTGAAGCAGCTTTGTGAATAAGCCTACATTATCGATTATGAAGCTCGTAAGACATGACTACGCTAAAGCAGCTTTGTGAATAGGCCTAAAATATCGATTATGAAGCTCGTAAGACATGACTACGCTGAAGCAGCTTTGTGAATAAGCCTACATTATCGATTATGAAGCTCGTAAGACATGACTACGCTGAAGCAGCTTTGTGAATAAGCCTACATTATCGATTATGAAGCTCGTAAGACATGACTACGCTGAAGCAGCGTTGTGAATAAGCCTACAGTATAGATTAGGAAGCTCGTAAGACATGACTACGCTGAAACAGCTTTGTTAAAAAGCCTACATTATAGATTATGAAGCTCGTAAGAATAATCACATCAGCAATACTACATTTTCTTTTCAATTTTCAGAGGAAACTTACGTAAACGTGGGCATCTGACAGTAGGCACCAGTGATATGTATATTGAGAAGTTTGATCATAGTGAAATTTAATTACACTGGATAGCAATAAGCAATAACGAATTGACCCATAAATTCAATTTTAAAGACCCCAAAATATATATTACTCTATCAATCACGAGACCAATGTTATATTTAATTTCTATTGTGTCTAAGCTTTTGTCCATGATTACAGGATAATTATATATATAGCTAAATTTTGTTTATGAACTTTGGTTATATATTAATATCATGATTACTTAGACGTAAACATTGTGCAGATGTTAAGTTTAAGGTCAAGTTATTATTTAGAAAATAAGTTGTTCTAGAAGCAATTTATTTACGAATTTGATGAAGAAATGGTCCTCATCCTAATTCTGTTATTGTGTCTTAGTTTTTATATAAACTTTTTTTTTTGCTTCTGAATTACTAATTCTATATCTTAAAATCAGTCTTAGTGGAATCAGTTTAAGTTGCCTTTCAGTTAATATTTGAAAGGATTTCTTTATTTAAATTATTCAATGGAATTTCAACGTGCTCAGTAACATTTTTAGACTATATCACTCTTTTTGGGATTATTGTGAATTCATTCAAAAATATTTTGGATTATATCAGGACTATTTGGTATTTATTACTGCAAGTTCTTTTAAATTTTAACTCTGAATTCTAGGGAAATATATTAATCATCGAAGTTTACAAAACTTGCTTTTATCACTCTTTTCTGTTACTTAGTTTAAGACCATAGACTCAAAACACACCATACTACAGTGCATTATTTCATTCCTCAAAAATCTACAAGAACATTCAAGTTATGAAAGTAATTATAAACAGCCGATCGAAGACTTTTATACATTCATGTCAAGTAATTGGAATTATTGAACAATTGGATCATTATATTTCATTACAAACTGTCGTTTTGAGTGGACGAGCTTCCCAATGTCTCTAAATTGCCTATTCCAACAGTGAAAGCTCTGTGCCATCGCACCGTGAGGAAATTGTAAAATTGTTATCACACATCTTAGTAAACATCATTTCAGAATTGGCTACAGTTGCAGTACATTGTCAGCATACAAAATTTGACAGTCTAAAATGGTTCGAAAAGTACCATATATATTTTATTAGAATCAGTGTATATGAATCACACCTTTTTCTGAACAAAGATGAATAATGTACAGAATCGCTGACATATTAGCACTGGAGATCACACAAAAGAGTTTTAAATATTAATTTCCCCATCCACCTTTGTACGTCGTAGAAAGTTTACTATAGAAAGATATACTTACTGCATATGGCCACCAAGCGACGGTTCCATCATTCCCAGCGGTAACCAATAAATCAGAAGAACCAAGACCCTTAAATTCTGAAACGCCGTTTTGCAGAGCTATATCCGGTTTCCACACGTTGTCCTGGTAAATAAATAAGACTGATGTTCCATTATAATCGGATGGGTACCACTGTAAGTAACAATCATTCCACGTAATGGTAAGGTAACCGGATGTGGTCAGTCTTTCCTTCTGTGAATCAAATTCTATTATTCCTGTGAGGTAAAAGCCAATACTGACATTGGTTGCCAAAGTTTGGTCAAACGTAGGCCTAACCGCTTTATTATAGCCATCTGTAGTGAAAAGTTTGGTAAGAAGACTCTTCGCGTTATCCGATGTCGGGGCAATTATTTTAGGTATATATACCATTAGTACGACTAGCATCAATACTTCAAAGTGTCTCGGAGGTGCCATATTCTCTGAGTTGCATTGACTACCTCTCACATATGTATACGTCTCATACAAAATGATGAATGTGACTGAAAGCAAATAAAAGGAAAATTGTTAGAGCAAGAATTGATTGCATCGTCAAAAACATTAAGGTCTATTTGCATTTCTATAAACATGCCAAAGTTTATAGAAAGAGATATAATTTGTCTTTTGTCTTTCTACATGTGTTTCAAAGTTTCGCAGACAGAATGAATTCTTGAAACGTTTGTTGTACGACTATTTAATTACTCAGATCCTGCTTCATTAAATAGTACGTATTGCCATTCATTACACATGTCCTAATCACGATGTGAACTTCGATATTCCTCCAAAGGCAGTGCACGCAAAAGGATCCCACAGTTATTAAAGATTCACACACGAAAAACTACCATATTCATATATACTTTAGAAGTTAGATTATCATGATTTTGTGATAACTTATCGAGCATATTAACAGTGAATCCTATTCAGAGGACAGGTATTGATACATTTATCTGCTCGGTTCGTTCAATTTCTATTATCATTTCATTGTGTCCGAACGTACACAATAATCAATGGTATAATAATAGGGCAAATAATTATTTTGTGCATATTAGACACTTGTGTATAATAAAAAGGTTTGATATGTAAAATTCAATATTAAAGATCCAGTTGAACTGCAGTACTGAAGATCTTCAACAATGAGATACAATTGTCTTTCAATAAGGCGCGGTCTTACTTTTCATCTTTGTATCAATACATATAACATCAACAATGAAAAATTCTCACAGCTGTCTGTTTACAAAGCACTAATTTGTCTTTTCAAACATCTTAATGTATTGTAAAGATTTTATTAATAAATGTAGTGGCAGGGTGGAGCGAACTTTATTCCCCAGTATTTAAGTTTGTTTATTCAATCATTTTATCAAGAAAGCAGAAGTAAATGTTAGTCTTGTTTGGAAATATTTTGCTCTCTCTGTAGGCCGGGAATCAGACATAAAGACACATACACACACGCACGCACGCACACATGCACATATATATAAAGGTTTGATAAGTCAAAGATATACAATACAAAGGAGCTCTATGTATCAAGTTTAATTTCTTGGCATGAATTGACTGTTCTAGTAAAAGCATCACAGCTTTAAAGCTTCCTGTGCGTAGGTGATTTTTGCCTTGATGTTTACGGGTTCTTTTTCCAATAGTTATACCGGCTGCCATGTATAGAATATTTTGTGCCGAAAATGGCGTTAAACCTACTGTATCATCAACCGCTGTTATTATTTAGCAACCGCTAAATTATTATTATTTAGCAACTGCCTTGTGATTACAATTCAGCACGCATCCTACATCCTAGCAGCCTCTTTGTAATTACAATCCAAACATGCCACATATACTATTGCATCCGCCTTTTGAATATCATCTAGTCAAACACACAACCTACATTCCGAAGAAAGATTACGAGTGTTTATACACGCGCCCTATGTATGCATACTCACAAACATACTAACAAACTGGGATTGGGGTTTAAGGTTTAGTTGCGAACATAGACAAACACAAACAAAAACATTATTTGGGCAATATTTTTAAGTAGTATCTCACTTTCCTGCAGATGAGGGTGGCCCCAAAGAGGGCGTTTTTGAGTTTTTGCACACCTATTATCGATATTTCACTGGTCGATCTCCACAAGCAGCTTTCTTACACTCCATCAATTTCCCGAGGATTGATGAAGAAAGAGAGATGAGAGGAATGATGTACATCACTTTCCTAATCCTCTGTTTGAGAGCTTACGGTCTTTCGTCTTTGCTGTTTTGATGTTGTACTACTGCTGTTGCAATCCATATCAGTTTTCAAACTACGGTGGGTTTGACACCCTCCTTCGTGACACTTCCATTTCCATATCCAAATCTCCTATCTGGAAGGCCCTACTTCTCCGCTGATGTGATGGCTTGTAGCACTCACAATTTGTTTCACGGTACAGCAGTGACACGTCTGTGACAGTCTAACATGAATCACATCTGTTGACCTTCCTGATGTTACCTCCTCTTCTCTGTCTCACACATCTTATTTTGCTTTAGCACTTCATCCTCCAATGCCGAGAGGACAAGATGATCGTACATTTTTAAATGCATCATTGTCTGTGCGAACCATCGCTTCTCTGCACTGAGCTCCTTGAGTTGACTATTGAGGATATCGTCATGTTGCAGATATACAAAAGTCTTGCAAAGTCTTCGAGTCCTATTTCCGTTCATTCATGGTTTCTTTGTCGAGTTGACAGTGGGTGGTAAGAATATGAATAAACATGGATTTGAGGCGTATTCAGACATTCAGCCATATACGTCTATTTCAGGCGTATACACAGCGTACTAATTAATTTATCCTTAAATAAGTGTAAGATACCCAGCTGACCCCATTAAATATGAGCACTGTACAATTTTTTTATTGTTCATCTAATGGGAAGTATCCATTCAACGCCTTATGTATGCACAGCAAGCTTTATAATTTGCATTTCCGAAAGCGGAAAAGGAGAACACATTTGTCTGGAGTCCCTAAGCGGGAGCGGAGTCCTATTAATATGCGTGTTCTTCTAGCTTGATCCCTTACGTTTCACATTGATTCAGTCCTAAAGCCTAAAATTTTGATTGGTTTCAAGGCCTGATCTAGTATCATGACTTCCATCTCTGGCCTTTCTTTTCTTGCAATGTTTTGATCGCAGATTTGTTAGCCGAAGACTAGTAAAGACAAGTGAAAGCACCGATTTATATGGGAAAAGATAGACGTGAAGACAAACATCCGTCAGATTCGGTATGGAGACCTAAAAGAAACCATGCCTAAGATCGATAGAGAGAAGCGTGAAATAAATTGTTTTCAAGTAAAAACAAGACATCACCATTTGTTAAAAGTCTGCTTTTGTAATAATAATAAGGTTCCTCGAACTTAAAACAGGAAGAGAAAACAAACATTTTTAGGCATAAATATATTTACAGAGGGTTGATAAAGTCAAACAACTTTGTTACCCATCTGTCCTATGGTTTCAGTTAGTGTCAAGTAAGATTTCAAGGAATTGATCTTGGTTAAATTAGATTTACAATGCCCTTTACACAATGTATGGCCATCTCGGGTGATTTGACACGTTGAACAGTCTGAAATAAAATAGATATTGATTAATGGTACCGCTCAGCAACGGTTAGGTTAAATATACTAGAATTAAATTTCGTTTTTACATATTTACCGACCTCTCATAAGCCTGATTCCAAATTGCGCAAGAGTGATTGTATACTGTCAGTTAAATAAACATACCAGTACGAACCCACAAAAAACACACACAGAATGGCACGATCATGTATAATTTGTGTTGAGAATATATTATATGTGGACCTTGTTGTTCACTTGTTCTTTTATGGTTCGTGCTTTAGTTTATTTGTCCGTTTCTTTCCAGTAATATTTATGATAATATGCGCTTAAAAAAAACATCCTGTCAACATGAGCAAATATAATTTAAAGATAATTTAAAGAGACAACACATTATTATTATGCCTTTTAATAAAAATTGTTACATCCTGAAATTATACAATCCTCCACACAAGTTTATCATATCTCAGCAATCCTTATGACATGGTTTTGAGAGAAAAGGAAAGGCAGATATTTCATTATAAATGCAAAACTATACAAAGTCAGAGACAGTAAACTTAGAAGTCGTGATCTACAACCACCTCACTGTTGTGAAAATACGTAAGTTGACGAAATTTCTTCTAAAACAAACGTAACAAGCAAAATCGCCTTTAAAGGAAGAATAGTAAGCCCTCCATAGCTAAAGCGAATTCAACTGTTACTAGCTCAGTGGTCCATATCTCAAAGTTAGAAATTTCGGAGGCAAAAATAAAGCTTTTATCGAAGGGTTTGAGTTTCTGTCTCCGTCCGAAGATATATGACAGAGGGAAGCTGAAAATCTACACAAAGAGTTTAGCCGCCGACTAAGACTCAAGGCCCATTTTGCATTGCAGCCAATAAATATATCAGAGGAAAATATAAGCTGCTATCAACCCATATTCAGAAAGAAATGTAATTGGACCCCACCAAAACGTTCGATTCCAGATCTAGAAGCCTTTATCAACTCAGTTGAAAACGACACTTAGAGACACACAAACCGTACTAACAAATACTCTAATTTGACAAAAGAATAAACAGATGCCGTACACTCACTGTAAAGCAGACCATACATCATAATTAAGCCTGCAGATGAGGGTTCAGCATTGGTCGTTTTGAATCGGGAAGACCAAGACAACTAAGTGACGGTAGGTTCTACCAAAAACTAGACCATGATCCATCACTGGAATATGCAAAAACTATCACTAATATTATTGACGAGGCGTACCTAGTTGGACACATAGACCAGCAAACGAGAAACTACTTAAGCCCAGAAAACCCAAGGGCAGATAAATTGTATATTCTTCATAAAATCCACAAGCAAAGAAACCCGGGAAGAACTATAATCTCCGGTAAAGGGTATGCCACAGAAAGGATATCAGAATATTTGGATTGTTTTATGAGACCACATGTCCTCACCATTATATCTTCAGGACACGACAGATTACCTCATAAAAAGCACAGCGAGCGAACCATTACTGCCAGATACATTGTTTGTTTCCTTAGGCGTCACATCTTTAGATACTAACTTACCGCACAACGAAGGGATAAGTCGTGTAGAGAAGCATGGGGAACTAGAACTGTAGACAATCCCCCCACACACTTCCTAGTCCAACTCCTGGAGCTTGTCCTAAAACTCAATAACTTTGAATTTAATGAAGAAAACTACCTCAAAATCAATGGAACTGCAGTGGGTTCAAAAATGGCCTCTACGTATGCTAATATTGTTATAGGTAAAATGGAGGGTCAACTGTTAGCATCGGTTGAACTTACACTATACCAGTGGGTACGCTTTATCGATGATATAGAAATGAACGCAAACCACATTTTCCTGGACACAACGACCAGACTGATATAAAACACACTCCATACAGACATCTACTCGAAACCAACCGACAAATAAAATTATCTCCTCCCAAGCAGCTTTCATCCAAAACATTGCATTAGGAACATCCCTTATAGCCAGGCACTGAGGATACGCAGAATTTGCTTTGACGATGAAACATTCCTAAAACGGTCTGAAGAGATTTATAAACATTTAGTTTACCAAGGCTTCGACAAAGACCTGATTACGGAGGCAACCCAGAAAAGCTAAGCAAATAAACCACGATAACCTACTAAAATATGAAAAGAAGGAAAAGGCTGATAGGATACCATTTATCCTCACCTACCATGCAGACAAACCCAAAGTAGGTAAAATCATCTGGAAACACTGGTCTATCGTGGAATCGTCGGACAAACTAAAGTTAATCCTCATTAACAAACATGTAGTAGCCTAACGGAGACCAAAATTCCTTAAGGACATGCTAGTCAGGGCGTAGCTAACTCCAATCACTAATCAAGACAACCCTAGGCAATCTGGCCCCTGTGGCGTTAAAAGGTGCAAAGGTGCAAAGCCTGTCAACATATGGTAGAGACCATGACATTTTCTAGCACAGTGACTAGAGAAAAACTAAACATACATGGTCCAAACAAAACGTGCAAATTAGATAATGTAATTTATTTCATCAAATGTAAGATCTGTAGCCTTCCGTATGTCGGAGAAACTGAAAAGCTATAAAAAAGGATCAACCTTCATAGATCTTATCGGATGACAAATGAAGCTGTACAGAAGCCAGGTCGCAGAAAACTTATCTTTCACTTGCCACACTTTCAGTGAATTAATAGTTATTGCAGCTGCTTACAACCCTAACTGGAGTTCCCAAAATAGGAAAGAACTTTGGAACCAAGAGGTTTAAACCAAGAAGACTAGAAAACGACAGCTTGCATAAATAAAATTATCTTTTGCAGCCGATACCTTTTTTAAAATAATTGTCAAAATTTGCCTAATAGCCTATGACGAATACTATAACAATGAAATATCCGGGATATAAGTTGCGCTTACATAAATTTACATATGTTGTTATGGCTCGTCGATTACTAGGACAATACAATTATTGTCCAGTATCAGCAACGAGTTGAAATAAACTTGTTGAAACATAATCGAGTTCAATGGTTTAATTCCAGTAGAAACAGCCATATAATGTTTAGCAAACATAACCATATTTCTGATTTATTTGTTTGTCTTGTCTATGTTATTTATTTGCCTTTGAAAAATACTCATTAAAGAGTTCAAAGCTCTCAGACTAGTTAGATACTAGTTTCTCACTGTTCGTCGTCAGTTTATTGCATTTATCTTAATCAATTCCAGACACACGTGATCCCATTTGGATCCAGTGCACTTGAAATGATTGTTATTTGCCATATGAGTTATATATATATATATATATATATATATATATATATATATATATATATATATATATATATATATATATATATATATATGTGTGTGTGTGTGTGTGTGTGTGTGTGTGTGTGTTTTAGTACAACGAGATCATGTAGATAATTTTCTATCTTTGCTTAACAGCCTATAATAGCCTAACTTTGCTTATAAGATTGACGGAGCGGCGAATCCTTATCTTGAGACGTATTTTAATATATGTGCCCTGATAGTTAATCAGAATCTTAAACATTAGAGGTACCATCAATCATGAAATATAGCGTTTTGTAAAGGTACAATAAACCGTTTCTACGTTCAAGCAAGGTCAATTTCAAAGATCTAAATCGTCAGCAGCACATGAAACCAGTGAGAAATACTGTCCCAAATGTCAAAGAATTGTGATTCAGCATTTTGTTCCATATTCAGATCAAACTGAATACTGCAGAACCTCTGCAAAACAGAACGAAAGAAAGGGAATGTACAACGCTTAAAACTTGCTTGGTAAAAAAATGTGTCTAGTATTTAAGACTTTTCAAGACTTTTTGTAAAGCTGTATCTGATTTTAAGGTATAACTCAATGCTTTCAAAATTAGTTGTCTTCTCATTCGAGTTAATTTGCTAATTTGAGGTGTTTATCACTTGTGGTATCATTGTCTACATTTCTTATTGACATGTTCCCTGTTGTCAATGTTTGAAGTCGGTTACATATTGAAATTGTCGGCATTCAGGACATTTAATTTGATCAATTTATTTACGCAAGTAGATTTGAATATGTCTTCGCTAACTTAATCTATTTTGCATTGCACACGTGCATTCCGCATAAGGACTTAAATTGTTCTTTGCACATGTGCATTTTACAAAATGACCAAAAACTAACCTTTTCTTGAGATCCTCAGATCGTGGTTCGTTACTGTGCAAGATGTTTTGCAAATAAGTGGAAGGTGAACATGGGAAATTATAAAACGAAAACAATGACATCCCCAAGGCGACGTGTCACCTGGCATCCATCATTTACTTGCTTTTAAGTCGAAAGATCAAAAAGGACTAACATTTGACAAACAACTCCAATAATTTGTTTTTAAAAAGAAAGAAAACGCTCAACATTTGAAACATAAACAAGAGTGTTGAAAACATGGCATGTTTCAATAAGGAGTTTACAATAATAAATGTATTCACCACATGATAAAAGGTATGTAAGTTCGCACAGTTCATTAGTTGATAGCCGTTGGTGTCTTCAACATTCCTTTGCAAAAGACATTGATGTTCAGACCTCGTCATTAACAATTAATGATCAATTAAATCAAACCAACAAGGTAAAGACATGTCAGTATATTAAAATATAATCCCGGAGTTACTCTAAATTTTTCGATCAGAAAGTTGACAGATATGCGTTCAGGGCGTACGTTTCTTCCTGTATATTCATGAGACATGAGGAATCTTATGGCAGGCAGCCATTGTTGTAAATAGAGCGCGGGAGATTATCAGACGTGTCTTGCGATAGTAACATTCTTTTAAAGGTGTTTGTGAATGTATGAATAAGTCCACGATCAAACATGCATCTTTGAAAACTAATTACCTTAGGTTCACTTAGTCAGTCTAAAATCGGCTACTCGTTAGCGCACGCAAGTTTCTTGGTAGGTTTCTTAACGCTTTTCTAAGGAAAGGTGAAACAATGCTTTAACATCGTGGGTATTAAATATATATATATATATATATATATATATATATATATATATATATATATATATATATATATATATATATATATATATATAATGCATTTGTATAAGAAAATATAAACTAGTTTTACGGAACAATTCTGCACGAACTTTGGTAGTCCAGTAATATCAAGAGAAAGCGAGTTCATATTTTCCCATACAAGTGCAGTAATCTTTTCTATTATATACTCATTTTGTTATTCTACCTAAGGCCTAAAATTACACTACAAGAAACAAAGTAATTGAATTTATGTTGTATTAAAAAATAAATAAACAACTGTAGATTAATCAATACACAACAACACAATTAATGCGCACATAGCACCACTTAGCTACCTTTGAATTCATCGCGCTGTGGATAGTAGTATAAAAAAGTGTTGGTCTACTTAAAATTGAAATTTAGAGTCATATAGTGAATGAATGCGTATTGCAACTTTTTGCAATTTTGTCTGGAATTAATGGATTTTGTTTTTATGTTGATGCAACTCTATTATACTTTTCTGATTAGTATGGACTAGATTATTGAGTCAATTCAGTGCGGAAATGCACTCGAAATTCCTCTATGGTTTCGGCATATATCAGGGTTTGATGGACATGTCATTCGGATTTGCAGAACTAAATAATGAGGAAATTCAAGTGTAAGTATATTTATCACCATTTTTATTACCAGCTGAAGAACACATATGTTTATCCCCTGTCACTTGCATTTAACTGTTGGAAGGACCACAACAAAGACATGTACCATAAAGTTTGTATCTTCTACTGATAACCTAAAATTGTATCGAAATAGTTACACGGGGAAACTGGCAATGCAACTGTTATATGACAGTCAATCTAGCCAGTGGACATAATTCCTTTTCGTCCTCTTGGATTATTGGTTCTGAAGTTCTTAGTTTCCAACCAAAGCCTTGAGTTGCATGTTTATCTCGAATCTAGTATTTCGACAGACTTGTAAAATGGTACATCTGAGAGAGGCATGCGACAGCCGTTGGCCTCAATACGATTTTTATGCTGTATTTTTATAGACCCTAGATAGCATTCGCCATAGCCTGAACCATTATATCTGGGAAAAAATTTGAATATTTCTTCTAAATAGCTGTTTCAAACGGTACTTTCTTTTACTGATTTGTTGACATTGCGAATATCACTTTCATGCGTGTGTTTGTTTAAAAGTTTCGTTTCTGACTCCGTGATCTCAACCAAATCGTCAACGTTATCATCTGTACTTTCAAATGGACGTGACAGCTTGTTTAGTTAATTCGCAAAGTTAATCAACCAAAACCTAGAGTCTACTATATTAGTGTACATGGCTTCTTTACAATGTAGTTTCTAATACACTATACTATTTATAGGCACACATTTCGTCTATGTGTGTGATTTATAAATTTGTTCAATATATTACATGCAAAACAAAGTTCGCACTAAGTTTGTAAGAAACGGAACAAAACAGTTTAACCATCTGTTTTAATTTTTCTTCTCAACAACAGCTTGATCAGAACGTGATTACTTAAGTACAAAAAATGTAATAGTGACAGATCATTAATATATATAAGAGAAGCGGTTTGAGTTAATAGTTTATATTTACAAAAGAACAATTCTCTGTTCTGACGGATTACTGGCAATATTTATGATGCAGAAAAATAAAGTGACCATATATAATTAGCAAAGATTTAGTTGCAGACATTTGAAATATACATTTTTGTGATCGTGCAAAAATACAACGTTGCTTTAATGGAGTTTGGTGATAAGCTTAAATTTGTTTTTGATATTCTACATCAAAGATACAAAGGCAATTAAAGTATCTTCACTAACACTAATCTCAGTTTACAAGGAGAGATTATATAAAGTGAAAATAAAATAACATTTAAAAAATGTTAATGTGTCACACATTAGCTTGATGAATTGGAAGGTACTTACATGTTCGTGAGATAGTACAATATGTTTTCAACCCAAGCACGTTTATCGTTACGCATAGGCAATGCTGTTTTAATGCCGATATTTTTATAAAGTGGGTTTGGTTAAGTAAGCAAGTTTTACATTTAGAGCTCTACATTCTTTTCATCGTATTTATACGCATTTTGTGTTGTCTCTGAATGAGAATAAGGAAATAATTGTCCTAAATCCACGTTACTATTCACTCTGATTGTCAGTAACCTCAAACTTAAAACATCAAGAAACTGTTTTATTCATTTTTAAGATGCCTAATAAGTTGCCATTGTTAGTAATCACCAGGGTTATAACACTAGATATTATCCTTCACGCCATTGTTCAAAATGGACACAAAGGTATCAATTATTATACGTCAATAGTCTCATTCAATCAACATATTTACTCTGTTATATTGCTATAATGTTGTAAATCCAAGTCAAATTGGTTTCTTATAAATACAAATAACTACTAATATCAAATAACAATAAGAGATTTATGTTCTGTGACCATTGTGCATTCTAGACGGTACTCAGTCTATATGATGTGTATGAAAGAGGTCAGATTGATGTGGTCTCTAAGTATCTTCCTTTTTTCGTCAGTCTAGTGATTGTTTAAGTTTGACATAATGCCTTAGTATGGCCGATCTCGTGATTTTTCTAGTAGCAAATATTTTGATTGCTTTATTGCTTTATAATTATAATTTGTTGATACATTTATTATCTATTTAATGCGCGTGTGCTTCCAAGTTGAAAATATAACTTGTACAGCTTCCTTAAAATTCACTGTGGTTCAAAACTCTCCAAACAGGGACTTCTAACCTTCAATAAGGGACCAAGTTGTATGTGTTTGACACAGTAGACTATTCGTACGGAAAGAAACCGTTAACGAGACTTCGACACGTGTGTCGGGTGTATCGCGTAACACATACATATCTTGTTATTGTTTTTTAATATAATGAATGGAAAATACGTTCATTTTAGCAATGTCAATACGATATTAGTGTTTATTATGAATATAAATACTTGCATTTTGGTCAGTGAGCATGCACATTTCTTTTGAGTGTGCTATTCCTTCAAAGTTAGCACTGACTGTAGCTTCTTGTCTTGGGCTGATTGTAATATATTTCCTCATCAGTCTGAGCATGTAATATTTCACAATGACGGCTGTACACTAAATGTATAGAACACCAACTATCAATTTGGCGCCCTGCTCTAAAAGTACTGTCATACTTATTCCGGAATTGAAGTATATGAATCGCACTTTTGTGCAAATGTGTAATAAAGCTGAATTGTTTATACCATTATTTATACAATTGACAATTGATAAAATGTCACCTATGATGATCACAATGACAAGTTTATTTATGGTACTGCCGTCGCGGTCGTTCACTATCCTATATGCTGATCCGCAACACCAGAGTCATAAGACATGCCTTTTTATTAAAAGAGCTATGTAAATGTTTATAACAAGGCATTCCCGTAAAGAGTTTGAGATAATAATTTTTCTATCCGTCATTGTTTATACGTAGCAAATTGTTTATTAGGCTCGTTTTCAAGCAGAATATATAAATATATACTTAAAGCATAAGGCAACCTAGACACAGATATATCATCCTCACATTAAACAAATACGTAAGTGGAGCCAAGTCCATATACTTCTGGAACGTCATTTTGTACAACTAAGTCCGGTTTTACACATTATCCTGGGTAATACATAGGGCTGACGCCCTGTTATAATTGATTGGGTCCCATCGCAGGTAATAATCGTTCCATTTAATAATGATGTAACTACATGTGATACGTATATATACATAAAATTGTAGCAAATTCCTGAAAATGATAAAAAGACTGGGACAGTGTCATTGCGAGAAATTATATAAACAAATGTATATTTTAAAGCAATAAATATGTCAATATTAAGAGAAAGAGAAATCAGTTTGCTTGCACTTTTTGACCTATTTCAATGAGTCATAAAAAGTATCCCACATTTTTTAAATGTGTTTTGTTATACTTAGATATTTAAATTCAGATCGCTCTTGATTAAATGACATCAATTTATTTCTGGTCATGATGTGAGCTTCGACATTACTTCCAAAGGAATAAACACAATATCATTCTGACGGATTAAATATCCACACAAATAAAGGCTTTATAATTTCTTCTTGTACTTTTATATGAACATATACCTCGGATGTTAGGTTATCGTGTCTTTTTTTTGAAGAAAAATAATCGGTATTGTTATAATGTTTCTCATGTTATCAACAATATCGGAGGTTTCCCGGGTTCATCATCCGCCATTTATACTGGCCGCCATGTAAAGCCTATGGTGCGCTGAGAAATAGAGTTAAACCAAAAACAGCAACAGCAACAACAATTATTCGGATAACATACATTGCTATAATGTTTCTTGTGGTTAATTCATTGTTTCCCCTTTCGGAGTGTCAAAGCGTGGACTGCCTTTCAAATATGTAATGAATAGAGCCAATAATCCTTATGTGGGCATTAAACGCTAGCGTCTACCAACAGAGGATCCACAATTTTAAAATTCAGCATTGATTGCCCAATTAAACTGCAGTTTTAATATCCTCTCCAGTACACTATATCTGTTCGTTCATTGGATTTGGTTAATTTTCATGTTTTTATCAATATGTATGATTGACAATTTTTTCAACGGTAATTGAGGGTTATGCTTGAGACACTATGGATGATTATAGGATTTGAACATTACGCATTTGACAGTATGGTGGTCTATGGAATCTTAACAATACCATCAGGAAAGCATGGTGGTCTATGGAATTTTTAACATTACCATCGGGACGGTATGGTGGTCTACGGAATTTTAAAGTTACCATTCGGACAGTATGGGGGCTATGAAATCTTAATATCACGACTGGAACAGTATGGTAGTATAATGAATTTTTAACGTTGCCATTAGGGCAGTATGGGGGCTATGGAATCTGAACATTACCATTGGGACTGAATGGGGGCAATGGGGTTTTAATATTACGATTGGAACAATAGAGTGGTCTATGGAATTTTTAACAATACTATTGGGACAGAATGTGGCTATGGAATCTTAACATTACAATTGAAACAGGTGGTATATGGAATTTTTAATATTGGGATTGGGATAGTACGGTTGTCTATGGAAATTTTAACATTACGGATACTGCCAGTTGGGGCTAGTTATTGTTCGTTTCCTAATTAAATATTATCTACAATGCGGTGACATCCTGGGGTAATTGGAACAGATTTTAATTTGTCTTTGCTGTTTTGCCTGTAATGATGCAAACGTACCCGTTTATAATCAAAAGTTTGTAAAAGTAATTAAATATAAATTTCATCTGCAAATGTGTACGAGACATTGCCCTCGCTTTACTCTTTTTCAAATATGGTCTTATTATTACTTACAAAACTTAAACAGCTTGAATGGCATTGAGACTAATATATTGATCCATTATCTCTTCTTGAATTTTAATAACTAGTGCAACAATAAACGTCTCTGAACGCCAGCAAAACAATGTCACCTCAACTATTGCACACTAGTATTTAATAAATGTCTAATCTGTGTCATTTCCATTGAACAATTAGTTTTATTCGTTATCAAACCGCACAGAACATTCTTGCATATAGATTTCTGCAGAATTTTCCATCCTATTGCAGAGTGGTTTTTATTCATTTTAATTTTTGCATTTTCTTAACATAAAATAATTCATAACATCCCTATCCAAAAGATATAATCAATGCTTGAAAAATGCAGCTTATTTTGTTTCTTTTATAAATATTATATAAGAATGTAAAATATGCAAACAAGTGCTATAATGCCCTAATAAGTAAAAGAACATGTCCAGCAAAGAAAGAAGTGACTTGTCCATCTATTTTCAAAAGTCAGTTAATTACACTGCTAGTGATAACTTTTATCAAAAGTTAATTTATGATCAGTAAGGTACTTTAGAGATAAATATTTGGTTGTGCTGGTTGCAGAGGTCTCCCTCAATTTCCAAGGAGGCATAATTAACTGATACTGCGTATCATGTATGAACAAATCATTTAACAAATCCTTTGTATTCTTCCACCAAAAGGCGGACACGGGAGTTTTTGTAGAGTTTACAAAATATTTTGCTGGATAAAGTATCAGTGAAATAGTTATAAAATCTTTCGTCCATAATTAGTAATCATAAAGTTCGTCATGGTAAAAATGATTGCATCACATAAGATCAACATTGCCTATACAACCCTACTGAAATAAAGAAAAAAGTTAAAACAACATTCTCTTTCGCAGTATCATATTTTTTAATTATGTTTTTACCTTTTGATAATTTAAATGAATTGCAGATTATCTGGCACTAGTTTGGATTGCTACTTAAGTAGGTGCTTTAGGGTCAAAGCAAGTGTAATAAAATGTCTTTCCCAAGAATAAGGGTTTCTGTTTCTATCTGCTTTGAGTGATAACTTGAAAACATTTAAAGACATCACTTTTAAAATTAAAAATCAACAGAGGAGGAACAAAACACAGGAATGAATCCTAAATGATTGTGTGCTGGATGCTTTGTAATCGGCTCATTATTTTCTATTCCTATCACTGGGGGTAAATTTATTACGTATATAATACTCTAAAAAAACCAGAAAAACAATAGGCAAATATATAAATTTAAAAATATGCTATCTCAAAATTTCCTTAATGAGAAATATGACAGTTTAGAAATTCTCTGCTTGTTTATGCATTATCATATCCCAGATTCAGGTGACAGTTTTGGACCGTTATGATTGATTTGTATGCATCGTTTGACTAGTGAAATAGTTTCTCTTTGTTTTGGGTCGGAATAGTCGAATAAAGCCCAGAAGAACATGATTCGTATGATTTTCATCCACTTCTGCAGGGTTACGACACATTAATTATCTTCCATAAAATTAACGGATACAATACAATGGCATCGTTCCTCAAGAGAAACGATCAAAGCATAGCTCATCAACAAATAATTGCAAATGCTATCGTGTGGGGATTTTTATCAATAGTTATGACTGATGTGTGAATTAATGAACAGATATTATCCGTATATGGATGTATCAGCAAAAGTGATCAATCATTGGATTTATCAACAAATATCATCAATGTATTGTATTGTACAAAGCAATAATGAGATTGCTTTAGATTTGTCATATATTTAATGACACTATATGTTTAGGTGGAAAATAAAATAAATACCATGAACAGACCAATGACCAATCGATGGATTTATGAAGATTAATACTGTATATATCGTGGTACCCTGATGATGTACAAGAAAATGCCTGATCCTCCGCTTTCGATGAGTCGGTATAAAATGATCAAGTGAAGTCCATTTTGTTGGTCCAGACCTTTTGTCTTCTCACAATCGATTAAATTCATCTCTCAATTACTGAGTTTGGGTTACGCAAATCCGACCGAGTTCGACAATTCCCCAATTATAGTTAATTTCCACCGATATTGTTATAACTTTTATCGTCTGATGCGTTTAAACTAGTCTTATTTATTTTCTAGAATCGAACTTATATATTTTTAAAGTTTTCTTTTAACTTCTGTAAGCTATATTTACCCTATGCATGTTACCTGTTATTTATATTCCCTCCAATGAGACATTTTCATTCGACTCATGTGTTATTCACTAAGTGCCTTGTTCCTGTGTTCTTCTTCTTCTTCAAATACCATTGAATACATTGTTTCCTCTAAACCTACAAATTCAGTAATAAATTTTCATAATGTGCCAAATTTTTAATTTACTACATATACTAAAATTGTTTGTTCTCCGGATTAAGGATCATCTTGATATTTAGCGTTATCATATTTTGTGTACCTTCGTATCCATCATCGATACATTTTTCAAGTATTAATGCGTCTGTACCAGTATAGAACAATTTGATTTTGTTACATTATGTTACTTGTTACATTATCATAATACATTAATGCATTATCACGTTTTATAAACCAGATTTAATAATGCCAACTCAATTAGTTTTTTAAGCGTCATATTTATACCAAGAAAAAAATATGCTGAAAAGAAATTTCCTATAAAATTATAGTGCTGAAATTGGTGGCTTGCGAATGATCTTCCATCTGCTCTATCCGCTCTGCATATCTGCTTTATTTCCATATTCCACTGGCAAGCCGGGCAGAACATTATTGATTAGTTTATAGACATTAGACTCATAATCAGTACATTCATGTTTTAGGTAACCAATTAGTTCTATATCATGAGTAATAGGTCACTGAAGACAAGTTTTCTGGTTTGAATTTAATAATTCTATGAACTTTTGTGACTTTAATTCTAGCTCTGCAGATGATTTAACTATTCTGTAAAACAAAACCTATTTGTATGCTTTAATTACATTAGGTAATGGGTGGTGTACTCTACCTATTCCCTTTTAACATAAACAACTCGCTTGATAATCTGATAGTTTACTTTGATAGTATCAGGTACTAAGGAGTAATCACTATATGCAACATGCAATATTGGAAGATATTTTAGATCAAGCCCTAAAACGTGTCATGTAGGATAATATTTCATCAATATGTATTTCTTCCGGATAAATAGATTTTAGTCCTTTATACGAAAGAGGTTGTTTCATGAACTAGTAATTTACTTGATTTGGGTCAGTGTTATCTTTAATTTGTATCCTGTCTATAAATTCATATCATTATATATCATTCTTTGGAAATTAGCTTACAATCATCAGCTTTCAAATCTTTGCTTACATTTTCAGATCCGTCCATAATAAACCTCGTACTCTCAAGGAGTTTAACTTGCCCCATAAAAAGAGTCCCATATTGTTCCACATTCTCAGTTATTGGTTTTAATTTATTTTCTTTGATGCTATTGCAATTTTTTTCACACGACTTTGTTGCATTTATGTTACCATGCTATCTTCCATGAGCACTTTTTCCTCGCATGTGTGGCACTGTTTTAGTTATGAATATTGCTCTTTACTCTTGTGACTTTTCCCAACCCAAAAATTAATTGTTTTGCGAGGTTTCCAAAAATATTATAGCTTCTACAGTTTAATATTCATAACCTCAGTGGTATATTAAGCTAGTTTCCATAGCATAATAGCTTCCAAATTATATTTAAGATTGATAGTTTCTATAGTATATTGATATATAGTATATTTAAGATTTATAGTTTCTATAGTTTATTAAAGTTGGCATTATCTATTGCAAATTGATAATTTCTATTGTATATTAAAAGTGATAGTTTCTATAGTATAATGATAGTTTCTATAGTATATTATATTTATAGCTTCTATAGTATATGAAAATTGATAGTTTATATTGTGTATGAATAGTTTCTATAGTATATTAAGATTGATAGTTTCTATAGTATATTTAAGATTTATAGCTTCCATATTATATTGATAGTTGATACAGTATGTTTAAGATCGATAGTATTTATAGTACATTAAGATTGATAGATTCTATAGCATATTAAGATTAATAGTTTTTATAGCAGATTAATGGTTTCTATGGTATCTCAAGATTGACAATTTCAATAGTATATGTATAGTTTCTATTGTATATAAAGATTGATAGTTTCTATAGTATTGTTTTTAGTTTATATTGTATATTTAACATTTATAGCTTCTATATTATATTGATAGATCCTAGAGTATATACAAGATTGATATTTGCTAAGGTATATTAAGATTGATGGCTTCTATAGTATAATAAGATTGATTGTTTCTATCGTTTATGGATAGCTTTTGTAGTAAATTAAGATTGATAGTCTATATAGTATATTAAGACTGAAGATTGATAGTTTCTATATTATACTGAGATTGATAGTTTCTATAGCATATTTAAGACTTTTAGCGTCTATTTTGTATTGAAAATTTCTATAGTATATTTAACATTGATGGCTTTTATAGTAAATTATAATTGATAGCTTTTATAATACATGAATTGTTTCTAGAGTATATTAAGATTGACAGTTTCTATAGTGTTTGTATAGTTTCTATAGTATATTTAAGATTAGTAGCTTTTATATTATATAGATAGTTCCTATAGTTTATTCAAGATTGATAGTTTCTAAAATATATTAAGATTGATAGCTTCTATAGTACTGGGATTGATAGTTTCTATACCATAATAAGATTGATTTTTCCATAATACATTAAGATTGATAGCTTCTATGTTATATTTATATTCTCTATAGTATATTAAGATTGATAGTTGATATAGTGTATTGATAGTTTCTATATTATATGTTTAATTTCTATAGTATTTTAAGATTAATAGTATCTAAAGTATATTAAGATTGACAGTTATATAATACTAGATAGTATCTAAAGTATACTAAGATTGACAGCTATATAATACTAGATAGTATCTAAAGTATATTAAGATTGACAGTTATATAATACTAGATAGTATCTAAAGTATATTAAGATTGACAGCTATATAATACTAGATAGTATCTAAAGTATATTAAGATTGACAGTTATATAATACTAGATAGTTTCATCGCTAATGGTCAGCGTGGGAGCATACGAACTGATGATGGTGATATACCATGACTAGAGAGGGGGGATGCGGAGTTGCATCAAGCTTTCGTTCACATGCGTAGAAACCATCGGGAAGTGACGCAAAAGTGCAGTACGAATTTTAAAACAGACACCGTGGATTCTTTGTTCATCTTCTGTTTTCCCCTTCAAGAAGAAGGTGTAGCCATCCTCGGGTTCGCAGACAGATCCTACATCGGCTAGACGTGTCTCGCTCAGAGCGGCAATATCAATCTTGTATCGGTCCAGTTCTCTGGCTATGAGGGCTGTTCTTGTCTGAGATCTTGGTTGATCTTCTTCGTCCATGAGTCCATGATTTTGCGTACGTTCCATCTACCGAGAATGACTTTGGTTTGTGCATGCTTATGGTGTCCACCGCATTAAGCGTTAACTGCCAACTGGAGCTAGCCGGCCAGTTAGTTTATAGGAGAGGCAATTTTTAGGACACCTTTTCTAATCCCTTCCCTTATTAGGGTTAGCAATTCTGACCTAAAGAGGGCTGCTCAGTCGTCTGGGATGCTGCCGGACTTCTTTGTCTTTGCTCTCCTGGTAAAAAATAACGACCACTTATCCACAGACCGTCTTCGTGTAGGTTTGGAACTACGACTGCCAGTAGTAACCTCTACCTTTCGCTTCGTCCCTCCCCCATCGCCGTTGGACTTTGAAGATACGCAGTGAAGAGCGTTACACAAGAAAAACCTGCTCGTGAAGGAGATTATGGTGAAGATGCTGTTGCGCTAGAACAACCTCACCCTCTCGGCGCAGAGTCCAGCGGCACGATATTTCGTTACGACTGGAAGCTTCTTTGGCTGCAGTCGATGGCCAGGTCTTCTTTTGTGCTCCGATGTTCCCTCTGCACTCCACAGTGCATTGCTGAACTGCCTTCCTGGCCGTAGGATCTTCTGATTGATCTCATCTGCCCAGTCAGCCGGAGCAGTCTTCATATGCTGGGTTGAGAAAGTACCTAAAATCTCCGTAAGGCTAGAGACCTACCTAGTACTCTCACCATGTTCATCGGGCCAGTCGAAGCGGCTTCCCAGGGTGTGGCCGCTGTCGCATACAAACAGCTAATAGGAGCCACATGTGAGAGTTAGGAATCAGGGGCGGGCCAATGTGGATGAACTACCCTTAAGAAGGCACAACATGTTCCAACAATCAGTGGTACTATCTCTCCCTGAGATCCCAAACAGCCCTGTTTTTATTATTGTGATCTAATAACTTAATGTTTTCCCTCTCATCCTGCAAGTGTTAATTCTTTTCCAAGCTGATTTCCCAAAAGTACTAGTAGATACAAACCTGATGTCTTTGCTAACGTAGGTAACATAGGAAGAACCGCCCCACCCCTCTTTTTTAATTATGTCCGTGAAAATGTTATATCTAAAAATATTAATTGTTTTTTTCTTCTTCTGGTAATTATATTGATTTGCGGATTTGTTCATGTTAATTTACCTGATTTTTCTAAATTATTTTTTCTCAGGTCTTATAGCAAGTTGTCTTTTTAGCGCCTATTCTGGTTCTTTTATCAGTTTTTTAGTGTTAGCTTAAACTCAATACGAATTCAAGGATAGGTCGCTTATTATTAAATAATGTTGAATTCATTTTTTCGAAGCCAATTGTTTAGTTACATGTTTTGATGTATCATATAGCATAAACCGCTCCTGTGTCTGCTGCCAGATTTAATTTGGCAGTATATTTCATAATGTTGCTGCCATTCTTTTGAGCAAGCGCTTTTACAAAAGGTTAAATAGCGACAAAGGTAGAGCCAGTTCGTTTCGATATATATTATCAATTTATATTTAAAATTTTAATTTCTCTTCTTTGAAACCATAACAGTCCGTAATTATGTTTTAGTAAGAAAAATTCTATGATATCCACATTTTTTCATGAGGTTTTAGTATTATTTTCAGTGGTTTATTTTTAATACAAATATTTGTAATGTTTCTTTTTGTTGATCTGATAATAATACAGGAAAGTTGGTATGCTACACGTCGTTACTGTAACATTCAACTTAACGTTTAATGCATTTAATGCTAGGAAACGGTCACTAAAGGTAATAGCATGGCAATGATATTGGTACCTGCTAGTGAATTGTCTCAGTTTTTCTATCATCCAAGCTAACAACAAATTGAAATAAGAGATATGTGGTTCAAAATTTAACAAATATTCAGATGTGCTAGCGTCAAGATCTGTGGGTTTATTTTTGGCATTTTTTAACATCATGCTTGCATAATCACTATTTGTTTCAATAAAATTGCATTTTAATGTCGACTCAAGATATTGAACACTATATATTCTAATAAAACTTTGTCTTAACTTTGCATGGTTTCTTCTGGGTTTTTCCTTGTGATATGGCTGCAAACTACAATGCAATAAACATATGTCTTGGTAACTGTTCTGATGAATTCTTGGTGATTTTCTCCATGTTTCATTTAATGCGTTAGATTTTGTTTTCTGTCTATATATTTTCAGTAGTTCACTCATTTGGCATTGACAGCAAATCAATTTGTTTCAATATCAGTTGATGTTGACTGCGATAAAAATCAAGTTTGGGCATCCACAAGATAATGTGATAAATGTTAAACCTACCTTCAGCTACTCCGTCTGTTCTCATATAATGTTTTCAATAGGATTTCTGTCGAAAATTATGGAATGTTTGACACCACGAAATACAGTATTTCACGACACACAAACTCTGCTAGACAATGGTAAAAATGAATCATAGATTCAACCATCAGTAGCTTTCATTTTGCAACGCAAGTAGTATAGGCAGAGTTTTAAAAAGCGTTTGTCATGTAATCCTTTAGCAGGATATCCGTTTGCCACCGTTACAACTGGTATCAAATCGGTTCAGCCTATTAATTCTTTATAATAAAAACCCACACCAATTCCACTATATTTAAGCCATGACATGTTTGCTGCTGAAGATAATTATTTGAACATAATGCAGTAGAAGCAGAAGTGTTAGAGGCGCCCCGAGAGGATGTTCTTTACTGGATTCCTTTTTTTGCCACAGAACGCAGGTTTTATGTCAGTTGACAAACTCCATCACACTTTCGCAACATCTAAATATAAGTTTTGTGTAGAGCTGATTCCATTACATTATGGTACGGTAAAATACTATGAAAATGTCAGCTACAGAAAAAGCTCCCCACAACGCTCCTCCCTCTTCACATGTTGCCTGTGCCCATCTCAGTCCATTTACCACCCCGTCGCGCCACCACTGTTATGATATTAGTACTATCAGGGTACTAGCTTGTGGCATATATAAGGATATTTGCTAAATCACATGATCATCAATCACATATGTGGCACTATGAAGAAGACTTCATTCATTATTAATTATTGGTTAATTTTATTGCAGCTTTCAAAGCAAGATCTGCTGTGGCGTCCCATTGTAATGTACTTCAAATCTGAACGAAACCATTATGTAGTACTAATTGCGTATCTTCATCCATCATTTCCATGATAAAGATCATTTTAATTCATACTATTAAAAGCAACCAAACGTTATTCAACCATGTCAAATATACTAACTGATCCATCGACGGGTAAATATTAGAAATATTAAAATATGATGACACAACGTTCGTCACACACACACACACACACACACACACACACACACACACACACACACACACATATATATATATATATATATATATATATATATATATATATATATATATATATATATATATATATATATATATATATATATATACACACATATTTATATATATATTTAAATATTAGATAATATTAAGGGAGTATTGTTTGCATTACTTCTAAATTGACTATGGTCCTGTCTTTTCTAAATTACATATTTGTTGTAGGCAACAAGATAATGATTGTTGTTAATTGTTAATGAACTTATAAGATTATAACTATTTTATGGTATTTTCTGAGTTATCTGGGCGGCAATATAATAATAATAAGTTGGGCGTTGAGTGGGTGGGTACAAAATCAATAACGACAATACCGTTTAAATTTGTCTGGCAATATTGATTGTAATTTCTGAAATAGCAACACCAATAAATAGTGCATTGAATTGAATGATAAGAGAATAAAATTAAAATTAAATCACCAATTTTGAATTGATTTATTAATCCATGTAAACACCAAGTTCAATAGTGATAATAACTAAACCATTCCGAAGTTAATAATTGGAAGAAGCATATACCAAGTAAAGACCAACCTTTTTAATAATTTATTACTTAAATACTTTAATTGTGATAAACGTATCAAAGATACTAGCAATGATGACCAACCAAAGTTTACATTTTGACAGAATTATAGGACACCTTTGAGTACGAAACTAATTATAAAATAATTATAAAATAATTATAAAATAAATATTAAATGTCTTACCCTGCTTGATAATGATCCGCATAAATAATCATGTTTGATGATCGTACAATTAGCCAGATTCCGTCTAGCAAATGCCGTCGATTGGCGGGACTCGTCGACACTCGGTAGATTCTCCATGTCCGACATCGGTTCGGCATCAAACACCGTCACTTTGTTTAATTGACGAAAATTAATACAGAAGCGATTAGTACAGTCATTTTTTCCTGACAAGGACAACGGGAGATGAATATAGCGAATTAGACGGTTCAATCACCCCCAAATCTAGCATTTTCCTAACCTATTCATCCACAGTCTCTCGCGCATTAAACGGAACTGGGAAACCCTTATTCCACATTCTTTAATTTTAGCTCTACTAGGGTTGTGCATCTTGGTCTATCAGTGAAAACATCAGAATACTTTCCTATGAGCTCTATGATCTGCCTACATTGATCTTTCTGTATCTCTGCACATACATTCACCTGTTCTATCCTTTCTCTTTCACTCTGCAAGGGATATTCCAGTGGAGCATCTATCTCAAGCTCTCCCTATACCGCGTCATCTTCGATAGTCGCTGAACATACAACATTTACTACCACTTTCTCTATCACTTCTTCACACCTTTCTACAGGTTGTATGGGCCTGACAATGTTCACAGCCATTCTTTTGAAAGGTGTGCCGATCAAGAGCATTTGGCCTAGGGGAACACGTGTAACTCGACCCTTAGACACATTTTTCTGACATACGTCACAAAACCGACAATACCTATTAATATTACTATTTACACCAGGCCAGAAAAACTCCGCGAGTACTCTCCTGATAGTCTTTTCCGTACCCAGATGACCTGCCATGCTAGATTCATTGGCTACCCTCAATACACGAGACCGGTATTTTTGAGGTACCACTAATTGCAAATATTTCTTTCCCCTTGTGTAGCAAACTCCCTATGAATTAACCCATTTCTTTTAATAAACTTCGAACTACTCCCTTCTTTACAGCGTTTATTGTAGTTAGACGCGATTTTATCATTAATCGAATTCGCGGATGTGTCGCGCTCCTGCTTCCGGAGACATTCGTCACGCGAGATTCCTTCAATTGATTCGGGGACGATTAACTTCCGTAACGCGTATTTCTCCCGCCGGGTTTGCGCTCGCGTTTCCACGGCTAGAGCTAGGGGTGTTTTAAAATCTTTCATAATCGGCAGACGAGAACCTTCAACGTTGCCGATTGTCAGATCGTAAATTGGATTATCCATACAGTTCCGGTCAAGAAAGGAGTTTAAATCCTAACTCTTGCAGCAGGTACGCGATCGATCGTCTGATCGAATAGCATGCATGGAGCCTCTATCCCCAGCATTTGGGTATCCTTCCAGAGACTACGTTTGATAACCACACCTGTGCAACCGGTATCACGTAAAACTCTGATCGCCTGACCGTTAACAGTACCGTTCACTGTTGCTACACGCGCTTCCGGGAACATACACGTACCAAATAGAGGAATATCTTTATGAAATCTATCGGAACCCGTTTTTTGCTATCTATTGCTACGGCTGCATTATGAATGGGACCCTTTCTTTTAGGACACTTTGATTTTTCATGGCCCCATTCGTTGCATGCATAGCATTGTACACCTTGACGTCTTGTTTCTCTGTCATATTTATCCATCTCAGTTGGTTTCGCTGGCTCTCTGGGAGTCAAACTCTTATACTGATTCCCATACATATCTTTCGAAACCACGTTTTGAGTTCCACCATGTACTTCAGCGAAATGACCTGTCTGCTTAGCCATGTATTGAACGTCTGTGAACGCTTTTTCCTTAAGAAATTGGTTCAACTCCCGCCCTAATATACCTAATAACTGATCTCTGAGCAATAAATCCACTAAACCCTCAAACGTTTTGTCCACCTTAGCATATTCAATCCAGTGTTGGCAGTAATTATCTATTATAGCGATAAATTTCCCAAAGGTTTCCCCCTTTTCAGGTTTATTATACCTAAACCTTTTCCGGAAACCTTGTTCTATCAATTCATACCGTTTTAGTAGTGCTTCCTTCAGAGCGTCGTAGTTAAAACACATCGCTACTAGGAAGTCGCGAGTGTACGTCGAGAAACTTACATTTTAACAAAGCACTGAGATGAAGAGCCCAATCATCTCGCTTCCATTTCTGGTTATCGGCATACCGCTCGAACCGATGAAGATAACTATCCATGTTATCTTTTTCATCGTCAAAGAAAGGAAATTTAGGGTCTCTTATTTGCTAGAGGCAGACTCCTGTTCTACTCTTCTAGCGTTTGCAAACTCTGTCTTTCGTACTATCTTTGTTTATTTCTTTCTTCTATCTCTATAACCTCTAAACTTGCCTTTCTTTCTAACTCCAATCTTTCCTTTTTCAGTTATTGTTCCATTTCCGATCTTTCCCTATCTAGTTCCTTTTCTAATACCAATCTTTCCTTTTCCGATTCCCTTTTAATTGATGTTTCATTTCCAACCTTTCTCTTTCTAATATCAATCTTTCCTTTGCCTATTCCCGTTTCTCCCTTTCGAGTTGGTGTTCCCTTTCCAAATCTTTCCTCTTCCAATTCCCTTTCTAATACCCTTTTCTCCTTTACGAGTTGTTATTTTGTCTCTGCAATCTTTCCTTTTCCAATTCCATTTCTTTTGCCCGTTCATCTCTTTCTTTTGCTTGCTCTTCACTTATGAATTTCCTAAGATTTTCCCCTTCATAACCCAGTTGTTTTCCTAATTCAGCCAGTTCCTTTAGCGAAGCCATGATTGTCTGGTGATAAGAACTAAATACAGTTGTTTAGAGGATGGAAACCACAATTAACAATCTTAGATATCAAGGCAATAAAAACTAAATAAATGTGTACATGCAGGGAACCCCGCACCTACTAAAACAAAATCACATGTCCAAAAGTCCACAGCATACAGCCTGCCTATTGTTTAAATACAGTGTACTGGTAGTTCATTCAATCCAAAGCATCCCACTTGTGACACGAATTGTAGCAGGATAGACCTGAATGGTTGTCTAGATCAAATGACAACACAATACAATGTGATGAAATATGGAAGTTTATGATATGAATTAATATAACTATATACACTACAAATACAGTGATTCTTTCACGCTCTAAACATACGTCCTTCAAATACTCCACCCAAACATTCACAAATAGGAAAACAAGAAATGATTCATGTAATCAAATGTATTACGGTAAGATTCGTATGATCTCACGTAATGGAAGTGAGATTCAAATAATCTCATGTAATGTCAAGTTATGAAAGTGAGATTAAAAAAATCTCATGAAATGATAATAAGATTCAAATAATCTGTGATGAAAATGAGATTCACATAATCTCATGTAAGTTTGTGTAATGAAAGTGAGATTCAAATCATCTCAAGCAATCAAATGACCCTATTGCACTCAGCTGAAACAACAATCAATTGAAACAAACCAGATGACTCGGTCATTTGTACAGCCGTATGATTCATAAGTATTTGTAAAAACTTGCAAATGTGCCCGCTGACAAAGCGCAGAGTTCTCCCAAAGTATCTGGTTGGCCCACACTTGTATCGGCCGCACACACCCTTCATGGATCCACCATGCGCACAAATTTACAAATTAGCGGTTTCGTCTTCGTATGGCTTTGATGGTTGCATCATCTTCCATATCCATACAGACATACAGACGGCCAGACAGACAGCATGATATACCCACACACACATACGCACCGACAGCACTCTGCTAAATTGGGTTGGCACACATTGTATTGGCTACGCCCACCCTTCATGGATCCACCATGTGCACAGACATGCGTATAGACATACGTACAGACAGGTACCGACAGGTACAGACAGCCCTATGGCTGGGGAACAAAAATGGAGAAGGTTCACTCCTTGACAAGATCCAATGAACAGTGTGTCAGTTAGAAAACAAACTTGCCTTAAATCTACAGGAGCGTGAGTATTGGTAAGGGTAGAATACCCGTACATACCGTGCTTTTAATTTATCTCGCCACAAGCCATCTACGCTGAGATATATGCTACTTCAGTTGCTTAGCTAAAAAAAAAAAAAATCCACCCTCGCTAACGTTGTACTCATGTGCGACGAGAATGATCGAATCGATATACGGCGAAACCAAGTTATTACTTGCCTTATTATGTGACACTACCAGACAAAATAATTAAGCAAATAAATGGCGTAATCCACAAAATATATAATAAATACCTGCATGGTAAGATCAGAATGCTCAAATATGTTACATTTCAGGAGTTTTCAAACAAGGTTCATGTTGAGATGATTTAATGACTTGGAACGAAATCTTAAGAAACAAAAGTAGCATTTAGAACTGACGTAGATGATAATGTTACATCACGCGATAGTAGTGAAACAGTGAAAAGCAACCAAAACGAAAAAAGAAAAGAAAGATGTAAAACATAATTGGACTCCTAATAGTTATTCATCATATTGTACTGTACGATGTAATTATAAACACATTACGAAACTACAATTTACATTTGGTAAGGTCTTGTAAGAGATACGTTGGGGATCTTGATTAATTTACTTAAATTGATAATCGTTTTGTTGGAATTGCAGTGCTGTGAAGACAATGTATTCAAAGATATTCGGATAATAATAGCTAATCTGATTATTGCGAGTTTATTCAATGGACACTTAGATATTTACTATAATATTCAAAGGAAAATATTATTTTGGACTTTACCGTGAATTTACTTAAATACGTTTGGATTTAAAACGGTTACTTCTTCTTTGGATGTAACATACAAACACATTATAATTATCATTCAGAATACCTTTGGAGCGCATTTAGATTACATAGGATCTATTGGAATTGATAGAACTATTTTAGGAAATAGGAGTTCATACCTTTCAGGAAGTTATTTTAATTTTTTCGCTTTATATTGTAGGGAAATCATTTATATTTTGAATTTTACAAAACGTGTTGCCTGTCATTCTTTTGTTGGTACGTATTTAAGACCCTATATAGTAACAGGATGAATGTATTTGCATTGTAGCTAGTATAACATCGTTTATATCGTTTCATGTAAAGCTGAAAGAAGATGATCTTTTAGCAAATCGTTTTAATTTGAATGACTTCAACATTGGCATGACCTACAAAAATCAGTTTAGTAGACAGACAAAATAGAACAACGTGTACTAAGTCTGATAAGCTGCAAAAGTAGAATGGACTATACTTTAAATACTGAAACAGAAGCTATTCAATTGGCAGAACACATCAACAACAAAATTCGCAAAGGCGACAATTTTGTCTATGGCTGGCGCTGCCTCTCTTATGGGTTATTTCAACATATTTGTAGATCAGATTAAAGAAAATTGAATATCCATGATACCTGCCAACTAGAGTTATTAACAAAATCACTCAATGTAAACAGTGTGGATTTAATTATACAAAGATCATGGCATATGCGACTTACTGAAGTTTCTGAATGCAACCTAGATTCACATCCCATGGCCTCATAAATATTACGACTGCATTGAAGACCTACATCGTCTCTGGTCACATGTGTAAATCCTTGAGAGATAGCGTAGCAGATGTTCTTTTGTGACTTGCGACAGCGAGAAGCCATATTAGTGTGAAACAAAATGCACATGTAACAATTTAATTCTGCACCGGTCTGCGATGTTGGTAACAACCGGTCTCAGCTCATAATTACTGTGGCTATATAATCTCAAGATTATTTATTAGTACATAACTTTATTCTGTGTACAAATCCTCATCAATGATATGTTAATATAAAATGACATAAAAATGAACACACAGTTAAGTTCGTGTCAAAGGTTATCCTGCGTACTTTTTTGAGTCTGGACTGTAAACAAAGCAACGTGCAAAGTGTCATATAATTGACATTCAGATCAACATTAATTCATCATTACTCAATGTGCACTCTCTCCGAACTACACACCAACAACCACATCATAATGATAATATTCTAAAGCATAAACGATTACCTGTACAATAAGACCGCGAATGCCTGAATGTAATCCCTGTATTGCCACCGAAATAAGAGAGGAAAATATGCTCTACAACAGCCTGAGGCAATAGTTGTGGGTACTGAACCTAAGCATTAATTGTAACATGAGTAACAAATACCCCGCATGCCCCGCCTACACGGATAAGACATTAGGGCTATTTCAGTTCCTTTCGCGAGACAAAAATATGCCAACGATCTATGTTTGCACAGTAATTTAGAGAAAATTTAACATTTTCTTACCTGAAATGTCTTTGCATGATAGAAACCATAACCGGACAAGTTGGCCATTTTTACAATTAACTAATCGGCATACATTCAGCAGCCTTGATCACAAAGATGAGAATGACCGATACGGGACTATAATTTTGTCTCGTTCAACCAGAGCTTATTGTTTAGCCCCGTCTTAGCTTTGCTGTTGAAGGATCCGATTAAGATCCATACAAATGAATATAGTGCTCAAACGAGACTTACAATAAATCAGGTCAAGTCGCGGATTGGTTGAAGTCGTCTCAGCTTTTTAATAAAATTGCAGATCATAAATGCAAAATTTGCATATTTGTATTATTTTTTTGAGCAATCACATAAATCTTCTTGTGTTTCGGACTGATCAAGTTGGTAATACACGTGTTGTCTTCTGCACGAAAATTCTTCAAAAACAGTAATGGAAATACCTATGGCGAGCAATCAATTGAACGTATATTTACCATTTGCACGTATTGCAGCTCTATGGTATTAAACTAATTAACAAAAAAGAGCGAAAAACAACAAGTTTTTCTCTATTCTACCAATAATTCATTTCCCTAAAATACATAGTGAATTAAAAAGAACATATACTTATGTAAATTAAATCCCAAAGAGTCATGCAGTTATGTCACAAGTCAATATGTATGAAGTTCCAATTGAATACTAGTGGTGTTCCAAATCAATTCTGATATGGAAAGTATTGATGTACATGTTGTCTCGAACGTTCTAAAGTGGCAATTGTCTGTAATGTGGTGATGTGCTGACATTCTTTTTATGTATCACAACAATATAATCCACAATGTCTTTGTCTTAATTCACTATTATTTCACATCAATGATTATTCCAAGAATGATATTGAGCACTTTGTAATTCGAGTGACTAATATTTGAATAAATGAATCCAGCCAAATTAAAAACTGTACACAACATTAAGACTGATTTTACTTCGCAAATTCAGACAAGAATGAATGATCCTAATGTAAACAAGATTGTATACCGCTTTACTTGACCTAGGTTGAATTAACATTTTCTGAAAATCCTCTCTTAATACAGTGGAAAATTTTCATTCTAGAAGATTCCAGTTCAGAATCAGAACTGAACTTTTAACTCTACCCGAAGTAAACATGTTTACTATTGATGATGATCTGATTATTTAGTCTATTTTCATTGATACGTATCAGCTATATATTATGTTGTTTACAAAGTGAGTGTCAATGGCCAGGTACACTATTCACCTTTTATAGGGATAAAAATGGCAATAATACCAGGAAAGTGCATATATTGGTCAAAACATAAAATACATTAACATACTGAAGTAGGTGCGACTTAGCTTTCTCAATATGCTACTTTGTTTATCACGGCACATATATGAAGAGACAAAGAAGGAGAAAGGAAAACACAACTGCCCCACAACAATAACGGGACGCTACTCCTCCTATAACTACCGGTGGCATGTGTCTATTGACCAGCATAATTTTAGTAGGATATGTTCATCGCTTTTTTAAAATACATGGGTGACAAAGAATATGTCTCTAATTATTTTATTCATGAATGTTTTCAGTTTTATATCTTTTACGCATTCTCTCAGATAGATTCCAGGTGTTTATGGCAAGCTGTTATTCAACAAACTGAATATTTATTCAGGGATAAAACCTACTCCTTTCAGATTCAGTGAGATTCCAAGGCGAACCCTTCGTTTCACTGATTGCTAAAGGTTCTAGAAAACTATCTTAAAAATCATAACAGCAACAAAGCTACAAATGATACATACAGTATTATCGTAGTAACATTCCAATTTAATCACACTTTTTCATATTGACCACTATGACACCAAATAGTGACTTTCTTTATAAGTAGGTGGTTTTTACGTAAATGGAACTCATAGAATCATATATATATATATATTTGTACCTTTGGAGAAATTAATATTAGATAAAAGTGTTTCTTATAGCAAATTGGACTATATTCTACCTGAAGATATATAAATTATTGCACAGCAATGCCTCTTTCTGTGTCCAATAGCTCACCTAGCATCGATATTAACATGTTGGTTTAAATATATGCGTTTTTAAAGATGTGAGCTGCATTTTACGTTTGAAGGTTACTGTAGTATGATATAAACTTTATATCACTACGGATTGGGTTTTGAGACTCAATAATGCAGTCTGTGATTTTTTTTGTGATGAGATTTTTATTTTTAACGTAGCTTTAACAATTTTTCAGTCATATCGCTACGATGTCTGCAATGTGGCAGTTTATAGTGATGTCTAGTACTGGGACATCATGTGACTGGGTGGGACATTATGCTACATGTCTGCGGCATGATGCCCCAGTGCCGCAGACATGTAGCATGATGTCCCACCCAGTCACATTATCCTGACACCAGGCCGACCAATCCTACCACTAACCTCTTAATGCTTAACGCCAAGCGAGGCAGCTGTTAGTACCATTTTTTTAAGTCTCTGCTTTGACTCGGCCGGGGATCGAACCCACGACCTCCCGCATCCGAGGTGGACGCTCTGACCATTAGGCCACCGGAGCGGTGAATATAGTCTGGTTAAAAATGTGTGATTTTCTTAACGGCTTGTTCCCAAGTTTGTTTTTAAAACGCAACTTAAAGAAAAATGTAATATATCACAGCCTATTTGTCTAAAATCGTATAACACATGCTGAGTTAAAAGGGGAAAAAAAGTGGCAATGACTGAGGAGTCCATTCTTAGCCACCCCCACCCACCCCCAACAAAACCCCAACAAAAAACAACGGTCTTAGTGTCTACGACAAAACTTCGAAGCTATTGAGATCTTTCTTTCTTTATCCAAATAATAATACAGACTGTGGGTAAAAGGATGCTATAAAATTATGAAATTCAGCGGAAACACTGTATAAATATATACACACAGATATACACTTACTGGGCATATAAATACAACTTTATTTATATAGACAACATAAACTAGTTTAGCAGTAAATTCTTATTAACACCCATCAAAATACGACCACACATAGAAGAAAAACTCCCTTAATTGCGTTCAGGAGGCGTTAGCCCTTAATAGCTGTCCTAAGCCGTTAATTGTAGTCTCAACGAAGTTGTAGATTCTGTAAGAGCCATTAATGTCGAGCTTAATCAACTTTATGGAGAAATTTTAATAACACCAGGTACCTAAGACTTTTCTTAGTGAACACCTGACTCAAGCAAAAAGTTATAACAAAATCTACGAGTGTATATACCAGTGACGTTCCAAAAATTGTATATACCAGAGTGTATATACCAGTGACGTTCCAAGAATTGTACATACCAGAGTGTATATACCAGTGACGTTCCAAGAATTGTATATACCAGAGTGTATATACCAGTGATGTTCCAAGAATTTTCTCCATTGTCGTGATTTATTTATGTGAGTTTGATGTGATTTTCCCAACGTGACAGGACGTTTCAATCGTGACCATATTTTTCTACTGTGGAAAGGTCTACCAGATGTGTATACTGTGACCAAATATGTATATCTTGGCAAGATGACCAAAGTGAAGTCTTTTTTTAAACAGACTCTGGCAAACAAGACCAAGCCTTCGACGGCCGAAAATCGACTACAGCTACCTCGAAAGAAAACATAGACTGCAACAGCGTCTCAAAAAGGAAGATTGGTTTAGTAGCATGGCATAATTGTAATCGATCGTTTTCTTTAAAAGCATAAATATTTATTATTATTATTATTATTATTATTATTATTATTATTATCATTATTATTATTATTTGCTTTTTAAGTTTACTGGTGCCCCAATAGAGTATTCCTTGAGAGTCGATTCGACCAGAGCAAAGACTTTAGACAGTTCTACGGTCTTTTCCTCTGTTTGTTTCCTTAGCTTGATCAGAGCCTCAAGCGGTGCTCCAAGAAACATGCGGGACTTTGACACCGTGGTGTTAGATGGCCCGATACTGCCCGTGAAGCTGAATCTTAGGTGTAGGGTCGAAGAAGCAATTTATAGAAATTGTCTTGAGAGATGTTTGATTCAAATATCCTTCTTGTCTACGGCATTTAGCTAAAGAGTTACTTCTATATAAAATGTTTTGAATACAAGCTGTTGAATGCAAAATGAGTTGACAGAAAGACGTAAATAAGAACATTGACTGTCTATAACCCATGTATTATCATCGCTAAACAAAGTATTGCATTTCTATTATCCTAATTCTAGTTGTATTAGCGGGATTTTGATACGCGCAATACAAATTTCCACAGCTTTTAACGCTGTCAAACCGTAATACCATTATATGACGCTGTCTTTGGTTTTACGCATACTGACGGAAATTCTACAACTTCTGTATTTTTTCGATTTCAGGTAGATGTGTTAAATAATGCATTAGAGAACCAGAAAGTCTAAATACAGGCAAGAGTCTCCATTTAAGTAATGTATTTCTTTATGTTCTACAGATAATAACATTTAATATTTATTCAGGAATAATGCCAGAAGTTAGGCTTGAGAAAGATATTGTTAAACGCATTTAACAGAAGTATTTGCCATTTGATTTTATTTTTATATTCGAAGGAAGTGATTTATGTTTTAAGAATCAAGGGAAAGATACACATAGAAAACTAAATGAATGAAATCGAACTAGTAAAGGAAAGCAAATTAAGTTCGTTGAATATTCTAATTGAAAAGAAATATATAATTACACATTTATTTATAGAACAGGGAATTCTCCATCTGCAACACAATATATACGCCAATATCAAACAAAAAATTTCTACCAATTGTAGGCGATTTAAGGTTTTAAACATTCCAAATTGATTTTAATCTTTATCTAAATTGGCATATGTTTTCTGAGTAGAAGTTCAATATTAAAAGCAAAGGATTTTTTTTTTTTTTTTTTTTTTATTGTTTTTTTTTTTGACATTCGAATGACTTCCTGCATTTGTTGTTATCATGAGTTCATTGTGAATTGTGAATCGTTATTGTGTAGACAAGTGAGTAACCAATTTTCGCGTCTTTAAATCTATTTTCATGTTGATTAACAGTTTAGGTTACGTACAGGTGCTACTTACAAATGAAAATAAGACTATCGGTAAATGGTTGTAGTGATGGGGGTCCAATATTCAAACAGTGCAATACATCGAAACTAACGGTTACTAAGGGCGTGTAGCGGATCTCCCACATACCCCACATAGTAAATATCAAGTTCGGCGTCTTACATTGTAGGACTGTGAATCAAATTCTTATAATTTTAGTCTTTGAACCTCCTTCTCCCAATCACTATATCCATTACCTATTGTTTGAAATGCATTTGTAACGAGCTGCAGTTAAAGTGATGTAGCCCCAATGTTCTTGGCAGATTTTTAGTTTCCCAGCTTTTCTTGTTTTCAGATCTGGTCAAAAAAAAATTATTTATATTCATAAAAGAGCCAAAATATGTTATTTGATTCTGTCAACTCAATTTATTCAGTTTTCTAAATAAAATATAAACCCACCGTTTTTATTTTGTTTTAAAGTCATGCAGTGTGTATGCCTTCCAGTTCAGTGTTAACGTTTGTTACTTTGCACGTGACTATATTTCTAGAAGTTAGTCTAAAGTAGTTCTCCGTACAGTTCATATAGAAATAAACGCAGTTGGGTTTGATTACATGATTGTGTTCTGACCAATGGAAATCTTCCCTTCATTTATCAACTGATGCAACTGCAGTTATTAAGTAATTGAAGCAATATTTGTTTCCAAACGTAATTATATTACAACATACATATGTGTGCATTCGACTGACATATAAACCTTGCATGTTTGCGTTCGTGATAGTGAAATGTTTTTCAGCATTGAAAAGTAAGTGTTTCGAAGCATTGTATGAGCCTCGTTCTGGTAAACGGGGCTGGGGGGACCCTGGTCTGCATCCACTAACATAGTTTTACACCAAGAATTCTTGTGGTATTTAGTCAGTTTACAATTATCTAGAGCATACAAAAGCGAATATCTTGTTGCCATCTAAAGTACATAGACTGAAGCGCGTGAAAATAATAACGAAAACAAAATTGAACTTATTTATTACGCAAGGAGTTCTATTTTTCCCCCAATAGTAGACTGGTTCCCTGCTCGCAAATAGTTCGAAATGTTAATATGCCACCTAACAGTTTTAGATAGGCATACTCAAAGTACAATACGTAAATATGTGGCTTTGGGCCTGAGTGCCTCAAAAAGATAGGAGAATCCAGGCCTAATATACGAAGAATACTCATATTAAGTGAGGTCAAGAACAGTTAAAACAAATAAGGCTAAGGTAATTGCAATCAAATAATCCTAAGTGTGTGTTAAAAATGGAAGTGAGGAGAGTCAAATGATTTAACTTCAGTTTATCTTTATGCTCATTTCCGGATTTCCTTAATTTTTGCGATAAATGGGAGATACATTTGCAGCTTGCCAAGGGGCAAAAGGGTTGCAGAATGCAATACGTAATTAATGTCATAATTATGTCATGTTAAAATGATATATACACACGCCAATCTAAGTTGTACCTCACAACTTGTACATAACAGTCGTGGATAAAAGACACGCAATGTGAGAAATTAATGTCGTTTCATTTCCACATAATGCACAACAGACTATCGATACAGGCAGTGTTCATATTAACATACATGTCGCGACGATCAGTGTTACATTATTGTGTAGTTATTGACAATGTAACACATGCGAAAATAAGGAATCTGTTTGTAAAACCATGCATTTGTGCTATCATTAGTAGTTGCAATAATATTTCAAGATATGCACGTGTAACCGATGACATTGACATTTTGTAGCCCGAAGTTACGGCGTAGTGATTAAAACTAATCACGTCAGCATAGTCCTTCAAACCCCGCGAGAGCTATTTCGCCGTCTTGTGTTTGAAATGAATTCAGATATTACCCATTGGAGCGTTCCATTGAACGGGTCCAATACGATGTCCGAATTTCGCTTTCACGTCCATTGTTGTGTGCTGACAAATAAAATGAATACATCTTCCATCATGACAAATTCCTGTCATACGCTCATGGAAACAAAGAAAAGACTACCTATGCTTATCCATGTGATTAGAAAACTTGATATGCCATTCTTCAGTTCTATGACAGCATTCCCAACGTATGCTACATGAAATATCTTGACAACATAGAGTAGATCCCTAATATTTCAACTCTCTGTTTGGTTGAAATCTAAGGCATTTAGCCAACATTAACCCCGGTCAGCACTCCACTATCTGATTGAACTTTTATCTATGTAGCCAAAAGCCTACGCATTATTCTGCCAGCCATATATCTGTTTAATATATTAAGCATCAAAACAAATAGACGAGACATTGATTTTCTGGCCTCCGGTTTTGACAATAGTCGTTAATATGTAACCAACATTATACGCACTATTTTCTTTAGCCCACCATTTACTTGAACCCTTATGAATATAACCATCAGCCCATACCATGATGTGCCTGCCCTCTATATCCTTGAAATCATAAGTATATAACCAACATCATAGACTCTTATCTGCCAGGCTTCCTTGTTTGAAGTATTAGGTATCTAAACAAAATTGTAGACCACGATCTGTCTACCCCCTAATTCCTTTAAGTCACAAATATCTAGCCAACAGAGTTGACCCCAATATGTCAGTACTCTGTTTGCTTGTAGTACACAAATTGACAGTACAGTGCCTATTCTATTTTTTTCTCTCTTTGTTTGCAGAAGGACACTAGAACATTAAAAATAAATGCAAGTAATTTACCAGACCCCCGGGGAGTGGATGGGTAGTGGTTTAAAATTCAAAGCCTGATATATCTGTAGATGAATTCGATTTTTCTCTTTCATTGTCTGAAATAGGGATATAACAATAAAAACGACGTGAATGTACACAATAAACGATGGCCCAAAACAGAACTTTAGATCTGTGTCGAGCTATTTAAAAAACAAACAAACAAAAAAAAAAAAACAACGCATACAATAATTGCCCAAAGCTAGATTTAATTCAATTCAACAATATGTTAAAGAGATAACATACATATTTCACGATATCAACATGAATGCAACAATGTCGCTATCTACCGATAATGTCCACTTGTTTATGAGTTTGGGCGCAATACAAATGTGCTCATTAATAATGTTAAGTTGGTAGTATCAAACATGAAATATACAGGTACTCCAATGTTTAACAATAGATGATGCGTTACAGATTACCCGAAGAAGGAAACATTGTCATATTGTCATATTTGATGCAAGTAAATATTAAAAATATTATATTATGCTAAATTTGCAGGAGAAAATTAATGAAATCCTGTTAATATAACGCGATTCAAAAAAATCAAATCGAATTTGTAGAGAACAATGTACAAACAGCACATGACAAATACAAGAGTGAGGTAATTTTTCAGAGCCAACAAAAGGGGTGGTAAAAGCTAATCAAAATCTAAAATCATTTATCGTCGAAATCATTAAGTAGAACTCATTTTTACTTTCGTTGAAATTCATTAAGTGGCTAAGTTTTATGTTGATAACGATTTTATAAACTTGACTTCAAATATTTGTTTCATATATTGCAACAACTACTGCTAAGCGCATATTACATCAATAATCATGCATGGTTGAGCGCATTTGATTTTTTTAAAATCCGAATAATGACAATTTGAATCACGGATGAATAACCACTAAATTGGTTTCGATTAAATGAGCAAACAATAATGAAATGTGAATCACATGGTTGACTGTTTAGTATACTAACCAGGATATTATATGATTGTTGTTCCGCCTCAATTTAATGTATTATTTTAATTTATCATTTCACTCTTACTGGTTACAAATTACATTAATAATAATGCATGTTTCATAACACACCCGATGACATCTGGGTAGATAAGTCCATCATTTCATCCGAAAAGTCGACCGCTCCGGCGGCATAGTGATTAGAGCGTCCGCCTCGAATGCGGGAGGTCGCGGGGTCGAAGCCCAGCCAAGTCATACCAAAGACTTAAAAATTGTACTAGTAGCTGCCTCGCTTGGTGCTCATCATTAAGAGATTAGTGATAGGACTGGTCGGCCTGGTGTCAAGATAATGCGTCTGGTTGGGGCATAATGCCACATGTATGCGGCATGTAATCCCAGTGCTAGACATCATTATAAACTGCAGACATCGTAACGATATCACTGGAATGTTGTTAAAGCTATGTTAAAACTCCAAAAACACACACACCTTATCTGAAAAGTAAGACCCCGTTGTTCATTTTTGATGACAATGGAAAAGCTTACTTGGAAACATATTAACTATAATAAACTCTATTTACAGCTCAGTGCTTTCGTGAATAAAGCACTTGAACTCGCACTGAGACTATTTCAGCTGTTCACTTGGGCTTCTTCAAAGGGAACGCTTCTCTCTATTTCTGTTTTCTCTTTAAATTAATAATCTGGAAATCTAACTGCAATTAAATATATAGATGGGTATCATTTTAGAAGATACCTCTTTTTATCCTTTGCTATTTGCTGATGATACTGTGATATTTTTAGAGATGGCAGATGGTCTACAAGAATGATTAAATAAGTTACACGCATACTGTATAAGATGGAATATATTTGTAAATTATAATAAAACAAAGTTACAATTTTGAGCAAAAGAGTAAGAAGATAAGACGTTTTATTCAAATACAGAGATGTATTTTGGACATTGTGAATATACTTGATTACTTTTGAACATGTTTATACCAACAAATGTGAGTTTCGATGTGTTATGGATACCAATGCTGCCAAGGGTGTCCAAATAATGAATAATACTAAAATGGACAATGTTCAGTAAGTATAATGAGTGATTTAATTTATACTTCAGTATCTCCATTTAGTTTTATGTGTGTGAATTCTGGACGTTTGAAAGCATAATTCATATAACTGGTACATACAAATATTGTAAGTGGTTACTACATGTCAAACTTTACACCAACAATATGCCTGTGTATGAAAAGATGGTCCAATATCCTCCTTGTGTGCGTGGATCTGTGCGTTTAATATATATATATATATATATATATATATATATATATATATATATATATATATATATATATATATAAAATTTATGTTGGGGTTTGGGCCGAGACAAGGAAATCTCAGTCAAGGGTGTATATTATTTGTCTCCCCACGAGGCTTGCCCGAGTGGGGAGACATATAATATAAGCCCGCGACTGAGATTTCCTTGTCTCGGTCTAAACCTCAACGTAGATTATTTTTCTCACCCAATATTTTCCTTTAAAGTAAAAAGAATTCTGCACTAGTGTTCACGTCCAATGTTTACATGCGGCGCATTAATATAAATATGTTAATGAGGGCTGTGGTGTGACCGTTGCGTCCGAAGTACACAGTTTATACGCGTGAGCAAAGAAAAATAAAAACATAAAACGTGGCATAATAATGATGTATTATCACATTTAATATATGGATGTTATATGAAATTGACAATAAATAATTAAATTGTATTGCAAGAAACTGTTTTATTTTCATCAGTTCCAATTTTGAAAAGTTATATTGTAAATAATAAAACGATATTGGCTACTCAGCTCTACTCTAGTTATACTTAATACAAGCTGTAACGAAGAGTAACATCTTTCTTTAGATTATTCATGGGAAACTATCGTATATAACTATTCTTTTCTTTGGAGTAGGTGCAACTGTGTGTGACATACTTGTATTGTCCTAAATATTGATTGTAAAATTACCTCTGTGTATAATAATAGACCCTCCAAAAACGGGCTCTAGCGGATATCCATGTGCTAAACTTTCATGTTCACGGATTCTTTGAAGATTTATGTTTCTGTCCTGGAAATATGGCCAGTGCTACAGTGAAATTTGCTTATGGAATTATGTGCTGACGGATAAATGATTCCTCCTGGCTGGTAAGTGTATTATTTGTCATTAAATATTGTAGGTATCTTTTTGATTCAACCGGGGCACAATGGAGATGCTTAATAAAATTAGAAGAATAAAAAACAACATGTTTTATATAACACTTTTCTGGCTTTTACTAAGTTTTCCGTAGTTGTTAAGAGAGTTGAGAGGCTATGAAGTGTATAGGTCTATAGTCTATATGCATGGAGCAGTGTTTCCTATTATATTGTTCATTTCACACACCATTGATAATTTTATCATATCTGTAGCACAGACATTTTCAGGTCAGCGTCATTAAATGTAGCTAACAGTATATACTTTGTTTCACACGAAGTATTTAAAATTAGTTAGGTAGCTTTAGCTACATTTAATGACGCTGATTTAAAACTGTACTGAGCTAGGACTGCATATAGGATAGAATTGACCATGCTGTGTGGAACGAACAAGCATAATACCAAAAAGCTCGACATCATATGCGTTAGTCTTTGTCTCTCTCTAAATGTTTTTGTAAGGTGTGTTCTCAAACATGGATTTAACTTAAGTTACTATATTTTTGTTATATATCTGTTGTTGTTGTTGTTGTTTAATTTTAGTACAACTACGTCAGACACAGCAGAAGACAAGAAGGGTTTCTTTTTTAAATGTAGTTCTGAGCGCGTGGACACCTTGACTGAGACGATTGGTCTGAGATGACTAGACTCAGACAGGAAAAGTAAGGTTAGCAAAACAAGCAGATTTCTCTGTCGCATGGGTGAGAAATATATATATATATATATATATATATATATATATATATATATATATATATATATATATATGTGTGTGTGTGTGTGTGTGTGTGTGTGTGTGTGTGTGTGTGTACAGTGTTGGTGTAACAGAGCTGCATGTGAATGTCTAAATGTTAAATTCTGGCGTTATATGCTATTATATCTATCTCATGGCTGTGGTTTTGCAACTGAACTTAAGGAAATACCTATCCTGAGATAATTTTCAAGAAAAGGAGACCCAGACGAGCTTAGACATAAAATGACTAAAACCCTCAGAACTATACAGAACTTTCTGTCTTACCAGAACACAATATATGAACCAGGTAAATCATGCATACAGATTGTGCCCGTGAACGACGCCCCTATATAAGTATGACATAACTAGGGCAACGGAGCAGTAATTGCCGCCCTTATTGCCCTAAAGCATGATTGTAAAGGCTAAGACACTTGATAAACTCTAAACATTAATCACCTAAATAAGTACAAATAAATTAATACGCTCAGACCTCACGTATTGGTCCCATATATTGAGCACTCATCATATTAAGTAATTATATTTTCTTTTCTTCAAATTTCCATTAATCATTTATTTTCGGACAATTTTGGAAATGGCCTGAATTTGGGGAGCAGCTTCCCTCACATTCCAAAAGTGGCTGCTTTAGACTGGTTCGACTACCACGATAAGCAGCTAGGCAAAGTCAAGCGTCGTCTGTTCCATTCAAAATTTAAACTATTATTAGTATTATTATTTTCTTTTTGCACATTTTGTACCTCTCAACCTCTTAAAGACATATTTCTAAGCTGCACAAGATCATGTTAATAAAAAATGCACACACCAGTGGACAGGATCGAATATCAAAGGCGATGGAGATACTTACTAAGTGAACTTTCTTTCTTTAAGTCTATCTTTTTCATGATGTGCTTTATTTTATGCATTCGTTTATCTCGCGCATTAATTCTAATAAATATGTTTTACTCTTACTGCGCACAATTTATGTTTTGTCCGTAGATAAAGATAAATAAAAGGACAAGTTAATTAGATTGCTTCTTAATATAATATAAATTTACGGTGTTAAAGTTACCATTTTATTTTGATTCCCGACTGCTGTAAATATTTTAACCTTAATCATATAATACAAAATTAATTATTTTGTCATATAAATGAAGAATTATAGCAAATTAGTAAGAAAACCAGTTGTTAAATCGATGAAAGCTAACAATTTAAACCATGGTTTTCTAATAAATGGCCATAGTTGTCAATAACAGCGCAAAAAAAGGATAATCTTTATGCTGTCAGTCTATATAAAAGAAACATTACAGTATGCATACATTTGTTTAAAAAATGAGACCAAAGGTTCGCATTTTCAGCAACATCGTAAGCATAGTGCCACAATACATTGACACGAATGGTATAATTCCTCAAAATGTGCAAAATGTATTTTGTTATTCAACACCTTTCGCCATGATGGATAGCACTGTCACTGTAATGATAAGGACTGCTACAAAGTAAAGCCAAAAGAAAACGAAATCGAGGGAATTAGAGATATTATTCCATGTAATTTCCATCTTTGTGTCCTCCTCACTTGGTGGTGGTACTTTCGATTTTGTAACGTCAACCATCTTCTCGTCCAAAGTATCGTTATACTCAGAACCGGAAATAAAAACTCCATTTTGTGCTTGCGCAGTTGGGCGTACTTTATTACATCTTCTTCTTCGCAAACGTTCTACAACCATGTGCAGTTTGATCAGCCACGATGGAATAGGGTCTATATTCACATCTCTGGAATTCATACGAAGTTGAAACAGTGTCAGAATGACGGTCAACGTGCTGAAACCAGCCATTATTACCAAGTAAATACCGAGGTAGGAAACTTTGTCCGAATTCTGCGGCAGTGTTGACGTGACAATTGTCAAAAATACGGCCAAAGAGAGGAATACAGTCACGGAAAACGCAGCTTTTTCGTCTGATTTTGCCGGAAGTACAAATACGCAAGTGTTCATAACGGACAACATTATTACTGGTACTATAACATTTAAGAGATAGAAGAGAGGTTTCCTTTCTAACTTCATAGTAAAGGCCACCGTGGCATCTGATGATTGCGGCAATGTGTCCACGTTTGACCCAACCACTGTCCATGCCGAATTCTCCTCGTAGTCATCCAATAAAATTTGATTGCTACCGACCATAAGCTGTACTTCAGTCTCATAATAACTCCAAGCCGTGAATCTGAGGCTGCACGTTTGAATATCAAACGGGAAGTATGTGATATCTACTTTACACGTAGATTGCAAAATCTAAAAAAAAGAATCAGATCATGAACAAATTAATTAAAACGTTATAATTTTGATACATTGATGGATCCACAGATATATAGATACATGTAACTAGGTCACACACACACACACACACACACACACACATATATATATATATATATATATATATATATATATATATATATATATATATATATATATATATATATATATATATATATATATAGATAGATAGATAGATAGATAGATAGATAGAGAGAGAGAGAGAGAGAGAGAGAGAGAGAGAGAGTTGAAAGCTTACATAGATTGTTTAATGCTTCGTCTACCTTTATACAAATGCTTAGTAAAAATTTAGTTTCTGAAGACGGGGAGTTAGCTCGATGAAATATGATTATAACGGTGACAACATACTCGCCAACAGAGTTCATGATTGTGCTAATGACTGACCCTGAGATTTTACGAGATAAACTTGAGAAGTTTGATCCTTGTTAAGGATTTTTTAATCTGAGAGCTCAATCGTCCGACGCGTCCATTCTTAACGTAAGGAACGTCCGAGCAGAAATATCGTCTTAATCATCACCATTCGTATCTGTTATCGTTAAAATAGAGTCATGTACCGACTTAATTATATTTCTTCTATTGACTATCTTTCTTGGAAGTAATAGAGTTCGTCTAAATTTAATCTAATATTATATTTTTGGTCCAATGCCAATGCCTTAAGAACTTCGATAACCCTGATATTTGTTGTCAACTTCAGTTGGTCAATTTGGTTAATGTTTACACTCATTCTTAGTGAACGTGTATATTTATGCATGAGCTTTGTTTTTTGCTGTTAGCGTAGGAGAGGAGGTATACTTCCTGTGCTTATTCCCAGCACGAATTAGTCAGGGCAAATATCACAGGAAGGATTATTTAACCTGCAATCGTATACGTAGCAAGTAATAAACATTTATCTGTAATATTTTGCATTACAGCAATAAACAAATTAATGTAGTCATCGAAAATTTCAAATTTCAAATCTCCCAAAACTGCCTAAAAGTCACAAGGCCTGTCAAAATCCAGCGCATTATTTTGCATATTAAAATCTTCTTGAACGTTCACATTCTGAAGGCAATTAAAGCAACGAAATCTCCGAGCGAACACTAATTTGAATATTTTATGAATAACCACGCAAGGCTAAATAGTACGGAATTCAACAATTTTCATAAACTTGATAGAACTAGTTCAGGAGTTAAATAGGAAAGCAACTAAGTTCGTATATAAAAAGATACTGTCTACATGCTTCCAAGTTTTGACAAAATAAAAGAGTGGTCAAAGAATTTTTTTTTCTCCAACAAATAACAATCGATAGAATGCAATTTTTCATGATTTCAGATATTTAAAAGGATCTACTGTATATTTAAATATTTTGGAATTGAAGGTTTACATATTACATTGAATGATGACTAAAATAGCCCTTGGTAAAATGCCCCTTGGAAGGAGTTTGTTAAATTCAGGTGGATGACCGGTGGCAAGTCGATGTAGCTAACAAGATGTGATTGTACCATATAAGTGATTGAGAACGAACAGTATTTAAAGCACGTTTACTACACCCCTGAAACTATAGCTACCAACACAAGTATCACTGTATTGTGGCAAGAGATAAAATAAGATAAGACATACACAGCAGGTAAAGAACAGTTAACTGAACAATCTGCTTTAGAAATGTATACGCAAGCGAGAAAGAAAAGTCGCTTGAGAAAAGTGAGAAGTTGATATGCAAGTATATGAAGAAGAAAACAAGCCATGCATAGAAACACATGTTCACAGTTATCTGTATTTTTTGTTAACGTTTCTGCGTAAAAGTTACAAAAATAGGAAGATAACATACGATATATAGAAAAGTCCTGATACGACTTAGTTGGAAGAAAGAGCTTTAGAGAAGAAAATTTCATGGTCCACTTAAAAAAGAGAACCTTTAATATTTTTCAACTCACTCAGACAAAAGAGCATCAGTAATTGAATGTTTTGACATAACCGTGAAGACTAGAACGTGGAAGTGTTTAACAGAAAATGAACCCATTACATGAACTCAAGTTTTCCCAAAACTAATTAATGGTCACAAACACACTAATCATATTTTATTGAAAATGATTTGGTTAAAAGAAGCAAGGAAAAAATCCGATCAAAAATATGCATGAACATGTTCCGTTACGTGTCTTCTGATATATTTGGGATGTATAAATTTAAACAGAAAATATTTAGCAATATTTGAAAAGAGATACTTTCCTACCGATGCAATTTCGGATAATAGAATCATGAAAGGAAAAGAAAGTATAAAAGTGCATGTTTCATAGACGAAAATATAACAAATATGAAGTTCAAAATATTTTAGAAAGAAAAGATGTAGACGATTAAAGATATGTACTAGGGAAAGGATCGATCAACTATATGTAAATGAAAGAAACGAAGCACAATGCAAGAAAAGAATTAAGAAGCATGAAAACTTTGATAATGTATAGGAGAATTGGCTTATAGAATGTAACAAATGTAAAAACAACCTAAGATAAAGGAATTACAACATGCATCATACGTGTATTTGGTTTGATTACAAAATCATGAGTCGAAAAGGTACACCAAGAACGACAGTAGTAAATAACAATACAAAGACTTCAAAAACAAGATAAGGCAAGGGGAGTCCACCTATCGCCCCATAATTGTAATACAGGACACCATGGAAGGAGTAAATGACATGGTGAAATATAAAGATTTTGGAATAAATAAGTTGAATAGTACTGATGAATGACAAAAATATATAATTACATATAATTGATTTTCTTGTTGGTAATAAAAATGTTTGAAAGGAACTGTGAAAGGATATCTTTCCCTACATTTATGACATGAACCGAGAGCAGATGAACTATCTTAAGTGACTGGCATTCAGAAAAAATCGCTTGAATAGTGTGGAGATTTACAGTCAAAACAGGAACAGTTACATACATATTTGGATGATGAAATTTTGAAATAAAACGAAAGCGAGCTGAGTTTAATATGTCAGTGACTGTGCGAAGAAAAACAAATAATTTTAACGCAAATAAACTACTTAAACACCAGGATAGTATCTAACACCAGCCAAAGGTAGCAAGCAAAAAATAATTTTACCGAAACAACAAAAATTTAATAGATCAACAGAAACAAAATGAAAGATAGGAACCCAGATTATAGTCTATATATCACTGAGTTGATGACAACAATGGAAGAAAATGCTATGATATCGTGCATTACTTTCACGGCAAATTTAATTACTTGGGACGAACTATGGAGAACATATACAAATAACATATACAAATAATTGAACTTGTTCAGAAGTGAAAGTAATATCGCTGTGTAGTAAAGAAATAAAAGATTAAAACTGTAGCAGATTCATTTGAAGTTAACATTGTTTCAACGACGCCCGCATTATAATGTATCACTGATGCAGATCTAAACTAAGTAAACAAAAAAAAGATTCATTAAAACTTTAATTAAGGTGGGAATGGTGCATAAAGAGTCCCATAAAGGGTGTTAAAGTGGGTTAATTTAGAAATTAAATTGATAATAACAAAGACGAGGTTAACGACGAATCCATAATAATGCGAAAATGAATGTAGTTTCTTTCCCGATATTCACACTTTCGCCTTGCATCAACACAGGATCATCCAGGTATTAGAGTGTGAATTTAAGAGATGCATTTTCAACTGCTTATGACGAAATATCGCACCGATAACGTCCTTATACAGAATACATAACAAAGAAGATATTAGGAGATATCTTTAAAACCGAGACTTCACGTCCGTGTTGTGAAAGCAATAATGCATGATCTAAGCATGATTAAATTTGATTAATATAATGTATTCATAATATAATGAGTAGATAATTCGCATTAAAAAAACAACTCTAATTTATACAAGTGTTCGTTTAATATTGAACAGATATTATCATATGTTTTATTGATTTGTTACATTGAATTATAGCTAAACAAAATCAGTTGTGTGTTGCGTACTCATTAGAAGTAATAAAAGTATCCGTCATGTACTTTGTACAGGAGTCATGGGCACACTAATAAAAGAAGCCAATGTCTTCATAATCATATTTAAAAACACAGAATGACCTTGCTGGTCAGAATGTAAGTAAAAACTGATGGATGTATCGAAATGGATTCTTCTTAACTAAAACGACGTTTCTTAGTAAGCAATGGTCTGTACATGTTATTTTATGCAGATGAAATGGAAATGATATACTTCTGCTGGACAAAATAGCAGAAAAATAACAGGGGAAAAACTACAAATCAATGAAATAAAGCTTGACTACGTACATTAATAAATGATAGTATAAGGATTTGTGATTCATTTTTTGAACAATCAAGATGGTGAGTTTGCTTCTGGTGCATCTTAAGGGGGGACATGATGGCAAAGCAAAACTACGACGGTCAAAACTGAGTTATTTCTATTAGCATCTTGATTAACACATACAATAATTTTACAGCAAAACTTATAAAATGTGGAAACGGGGTTGTGAAGCGCAGAAACTGTGACATGAATTAAAAAGTCCTGGAAATGCCTATCTGGTCCGTCTTGTCCGTTGATCCAGGGGTATATGTTTCTATGGCGTTTGATGTGCGCCTTACAGGCCCACGGATAAGATTCGTTACACTTGCATACTGTGCATTATTGTGCGTTTTGGTTTGGGTGCGCTCGGTTTGCCATTGATTTCTGACGTCAAATCAGGCGAGCTGATTTAGAATCACTGCATTTCACGGTTGGATTTAGCCAAAACTTTATTCCCTAGGTGCTCCTAAAGTGACTCAAACTTCGCATAATAAGAAAACATGGATGCTTTAAGGTGCACAACATTTAGAAATGTAATGTAATGCAGTTTGATGTCGAAGCGATGTGATTTGTTTTTATATAATCTTTACATCAAGTAATTCAGATCATTTTCACTTTAATACTTGACGAGCAGTCAGTGAGAGGAAGGACATTTTCTGTTATTAATAATGCCAATTTTTCTTTAAACATCGTTATCGTCACATTGTCAAAGAAATAATGCAGTAATGTTATATTTTACTTGGTAAACGAGACCTCGACACGTGTGTCGGTTGTACCACAGAGCACGAACAAAGCCTGTCATTATTTAGAGAGAATGGAAAATGCAATGATTTTCAGCATTGCAGAGGGGCTTTTCATTTAATTTGTCATCTTAATAAAATAAGCGTCTAAGGATATTAAGTGCGAATATTTAACAATATGATGGTAATTTTTCTTGTGAATATATATTTTTTAGCAGATGACCATCCCCATTTCTCTAAATATTGATTTTCCAACAAGAAAACTATATACTGTCGTACCAAGCATTATAAAATATTCCTCACAGATTTGAGTAAACAGTATTTCAATATGGCTACAGTCTCAGAAAATGTCTGGCGCACATCTTATCAGTTTAGTAGTCTGGAATTGTTGGAAAAGTAGAGTAAGTGAATCATACACTTTGTCCTAATACTAAGCAAAGATGATTAATTTGCACAATATATGACATATTAGCAATAGCGATCAATTTGAGACGTTATTATATTTTATATGCTTGCTGTTTGCTTTGTTCACCGTCGTAAATGCAGATTTTCAGCACAATGGTCATCATGTGTAAGCTTTTCACAAAGATTCTTCTTCAAAATGTACATATCAAGACTTTGCACCAAAGAGTTCGAAATATTAATGTCCCTATCCCCCTTTGGTCATAGTAGATGTAGATGGTTTATTGGGGCTTTTGTCATTCACAATATAGAAAGATATACATACCGCATAAGGCCACCAAGAAACGAATCCATCGTTAGTAACGTTAACCAATAACTCACTGGAGCCAAGCCCCTTGAATTCTGAAACGCCATTTTGCAGAGCTATGTCTGGTTTCCACACGTTATCTTGGTGAATAAATACGTTTGATGTCCCATAATAATCGGATGGGTTCCACTGCAAGTAATAATCGTTCCAAGTAATAATAAGGTAGCCGGATGTGGTCAGTCTTTCCTTCTGTGAGTCGAATTCTATTATTCCTGTTAGAGAAAAGTCAACACTGACATTGGTTGCCTGACTATGGTTGGCAGTTGGTCTAACCGCCTTGTTGTAAGCATCTGTTGTGAAAATTCTGGTAAGAATACCCCTCGCGCCATCCGATGACTGGGCATTTATTTTAGGTATATATACCATTATTACGAATGACAACAGTATAACACAGAGTCTTGGAGGTGCCATATTCACTGAATTGCGTTGCCTACCGCTCGCATATGTATACATTTCATCCAAAACGATGACGTTGACTGAAAGCAAATGAAAGGAAAATTGTTAGTTCAAGCATTTATTGCATCTTTATAAAAATGTAGGCCAATTTTGTGTTTTCATACATGTGCAAATATTTACAGAAAGACACATAGCTTTTATGTACCTTTCTACAAGTGTTTCAAAGTTTCACATACAGACTGAATTCTTGATAGATGTCTTGTATGTCTATGTAATTATTTCAGTTCAGATCGTCGTACATTAAGCCGTGCCTATTGCGCTTTATTAAACACGACCTATTTACGTCTGATCACGATATGAGCTTTCGCATTCGTTCCAAAGTAGTAAAAACAAACGTATTAATATTCTCATGCATAAAATTGATTAAACGATGTTTTCTTAATATTTTTAACATTGTTAACCATCCTATTCACGCTTGCTTCTGATGTTAGAATATCATGGTTTTGTTATATCATATCCACTATTATAATAATGACTTCTTTTCAGTGAACAGGTACTGATACATCGCTCTGCATGGCTCATTAGATTTCGTTTTTTTTTTTAACTCATTGTGTTCAACCAAATGTACACTAAGGTACAATTGACAGGGTCAATACTCATTGTGTGGACGCTAGACACTTGTGCATAGAAAAACGGTTCGATATGTCAGATCTAGTCGAAATGTAGTGCTTAAGATCGTTACCAAGGAGACACAATTATCCTGTAATGTCTTTGTTCTCATTATTTGTATCGGTTCGTATTTAACTAATAATTATGTTCTTACAGTTGTCTGCTTACATCACGTGCTCGAGTAAAGCAAACACATAACAGTGTAAGGCGTAGACTTGTATCTGTCATCACACCAAGAATGATCAGATCAGGGTCTACTCAGTTTCTTTTATTGATTTTTTCAAACGAACAGTCCCGGAATAACTAGTTAACATATAGTTGTGGTATAGGCGCGAGGCTGAAACGGGTAAATGTAATATAAGGTCTGACCTGGATCAATGGTCGAAATAATACTTTGTCTTGTCAAATATAGAATTTTAATGCAAACACTATTAATTAATGTGGAAGGGTGTAGCAAACTTTATTCCTAGTATTACATTTTCTGCAATCAAAGGTTCTTTCAAAGGGAACAAAAGTAAATATTAATGATTGTTTTTGGAAACATCTGTTTTTCTGTCTCTCTATGAACTATGAAACAGACAGAAGGAGCTGGATAAATCAAATAATAATTTACTGGCATGAATCGACAAATGTAGTGTGTTAAAAGAAAATCACAAAAGAGGTATAAATACTACCGATTATATTACAATCAAGCATACACAATGCAACCTATCAACCACTTTCCATTACCAGCCCTACACATGCAATACACTATCCAACAACCACCTTGATTACAACCCAGTTCAAAAACCAAACTATATATACTATTAGGCATAAGCGTTTTCATTAATATCCAAACATAACGTCATAATATATATCATGGAGTTATGATTACTTTCAAAGCAAATCATTGGTCTTGTCGATTCTGACTAGGATGATGGAGATTTCATCCAGAATAATGTTCTCGCGTCAGGCTGGTTATTTTTTTCTCTCCATGACATTAGGAAAACATAAGAATAACAGATTGTTCTTGTTCCAGCCCCCTTGACATTGTGACTGTCAATCTATATTCCAGACTGAAAAGATTTCTAAAATTCTCATATTTTCGTGTTACATGTGTTCCTTACTTTTGATAATCTGTGATCTTTTCTTTAGATTTCTGTGTTTAATTGTGCATTCAAGATGACGTTCACCTTGCTGGCCATAGATTTTGTGGGCTGTAGTTCCATACAAAGATGACCTCAATTTATAGAGTTGAAATGTCATTGCAGTGGTCTGGAGTAAAATAAAATCCTTGCAAAGTATATCCTTCCTAATATTCATCGTACGAACTACAGCGGCTATTGTCGTTACTCAGATCTACAGTTGTTTCAGTTTGTGTCAACTAAGACTTCTGGTACAAGTTAAGTTCCCAAAGAGTGTGGTACAAAAAGTCTGCCCATTTCGGTTGACTTATATCTTCGACATGTTTAGTGTGAATCACAAAAAAAGATTTTAGTTAATGGTTCCGTTCAGTGCTGCATTGATGACGATACAATTTCTCAAACATTTTATTAGTGTCGTTAGAAAACCATAATCCTCGAGATTGGATTAGAGTTCAGATGCATCGATGTAGGTTTTCACTTCCACTCGTATTAGAGGATATCGGTATGTCGTACTGCTCAAAGTTAGACTATACTTTGTTCTCACGTTTGGAAAGACCTCCGTAACTTCTTGATGACTGTTTTGTACTTGTTACATTTGTTTTCGCCAAGCATTTTGATTTACATGTCTGCACCGTTACCTTAAATCAGCACAAGATATTCTCGTAGTGGTAAAAGTTTGAGACGGAAAGCTAGAGGCAAACAATGTGCTGACATCCAGATGTCGCCATATGAATCATGACGCTTCGCGATGACACAGGTAAATATTCAGCTAACAGCGTACATCAAAAGTTGTTTACATTTTTCATTGACAGTAGATTCTTTTTTAAAACATGTATTTGTTTCTTATATGTGGTTCTTTTCTTTTATCTTAGATATGTTCTCATTCAGGATAGATAATCTTCTCTTTGTCCAAATGTAAACATATATTGTTCTAAATGTGTCACTGTGTATGTATCTCTATTTAAATATTCCTTATGGAAGACCCTTCTATAGGTCAAAAATGGGGAAACGTTGTTTATTATGTTTCTACTTTTGAGGTGTATGTGCGTGTGTGCGTGCATGCATGCATGCATGCATGTATGTAATTGTGTGTGTGTGTGTGTGTGTGTTCACTGTCGGGCAAATAACATTTGTTTGGTTAAAGCTCCACTTGCCGTCGTTGATCATAAATGTCACCATTCTTCTAATGTAACTCAAGTTTTGAAGGAATGAAATGATTTGTTAAATGGGGTATCTGACATAAACCATTCCTTGAAATGATCAAGTTGCTTGGCTTAATAGACTTTAAAATGTTCAATTTACAATTAAGAGGTGACACCCGTTTATGTCCACTTGGTTTTAAGCTTTAAAGAAAGTCAGTCAGCCAACTTTCTTATGTTTTTGTTGATGCCAATCAAATGCAGACAGCACCGTTTAACACTCAATAGAACTTACTATTTTCCTACAACTCAAGAACTTAAACTGTGATATTATATTGCAGACTGGATGTGAACGAAGATATGTGAAGATATCGGAACCAGAGCGACGTAGCTGCAACTGTGGGTATTTGCTTCTACAAGTGATGATTTTCTAAGATAAAGTACATAACAACAACCTAATTGACTAAATCAGTAAATACATAACATGCAAAAATGTCTTATATGTTACATTTAATAGACAATCATACGTCTTAGGTAGACAGCATTTTCCTCAAATTTCCATAAACCAGTTTATAAGAGTGCGAACAGTCTAATTTGTTATTCATTTGTGCTTTGAGCTGAAGACAATCCTGGATAGCGTGGTGTTCTTATCTTTAAAACGGCAAAGTCACCATATCATGTGTTGCAGCTTTTGACTGAAATCGGCTCACCCACGGATGTCACAGATCAACATCAAATTAATTTGTACACAAGTGAAAAATGATCGGGTCTCTCTGTTCGAGGGAGAATTACACGGCTTATAAAGCGATGAAACGTCTATATTATCTGGTTTAAATGGAAGCAATATCTTTCAAGATCCTGTATTTTCCAGATGATTTGGAATACATTACTTTTTGCACGTAACAGCGTCATCGGGGCTTTAAAAACAGTAGGTCAGCCAACTTTGTTAAGTTTTTGCTGATGCCAATCAAATGCAGACAGTAGAACTTAATATCTTCCTACATCTCATAAACTTAAACCGTGATATTATATTGCAGAGGGGACTTGAACGAAGATCTGTGAGTACGTTTAGTAACACGCCTGAAACATTTGTTATGACTGAAATAATGTTATGGTACACACATTCTGAACACGGACGAGAGCAACAGGTAGTACTACCACATTTGCCCAATGCATGATATTAAGAATGAAACAGTGGCAAGCAGATCTGTGGGAGATCTTTTCACATGGTACCAAACTCTCTATTATAACACTCTGTAAATATGAATGTTCAAGTCTTCTTGGTTAGATGTCATTGTATTGCGACGCTGTTGTATAACACTTCTTAAGTTATTCACCTAGTACATCAATGTATATCCTTAGAAGAAAGAGTGTACCGTCGTCAAACGGATATGTGCATAGATAAAATTGCATTATTGACAATCTAATTATTGTGCCGCCATAAACGCATGCATTTCTTAGCCGTATGTGTTTGGCAAGGGCTTTGATTTCATTACATTATTTATGTAAGATTTCTAGACAAGTGTATACAGCATGTGCTGGTAGAGATAAATTATTGCTCCTTAGTTGATTGTCTTGATTTTGGTCCTTAGTTGATTGTTTTGATTTTGAAAACCCACAGATCATACGAACCGAGAACAGAAAAATCCATATAGCAAATTCGACATGGAAGACTTAAGGAAGGTCTCAGAATATATGCTACAACGTAGAATCTCAAGGATATCGCTCAATGGAAATGTTGGAGTACAAATGAAAGTGAGTTCTAGAACTTAACTCAGAATTTCGACATTTCGAGATCAGCTAAAGATGATCAGCCTTTACCAAAGTGATGAAACCTTGTTTGTGCGAAAACGGGTTCGTGACAGACATTGTCCATTTGAAATCGTACTCGGTTGTAGATCATCTAAATACCAGCATGCTTTGCTTAGATTAAGACGGCTCTATCGACCTGGATGCTATCACCCACGCATAGATAACAAATATATAGGAAAATACCAATGAAATCATTGTGAATTTTCTAGTGGCGGACCCAGTAATTATATATATTAATGCCAAGATAAGAAAGGGCAACTTGCCACAAGGTGCAAAGTTAAATGAGTACAACTCAAGTTTTATGTAATAATCAGGAGGTAAACGCTGATATGTAGAAATAAACAGGAATGGACAAATTCTGTATCGTCAAGACCTGTGAACTTCACAAGATTGTTGGCTCGTCAGATCACCAGTTTGTCACTACACCGTCGAAAAACTATGTGACATCGTTCGAAGTGTGCAACATTCAGATTAAAACACTATACCTTAGGGCTGTCATCAATTATTGGTATGACAGAGTCGTAGGGATGACAGGAGACATCGAAAACAGTGTTCTGATTGGTGTTGAATACAAAGATGATGTCACTGTGTAAGGAAGAGGTTGGATGTATCTTGTTCGTACATAATACTTTTCAAGAATGCTGGGTGGTTACTGTACTGATCTTCATCGGCATACACTTTCTTTGGCATGATCTGTGCGACTGGAAAAATCCTGACTTTTAGGCATTTTCTATAGTCTGCCACAACACACCAGTCTCCCTACCGACCTAGAGAAATATAATTGGAATTTCCAAAGTACATTCCAAGTTTTAAAACCATGCATTTCAACATAGAATCATTGTTCATTTCCACTGCTCCTCCAGCTTAAAAATGTGTCTGCTAGTCTGTTAATAAGTGTAAATGTCTGTCTCACCATCATTTTCTATTCCCACAGAGGCTTGGTCTGTCCTATTAAGTTGTACAATTCCGATACCGACCCAAACGCAATATTAAATTCCCATAACCCCTGTACCAGATTAAACATAATGACAACTGCTCATAATCACTACATATTAGACCCAAACGTAATGTTAATTTTACATAGGACTATATAATGACCAAAATATAATGTAAACTTGTCATAGCCCCACAATGCGATTCTATAAAAATTTGTGTAGTAACGTATGTACTGTTAAATTCTCACCATTCCCTTCATTTAATATCATCCACTATAAAGGCTGTACTATTTACACGTTATACAATCCATTCTTTGTATAAAAAAAGTCAAATGGGTACAAAACAGTGGCAAAAAGCAAGGCTATTTACGTTAACGTTTTCAATGCACACTTCAATACAGGGTACCTCTAAGCATCTAGCTACGGACGAGCTGGGGCGTTTTAGGCTAAGTAACCTTGGCGGTAGGCGCTCGCTGATACAGGTTACCCTTTGGCAGCTAGCTAGGGACGAGCTGGGGCGGTATAGCTAGGCGGCCTGGGCGGCTAAGTCGCGATATGCTATTAGGACCTAGGCTCTGAATTATATCGAAGATGACGAAGTTTCAAAGAATTTAACTTGCAAGTTTAACTAAGCCCAGGTAGGACTACAATGCTCTACAAAATGATATATTGAAATCGATATCAGCATAATTAAATTGCAGTCTTTCTGCCAGTACCTATAAATAGATTTCTATACAAATGAATAAAACAACAATCCTGATTAAACGTAAATATTGTTTAGAGCTTTGCAGATACGGTGCCAAATTGTAAAAGAAATTATGTACACAATCAAACAAATATTTGTTTAGAAAAAAGTGTATTGTCGGGTGCATTTAGTATTCACAATATCTTGGACGGATTTGAAACCTACAGAGGAATCATGCCATTTAATCAGAAGATCTGGTATACAACATGAAGGTGGGAGAGGGTAGATCAAGAACATCTTACCGATGCGACATCTTGCTGAACGAAAAGCACGCCGATTATGCACATTAGAAGCGACCTATCGTAGAAGGCTAATATAGAGCATGAGTGAATGTCACTATGGCACGATGTTGGTCCAGCTTTAAAACTTACTGCCTCTGATTGAAAAGCTGTTATTGAACAGTTATAGCAACGTTGCATCGAAAGGCACGAAAATATGATGGATTTTATAGTTTTTTGACTGCCTATTAATCAATGAAATTCATCACAATATTTCACGAACAAATAACCTATAAGTAGTAATTCATTTTTGTTTGTTTTTTATATCCTTTTTGCTATTGACTAATATTCGGTGATTTTGACTTAACTCGACGGCTTGAGTAATGTTTGAATATTTGTTCTTCCAAAGATGACAAATTTCTCTGACGAAGGATCATAATTTTTAAACGGGGACCATTGAACGCACATGATAATATCTAAGACTAAGAAATCGTTCCCTATACTTAAAGTAAAATGAAGGCAGAGCGAGTTCTTTAACAATTACAAAAGACACTCTGGCACAGATTTATATGTGCATGGGTATTTTCTTGCTTGCGTACATAACTTGTGTAACAAAATGATATTGTTTAAAGGAATAGCTGTACAAGTATACATAATAGCACGTGTACTGCCAGCTTTATCGAAACTGCGTATTCTTAATAGTCCAGGCTAAACAACATTATTAAACAGATTATTGGTAATTCCTAATAAAATATGTTAGCTACTGGAAATCATGTACATGACTCAAAAAAATAAGAGCTGTAGAAAGAGAGATTATTGGTTGAAAATGGATCACAGCCTACCGGAAACAGAAATGAACCACAGCCAACCGGAAACAGAAATGTACCACAGCCTAACGGAAACAAAAGTGTATCAAAGCCTACCGGAAACAAAACTATCACAGCCTACCGGAAACAAAAATGTGCACATATAAATATGACAGTAAGCAAGGTTACTTATTTTTTATCTATAGTACTATATTTTCTAAACTATTCAAGAATAATCCGTCGAATAAAAGGCAAAATGCGATAGTGGAAGACAGTGTACAACAAATGTTTACAGTATTCAACCAAATAATAGCCATGTCTAATAAGCCCATCCCTTTTTTGAAAATGCTAAGGGAAATGACATAAACATCTACTGTAAGGATTTTTTTTATATCCAAAATGTCTAGTGAATAACATGTCCTGTCTGCATATGCCTTCAAGTATTTTCATTTGTCAATATCTTACAAATGACATTTTTTCTTAGAAGCTATTTGAAGCAGCGATTTCTAGTCATGCTTGAATATCGATTCATGTGCAGTTCTTCCAATGAAGCAACAGGCCAAGCCCAAAACCTTCAAAGCATTTCGTTGCTTTTTTGTACACAATTGTATTTCAGAAATACCTTGATAGAGAGAAACTGTGCTAAAAGGGGAAAATGTCAGAAGATATCTGTGAAGTACCTTGTAGTACGTTAGGCAAATCAAAACTGCTTTAAAAGCATTATGATACCTTTGTGGAATTATTAATCATGCCTGAACAATGAAACCTTGGAATGGTTAGGCCAGTAATACTTCATGTGAATTGTGTGTTATGCAAATACATTAATTTGGTCAACAAGGTACATGCACATGTACCCATTCATATTTGTTTTCCCAACAGTTGACAGAAAGTCCACTGCTTTTCTCTTTTACCAAACTTAAGCTTATTATTACTTAAAAATCTGGACACATTGAATTTAATATTGGCTAATAGATTGGTCCATTATCCTTTCTTGACTCACCTTACATAGTTGAATGGTAAACGTTTGTAGACACCGGCAGACACTGGTAAATTTAAAAAAATTGCATACTCGTCTTTTATAACGGTGTGGTGTGTATCGCTTCCTACTAACAGTTCGTTGTATTTCTGAACATCAATCACACGCTTTCTTATATATAGAATGGTGTTTGACTACTCCATCCTTTTGTAACCGTTTTGTTTTCGATGGAGGAGGCGAGACGTTTTATGTTTTAAAATTTCTTAATAAAATCTAATTTACATTACTCTGACCGTCATGATATGACCATTGCTTGAAACATGCTGATGAGATTTGTTGCTATTTTATATTTTAGGTAGAGAGATAAAGTATGCAAAGAACAAGGGAATAAAGCTGTAATATGCCACATGACACTGCTCGAAAAGAAAGAAGCCATGTTCTAGCTATTATCAATGTAAACTTATTACACAGCAAATGAAAACCTTTTCCTCAAAAGTCAGATTATTACACTACCAATGATAACTTGTTATTACAGGTAAGTTTATTACACTGATGATGATAACTTGTTATTACAGGTAAGTTTATTACACTGATGATGATAGCTGGCAATGTTTATAATATCATCGCGGTTCTTGAGGACATCTGAACTCACTGTATGCATTTGTCTATTGTTGACCATGTACTAGCTATTATCTATATACAAAAACAAACATTGCTACAATCAAGCCCGTAGCTTTAATAACCATATGCGCTGCCAAATCTTAATGTTTAAACATGTGTATTATCCTTGAATTGAATGGCAATTATCCTCACATTTTGAATTTAGTTTTAAAGTTGTGTCTCTAAACGTAAGCTTGAGATCTGCTGAATGTTCAACTTGGCTGTGCGGTTTTACTGTTCATTCTTTTCTAAAATTTATTTCAATTAAACTTTTGTTTGCAACTGCTCCTTTGTTGATCCGGCTATTACAACCTCTTCATCACCTAATTACTGATCAAACTGTAGATGAGTGAAAGTTGTATAGATCTCTATTCCTTCGCAATTCTTATTAGTTACCTTTGCACAACAGTACTTCTAAAGATCGTTATAAAGATTGACCTACAGTTTTACCACTTGGTAGTGTCCACTTACTTGTTTTTGTCCAAAGTAAGTGTGGAGATTATTACCACATTTTATTGCTATAAATTAAGCACCAATATAATGTTTCCATTGCACATATTTGAAATATGTTTTGTATTTGCTTGTGTCACTACTTTTCCCTCAGTTTTTAACGAGGCATGATTGTTTTTGTGTACCATGTACCATCGTTTAACAAATTGTATGTATTATTCGAGTAAAAAGGGGACACAGATGTTTGTTATACAGTTTTAAAATATTTATTGGATGACGCATCAGTGAAATCGTCATAAAATCTTGCACCAATAAATTAGTCATTAAAACTATTTTTAAGTTTTTAAACGATTATCAACTTTATGATCAAAATCGCATAAAGAACGCTATTGAAATGGATAAAAAGAAGCAGGTAAAACAAAATTCAGTTTCGGAAGAGATAAAAACAGCAATAGATTTTTTCACCTGAAAACGGTAAGTATAAATTTAATATAGCAGATTTAACATACGAAGTGGTCAAACTTTCATGGATAAGGAGTTGTACAATTAGACGAAATACAAACGAGATTTTCAATGCAAGATCAGCTAAAATAGTTAAGTCAGTTTCATATTAATGATTTAGATGACTTAGTCAGACATATGTCTCGTTTACTGTTTTACTTCACTGCAACTCTAGTAGGTTTTTCAGTGCAAAGGCAATTACAATAAAATATATTTGATAAAGAAACACAAGGAGTAAAATGTCCAACTGATTTGATGGAAGAGTCTTCTGACCTCATCAGTTTCCTTATGCGGCTTACATGATAGCGTATTTGACCTACTGTACACGGGGCCCCGAGTGACCGAGTGGTCTGAAGCGCTCACCGTTATGGATCAATGCCATTTCTACGTGGGTTCGATTATCGGGTTTGGCGAATGTGGGCAAATGAGATAGCTTACCAGTAGCTTCTCGATGGTCGGTGGGTGTTTCCAGGGTTTTCCCGGGTTCTTCTTCTACCATTTATACTTACCATCATGTATAGCCTATCTTGTGCTGAAAAATGGCGTTAAACCCTACAACAGCAACAATATATTGTACACCGACCCTCGCAACAAAAGAGAGGGAAGGGAGGGTTTACTGAGAATATTTAAAAGGAGATTGCATGCCATAAACTAATATTGGATTCTAAGTTGTGTTACAATGACCTTTGGGGTACAATCTACATGGTTTGCGTGACAACTTGCCAACATTCCAACACGTTAATTGTAATTTCTTTAACATTAAACCAGTTTAACAATAGTTCTTACAATTGGAGGGTATATCTATTATGCAGATAAAACTTTCAGAAACATAAGAGAGGAAACAGACAAAAGCATTCAATCGCAAATCTTCTCACTGAACAAATTGGCCTTTTTGAAAACCTTGGTTATTTAATCACGTTAAATACGCCCATGGAGGTCCATAGTTCCCACATCAGCTACAGTTACAATATAGCGCTTTTAGTGAGACGCGTTTAAGAGTGAATATAGTGATATTACATAAGCGTGCATATATATTTAATTCGTAAAATACTAAAGTATGGTTCATGAGAGCGGCTATATGAGATTATTATTACAAAATATCACATTTGTAGATGAATCCGTTTACAACAATAACAATCACACTGCGTTATAAAATTCTAACATTTATCATCATTAAAAGCATATAGGATACAACTTAAGCAAGCTTGCCTGGTATAACATGTCTAACCTGAATCAGACGTTTTTCGATCGAAATGCATAGCGAGATATGACGGGACTGACTTTCTGAAATTTATGATAAATTCATAAAATATTAAAATATTTTAAATAATTTCATCACATGGGATGGGTTTCAAGGAAACATAAGGTTTTATATTTTCTCATATCTCTACATTTGAAGATTGCTTCCATAATGTGGACATCTTCCTATAAAGGCCGTTTCTATTTTGACGTAAAGAGAAAAATAGCTTTATAAGTGATATGACCCTGGTCAAATCCATTGCCACAGAACTCCGAGTTTATTTGATTCCCTTCCGACACTTTGTGTGTTTTAGTCCGTGAAGAGAAAACATCATTTCGAAATCGTCAAGATTAAATCCATAGATAGTAATGATGTATGGATCAACGAAACCCAAATTACACTTATGTTTAGATTGATACAAAATATATTTTCATGCTAACAATTCCGTGACATCAAAGTTGAATCAGATATTTATTTATGTTTTGAATCGAGGCAGATTCGATCGCAATATAACGCTCTGGAAATGGGACACATAATAAAACAACAGTACGTATATGACAGTCGTGACGTACCTACCTATATTATAAACATTAGGTACATCAGTCTAGGTACAATAATTCATGTACCTAAGTCAAAATATATATAATATGGTCTTGGTGATATTTAATGTGATTGTCTTACTGTCCAAAATACTCATTCTTTTTGTAGATGGTAAGATTTTAATGTCTCTTCTTAAGCTTGGAAATAAATAATAAATCCCTTATTGGTTCTTCAACGACTGGAGAAAATGTATTATGTACATATTTTGGCTTGAAAATGAAAGATTTGCACCTTATCAACATCAATGAAAGAAACATCTTTCCAATAAGATAAGACCTCAGACGCAAAATGAATCTAACCTTGTAGTAAATGGACTATGCTAAAAGCTTTAAATTGTAATACACGTATTTGTGCTATTACTATTATCTGCATTTTATTGTAAAAGCAAGATAAACGCCAAGGCATGGTAGGTGGGATAGTTGTTTACTTTCCAAATAACGTTACATAACAAAATGCATTTTGAAATAAATACTAAAAAATAAATATGGATCGAGTTAAGTTTCCTCACTAGTAAATCTGTATCTGCTGTCTCTTCTTTACAGACCTCCAGAACTCGGCACCATGGTCTGACCAATCTGAGTATGAGCTAGAGCTTGCATTGTCTTACATCGTGAAATAATGATCATGTGAGACTTAAATATTGATTTCTTATCTGATACTAACAGCAAATGGCTACACATGATGCAACTGCACCAACGTACACAGGTAACAATACACCAGATCTAGATAGAATTGGCCTCAAAACTCTGAAAATATTAGCTTTATCAATATGTGAGTCACTGAAAGAAGCAATTAACTGTAGTATCACTTATGGTAAATTTCCGGAGTTATTGAAATTAGCAAAAGTAATTATAATGCATATGGGAAATGAAAAGGATGACCCATCCTACTATCGACCCATATCTGTTCTATCTATACTTTCCATATTTTCGGTATTCTTAACAAGTACCAACTCCTCCATAAATAAGAATCGGGTTTTCGACCGAAACATTCAACTCCAGCTGCATTGACAAACCAGTGGCTACTAGCTGTCAATCAGGCCAACGTACGGTCGGAATATTCATTGATTTTATAAAAGCGTTCGATTTGGTTCACCTTTAGGTGTTCATTAGAACACTTCCAGCCTAAAGTTTTCTTCAGTTTGATTGGTTAACGTCGTATATCACTAACAGACCTGAGGTTGTTTGCACGGGAAAATGTTCGTCCGAATAAAGTCATACTTGAAGTGGTCTTCGTGAAGAATCTATATTACGGCCTCCTCTTTTTTTTACTGGTTACCAATGACTTGGCTTGTATTAATATCTCTTAAATTTTTTAAAATTAAAATCAGAACAAGTAAGTGCATATCGATTAACATGGATTATTTTCTAGTTAAATTCGCATAAACATTTGATGTTCAAAATTTAAAAGCTTCTTGGAAACATTGATCTACATCTAAGCTCGAATACAAATATTGATCATGTATGTGCATTGGTAGTAATAAAAAATATTTAAAAAAATACTGTCGAAATCTCCCCAGTAACTAGAACTTTATTTTAAGAGATATATACTACCACTGATAGAATCGGCTGTACCATATGTGGGAAACATCCAATTATAATCTATCTAGAATAGAATATCTTTAGTTAAAGGCCGTAAAGTCGTATTATGACTTCCTCGAATGTTTTGTTTTCACTTCTGCAAGGGCTTCTATACAAAAACGTAATCTTTATTTATAGGAAGATGACATGTACATCTTTAAACGATCTTTCTCTAGAGTATATATCTAACCAAACTGAACTAAGATCATTAATTACTGAGCTTAATTTTCGATCAACAACTAACAACGCTCTCTAAATTCTGTCATCAAAAACCAACTAATACAAAAGCTCACTGACTGTATCAGCGCCTACCATTTGCAATTCCCTGCCTCTGAAAATATTCATTATTCAGATATTGTTTCTTCATGAATTATTTCTTATCTATCATATCCAGAAACATTAACATCAGATTGTTTAATTTGTGTAGCTTAATAATAGCATTGAGCTTTACTGATGGCTCAGATTTATATAACTTGAGTTCCTTATCAAAACACTGATTCTGTTTTGTCGTTTTTGTTTGCGGATTAATGAGCTCAATCTCAGCGACGGTTGCACTTATTCATCATTTTCTACATAATTTGTATCTGTTAGTTTTGATCATAAACGTATATAAGAAAATCCACAAAATTGCTGGCCTGTGTCGACGTCACATAATCCTTATGTGCCTTGCATGATTGTATTTATTTGTTTGAAAAGGTCTAAATAGTTATTTATGTTGTCTGCTACAAACTAGTTCCACATCTTGCTTCTGAGAGTTCGAGTACAATGTTTAACATCCACAGCCTTTCCCTAAAAAAACATATGATACAATACGATTATCAGTTATCCTTTTTGAAATGTTTTATTAAAACGTTTTGTTGGTTCTTCAATTTAAAGCACTTCTATTTTTCTTTCTCTAATGTCATATATATTTATACCCTTTGTTGTGCTTACTATATCGCTGCAGGTAAACCAAATCGGCTGTCCATATTGAATATATTTAATTTATTATTGCATGAAGCTGAGTGAATATTTTTTCTATGGGTTCGTGTAATTCTTCAGCTAGTTATGTTGTCCACTTCAGTGCCTCATTCCGTTTTTACTTATAAGCCTTTACCGAACTTATGCTTAAGGTTTACGATTGGTTTTACAATTTATTTTTTGTGTGCTTTGCCTGGTGTTTTTTAATCTACGCAACTATTACATTCATCAAACATTTCCTTTCGACATTGTGATTTAGGGATACTGCTATAAAATAGCAAGAATCATGTTTACAGTTGGCATCTAATTCCTTAACTGAAGTTATATTATATGTATTATATAATTATGTTATATTATATGCATTATATAATTATGTTATATTATGTGTATTATATAATTATGTTATATTATGTGTATTATATAATTATGTTATATCATGTGTATTATATAATTATGTTATATTATGTGTATTATATAATTTATGTTATATTATGTGTATTATATATTTATGTTATATTATGTGTATTATATAATTATGTTATATTATATGTATTATATAATTATGTTATATTATGTGTATTATATAATTTATGCTATATTATGTGTATTATATATTTATGTTATATTATGTGTATTATATATTTATGTTATATTATGTGTATTATATAGTTATGTTATATTATGTGTATTATATAATTTATGTTATATTATGTGTATTATATATTTATGTTATATTATGTGTATTATATAATTTATGTTATATTATGTGTATTATATATTTATGTTATATTATGTGTATTATATATTTATGTTATATTATGTGTATTATATAATTATGTTATATTATATGTATTATATAATTATGTTATATTATGTGTGTTATATAATTATGTTATATTAGAAGTACACATTGTTTCACTAAGTTCTCACTGAAATGACTTGCTTGACGTTGAGAATTAAGCAATACATATTCTGTCTGTCAGCATACCTTTGCTAAAACAATATTTTTCTATACTATTCTTTACCATAATTATTTGTTTCTTCTTCATGGTAACGCCAACACTTTTCCTAACCTTATTCCCATTAGACCAAGTAAAATCAAACCTGTTGCCTCGTTGAGCATACATAGCATAAGAAGGACGGAAACCACCCTCCCCCGATTCTGTGAATGAATATATGACAGGGCCGTTGATTCTTGCTCTCGTAATTAGTTTGAATTGCTTTTTTTATTAACAGCAGTACATCTAAGTCTTGAAATTGGATTTCATTAAGCATTACAACGATTATTTTGTTTTGTTTTTTGTTTGTATATTAGCGTCGTTGTTTTATAATGTTGGCGTAGACTCAATCCGATTCCAAGGTATAGCGCTTTATTGTTACATTAAAATCGCTTTTTCTCAGAACTCTTTGTTTAAATAAACTAAAACTGGAGTTGATTTTGTTGTTGCACCGTGAATAGATCATGTGACTGCTGCCCAACTAATGTTGGCAGCATATTTTCATATGTTGTTCCTCTTTTCAGAGTAAGCGCTGCAAGAAAGAGTAAAATAGCAAAAACGATAGAACCACTTTCTTTCAGCACATTTATTATCACTTTGTCACATTTATTCAGAGTTTAAATTTCTCTTATTGCAATCATTACATTTCGTAATTGCGTTTTAGTAAGAATAATTCTATCATATTTACATTTTTAATTCTTTTTTAACAGAATTGCTGCTGGTGTATTGTTTAAAAAAAAAACATTTTAAATGTTTCGTTTTGTTTACTTGATAATAATGGAGGAACTTTGGTATGACTTATTATGATACTAGTTTACACATTAACATTCATCTTACCATCTCACCATTTATTTTATTTAATGTTAATTACAGTAATTTGACATAATACAATAACAATTATGCGGGGCACCTGCTAGTTGATCTCCATAAAAATGCCACACAACTCACAACTAACCTCAGTATTACTCATACTATCTACAAGTGTTTAATCATTCTAGGTAAAATCAAATTTAAATATGTAATATATGGTTCCAAATGTAACAGACATAATGTGACAGTATGAAGGTCGGTACATTTATGTACACCTTCTTGAAACATCATAAAGGCTCTTGCAACATCACTATTTGTTTCAGTATAATCGCATTGTAATGCCCACTCAGTATAGTTAACGCTGATGATTCTAACAAACACTCGTCTTCAATTCGCATGATTTGTTTATAGCATTGGAAGAGACTAATATAACCTGTAATTGATAGCGACGTTTCAAATTTGGACATCAATAAGATAATATCATAAATGTTAAACTTACCTGCAATTACTCCATCTGCTCTCATAATCTAATCTACAGGATGACTGTCATCTAATAGTGTGGAGTGCTTCACTCCACTAAATACAGCATTTATTTCATTTTACAAACGAAATATACTTGATAATGGTAGAATGAACGCAGTCATTGATGGATGTCGATTTTGCAAAGCCAGTTGTATGGGCACAGTTTTTTTTATACCTGTATTGACAGGATTTCTGTCATTTAATAATATAACAGTATCTCATTTTTGCCACTGTTACAGCTGTTATCAAGTTGGTTTAATATTGGAACTCTTTAAAACAGAACAACCAATTCCACTATAGCTAAGCCAGAATATAATTGTTGCTGACGATGATTATTTGAAAATAAAACAGTGGCGTCGCAAATGTGCGAAACACCCGAGGGAATGCTCTTTACTGGAGACCATACATTGCCAATAATAACAGATTTTATATCAGTTGCCAAACTAAATCCTGCTTCATCCGCCCAACCTAATATAAGTGTTATCAAGAATTGCTCCCATTATGCAAAGGTGAGGTAAAAGAAACTCGGCTGCAAAACGCCCCCGACGACACACTTGAGGCAGATGAAAGAAAATGCGCTCTATCTCATTATAATCCATCATATATTTGGCACTATGAAGAAGCCTCTGTGCATTATGAATTATTGATTAATGATATTGCAGCATTCGAAGCAATATTTTTGATGAGGACTCCCTATGTAATCTACTTTAAATCTAAACAAAACCATTATATGGTACTAAGTGCACATTTTTATCCACCGTTCTATGCTATCGATCATCTTTATTCACATTGTTAGTATCAATCAGAAAGTATTCAACCGTTTCAAATATCATATTTAATTCATCGAATGGTACACAATTTCATTGGAATCCTTTTTTCCGTCACCCTCTTCCCTCTCGTGCGTAAGGGACAAAAAGCAAGAATCTGTAGTTTGAGAGAAAGGCATATGGTGCTGGACGACAACATTAAAACTGAACTTGTACCAAGTAAAGTATACTAATCTGGTTGGGGATTTTCGCTTGTGTCATACGACGATGCCTCTGAACCTGTGATTGATGGCAAAGTTTAGTCAAACCGTACAAAGAAGAGAGAGAGAGAGAGAGAGAGAGAGAGAGAGAATTATATAGTCTTTAGAGATGCTCATTAAAAAAGAATAATGACTTAGATGAACTATCAATATATTAAAATATTTGAATTACCTCTTTTTGGTTAGTCATTTCGCTTAGTTTCTATTCCACGCTAATTTTCATACGCCAGTACGTGAATGCATCATAGATCAGGTTCAGTGTAAAAGAAGCTAACCGTATTTGTAGTGCACTACTTTCTTCATAAAAAACCATATTTCATCTTTATATCATTAGTGTTACTTATATTGATTTAATAAAATTGAATAAAAATAGAAACTCAAAAAGAAAACAACCAACTTATCAATCTGCATATGGGATTGTGAACAACAGAAACAAATCATAGAACGATATTTTGTAGCGGGCAAAAACAGTTACCAGTAGCATGTCGTAACTTCATTCAAAGTGCAAATATGTATATTTGTCTGTGATAGAAATAAAATATATGGATAGTATGTGCGCTGCATCAGTGACATGCCACTCGTTGTTTAAATGTTTCATTAAAAAGACACTCGGCAAGCCTCATTTCCATTTAATGAAAAATGTATACATCTCGTGGTATATCATTGATAGATATAATTGTCATTATTCGTTTTACTGCATTACATCAAATTACTACAAAGCAAAACATCTAGTTCTCTAGAATGTTGATTTAAATATCTTTGTTTTGCCGTATTAAGTAAGACATATGGAAATGTAATATTTGGTCATTTGTTTTGTAGGAACCCGCGTGTTGACTATTTGATGTATCAATATATACAATAATCGAACGTCTCTGACTAAATTTCTATGTATACTTAATGAATTTATATATGTAATAGTTACTATTTTATAATAATTATTTATTGTTAAGCATAATATTCCAAACATTATAACCTACACATCAATTATATGTTTTGGAATTGTAAAATCAAACCAGCGATTTCCTTTTACTCTTATCATATATCGTTATATGTACTGGTTCAAAGTGTTATACCATATGAATATCCATGTGTGTGTGTGTGTGTGTGTGTGTGTGTGTGTGTGTGTGCGTGTGTTTCCTTTCTAATTTGTATTTATTTATGTTTTTTGTCAGCGATGATGGTGGTTGTGGTTGTTCCTCCATGTCGGTTTATAACCACTTGTTATCATTTTGGAGACGGATACGTTGCGTTCTTTTGTTTTACTCTATGCTACAAAACGTCAAATCCATGCTCATTTGGCTCGTTCGGGTTCTGGTAGTTTGCTTTCCAAGGGTATAAATTGAAGGTCCGTCCCTTGTAAATAGATTTGATACATGCTTTGCTATCCAGTTCGTACGCCCTTAAGCGATAGTCACATAATTTAGCCAATATTAAAGGTGCGGTCCAATGATGCTCATTTAACGTTTGGAACGGTTGATTATTAATAGAGGTAAACACGAGAACCATTGTAGTTTTGCAATGTGGTGTTACTTTCTCGCCTTACTTTTATTAACTTTAAATGAACAAAATTTATTTAAATATTTGAGCGAGTGGCCACATTATGCCCTCATTGATAACTTTGAATCATATTACTATATAGGGTTTAATAACTGTATTTAATAAATTCTCAAATATTTCTTTCCACAACCGCCGTACACACACATTCGAATAGTCTACCAAACTGTGCTTCTGATATTCTATCTCCATCTCTCTCTCTCTCTCTCTCTCTCTCGCTTGTCTCAGATTCAAAATAATACACACAATTTGATATTTCACTCATCATTCATTTTATTGTTATGGATGACTGTAGCGGTTGGGTAGAGCATTTATGGCCGTCTAGAGTTTTATTTCTGCAATAGTTTCTTGAAATAGGATGATAAAAATGAAAAATTAAAAATCAGTCCCCTCTATTTAAGGGATTTATTAATATACGCAAACTCATTTTAGTATTGATAATAAATAAGCCGTAAAGTATATATTTTTGAAGAAAGAAAAATGTTCCAAACACGTAGAACGTAATGTCTGTATCAGTGCATTTAAAATTGTACTTTATTAATGGCTATAAATTAAATCAAACACAGATGTTATATATAAACTATATTGTGATGGAAATGATTAATTGTGATCTTGATAATAAAAAGACAAAATATTAGGCGTCAATTTTTTTAACATGATTGTCATTTTAAGATTGGTAGACGCACAGGCAAGGGAAAGATCAACCTTTTGGTTAATTGGTCGCTTAATACTTTAATTGTGATAAACATATATATATATATATATATATATATATATATATATATATATATATATATATATATATATATATATTAGTAACGTTGACGAATTCAAATGTACCGTTTCGAAAGACTCATTCAACACATTTGAAGACGAAACTAATACAACACTATTATATACCGGACCCTCTGAATACAAGTAAAAGAATTAAATAATGATACATGCAAATAATCTTTTTTGATGCCATTAAAATTAGTCAAATTAATATGAACAATACTTTTTTTTAAAAAATCATTCTGGTTTATACACCCCTAGGAAGAGATAAACCAACAACGTGTTGCTTATGCATTTGCCACGTGTGTGCAAAATCAGATATGGCAGTGAAAACGTATTCCGGAACGCTACGGTATCGTGGGTCTTAGAGTTTTCCATCGGCTAATAAGCAAATAAAAACAGTGACCTTTAAAATATTATACATGTATATCTTTTATTCGCTGCTTTATATAAAAATGCATTTAATATCCAGTTCAATTCAGATGACCGCGGTCAGTGATATATACACAGGTTCCATGTAGATTCCGACTTATCCAAGGGAAAATACGGGATATCGTGTTGATCATAAAAATGTCAATGCCTGCCAATTGGGAAAGCCACCAGAAAATAATAACTGTCCATACTTCACATTTTGACCCTAATTTGCTACCAGTAATCAGTATTTATTGTTTAGCATAATGTTTCAAAAGGTATAACCTACACATCAATTATATGTTTTGGAATTTTAAATCAAACCAGTGATTTCATTTTACTATTACCATGTATCGTTATATGTACTGGTTCAAAGTGTTATGCCATATGATTATCCAGTGTGTGTGTGTGTGTGTGTGTTTCCTTTTTGATTTGTATTTATTTATGTTTTTGTTGGCGGTGATGGTGGTTGTGGTTGTTCCTCCATGTCGGTTTATAACCACTTGTTATCATTTTGGAGACGGCTACGTTCCGTTCTTTTGGTATACCCTTTATGATACCAAAGGTCAAATCCATGCTCATTTGGCTCGTTCGGGTTCTGGTAGTTTGCTTTCCAAGGGTATAAATTGAAGGTCCGTCCCTTGTAAATAGATTTGATACATGCTTTGCTATCCAGTTCGTACGCCCTTAAGCGATAGTCACATAATTTAGCCAATATTAAAGGTGCGGTCCAATGATGCTCATTTAACGTTTGGAACGGTTGATTATTAATAGAGGTAAACACGAGAACCATTGTAGTTTTGCAATGTGGTGTTACTTTCTCGCTTTACTCTTATTAACTTTAAATGAATAAAATTTATTTAAATATTTGAGCGAGTGGCCACATTATACCCTCTGTGATAGCTTTGAATCATATTGCTATATAGGGTTTAATAATTGTATCTAAAAAATTATCAAATATTTTTTTTTCCACAACCGCCGTCCACACACAGTTGAATAGTCTACCAAACTGTGCTTCTGATATTCGCTCTCTCTCTCTCTCTCTTTCTCTCTCTCTCGCTTGTCTCACATTTAAAATAGTACACAACATTCTATATTTCACTCATCATCCATTTTATAGTTATGGATGACATTTGCGGTCGGGTAGAGCATCTGTGGCTATAAAGTAGACCAAACACAGATGTCATATATATACATATATTATAATGGAAATTATTAATTGTGATCTTGATATTAAAAGACAAAATAGTAGGCGTCAATTTTTTCTAACATGATTGTCACTTTAAGATTGGCAATCGCACAGGCAAGGGAAAGATCAACCTGTGGGTTAATTGATCGCTTAATACTTTAATTGGGATAAACATAACATATATACTAGTAACATTGTCCAATTCAAATGTACTGTGTCGAAAGACTCATTCAACAAATTTGAAGACGAAACTAATACAACACTATAAGTGTGATAGATACATGCAAATAATCTTGTTTGATGCTATTAAAATTAGTCAAATTAACATGAACAATTTTTTTATAGAAATCATTCTGGTTTCTACGCCCCTGAGAAGAGATAAGCCATCAGCGTGTTGCTTATGCATTTGCCACGTGTGTGAAAATCAGATATGATAGTGAAAACGTATTCCGGAACGCTATGGTATTGTGGGGTCCTAGAGTTTTCCATCGGCTAATAAGCAAATAAAAACACTAACCTTTAAAATATTATATATATTTATCTATATTGTATTCGCTGCCCTATTTAAAAATGCATTTAATTTCCAGTTCAATTCAGATGACCGCGGTCAATGATAGATACACAGGTTCCGTATAGATTCCAAGTTATGCAAGGGAAAATACGCCGATATCGTGCTGATCATAAAAATGTCAACGCCTGTCAATTGTGAAAGCAACCAGAAAATAACAACTGTCCATACTTCACATTTTGACCCTAATTTGCTACCAGAGATTCCATCTCTTGGTTCTTGACAAATAAGCATATGACCTGACTCTTGCTATCAATATCAGACGACAAACTAGTTAACCGATCTATTACAGTGATAACGATTTTAAGAAGATATAGATTATATTAGAGAACATGGGGTACGGCAATAATTTGGAAACAGTGCTATTCATGGGTGTATTTTTAAATTAATGTACTTGTTAGCAATCCCGACATTTTACCGAAGTCAACTGTTAATGCAGTACTAGTAACTTATGGTAGTGTAGTGTATATAAGCACAGGATAGATGGCGCTATGCCGAATAAATGCCAGAAATTCCGAATACCACGATACCATAGAACCCATTAAATCATAGTAACCTACCATATATTGTCCTGTTTTGGGCAAGATATTTCCAAACATGATCAAGGTTTATATATAAATCTATCCAACACAAACAACGATCATAAATATAACCAAAACCAATTAATATGAGTGGAAATTCATGATTACATCGATACTAACTATATTCTGGTACAGATTTTACCCCCAAAGCGAGAAATTAACACTACTTTACAAACACTAACATAACCTTTATATAATATTAAAACAGAGGTGGCGCTAAAATCAGACATTTGAAAGAACATGATTATCCGTGGAATTACCTGTTTTAAACAGTCAAAGTGTGAACTAGACTTGGTTGAGACAGATTATGGGTACTTCATTTTTGTACTAATGTAGTCATCCTTGGCCCAAGAAGATCTAAAGCAAGACATGATTTTTCAAGACGACGGTGCAGTATGATAGATCCTGCTGGCAAAATTAGACATGAATTTTCCAGACGACGCTATAAGTGATATAGACCCTTTTGGCAAAATTAAACACTACTTTTCAAGACGACAATGCAGTATGATTGACCCTTATTGCAATAATTAGACAAAAAATTTCAAGACGACGCTGTTGGTGTGATATACCCTGATGGCAAAATAAGACAGGATTTTTCAAGACGACACTATAAGAGTGATATACGATGATGGAAAAATTAGACATGACATTTCAAGACGACGCTATAATTGAGATAGACCCTAATAGCAATTTAGACATGACTTTTCAGGACGATGCTACAAGTATGATAGGCCCTTATGGCAAAGTTAGACATGAATTTTCAAGACGACGCAATAAGTGTGATAGACCCTAATGGTAAAATTAGACATGATTTTTCAAGACTACTCTATAAGGGTGATAGACCCTGATGGCAAAATTAGGCATGACTTTTCAAGACGACACTATAAGTGTGATAAACCCTGATGGTAAAGTTAGACATGACCTTGCAAGACGATGCCATAAGTGTGATAGGCCCTGATGGAAAAGTTAGACATGACTTTTCAAGACGACGCTATAAGGGTAATAGACCCTGATGGCAAAATTAGACATGACTTTTCAAGACGACGATATAAGTGTGATAGACCCTGATGGCAAAGTTAGACATGACTTTGTAAGACGATGCCATAAGTGTCATAGACCCTAATGGCAAATTTAGACATGATTTTTCAAGACGACGCTATAAGGGTAATTGACCCTGATAGCAAAGTTAGACATGACCTTTCAAAACGACTCTATAAGTTTGATAGACACTGATTACATAATTAGACAGTGGTTAGGAGTCCTCGTTAATGTTTACCAAATCAATGATGCATTGTTTTTGATAGACAATTGCGAGAACTTAAGCTCTTCAAAGAAAACAATCAGCCAGGCACCAAATTATCATTTAATTGTAGACATTATGGGATATACGTGTGGGTGATGGTAAGGAAATAAATTTATATTATGCAAGACCAACATCGGGCTGTACATTTTTTTACGGTCTTCAACTCAAAGGATAAGAAGTCAATGAAAATATACAATATGAAAAATATACAATATGAAATATAGTTGAATCGAAATAAATAATCATTAGGTCAGATTAAAGGTCGTAAATTAAGAATATTGAGGTGTGTTTATCAGAGTAGTACCCGTCCTTACGTGATATTCTTAAGTATACACGTAATTTTGTTAAGAATTTATTTATATTAACATCATAGCATTAGTTCTATCATATCCACCATTTATTCCATGATATTTCGATATTATTTTAAAAACAAGCATTTTTTAAAATTGTTTTTTTGTTGTAGACTTGATAATAATACAGGACTTTTTCTATGATACATTAGGTTACACGTTTATACAATAACATTATTGCATTTAGTGCTAAGTAACTATCACATACCATAACACTATAATGATAAAACAGGGCAACTGATACAGGATCTCCATATTGTAAACTGCCTAACAACTCAGTAAAAAAGTATTACTGGTACACGTTACAAGGTTTTCATCAGGCTAGCTAGCATCAAAGTGAAATAAGAGATATATCTGTATTTGGTTGTGTAAAATGGCTTCATAGTGCCCACTCAAAGTATTATAATAAAAATGCGTCTTAACTTTTAATGACGTTTTCTTCTTTATTACTTAAAATAGAGATACACACGCCAGTGCTAGAACCACGTCTTGGTCGATGTTCAGATCAATGTTACGGTGATTTTCTCCGTGTGGCATTTTACGTATTAGCGTCATTTTGTTGCCTGTTTACTTTCATTAGTTCGAGATACATCTCATTGCAACTACATATATTTAATATTCCTTGCTAATGACAGCGACAATTCAACTATGAGCATCCATACGATAAAGTGATAAATTTTAAACTTACCCGCAACTTCTCCATTTGCTCTCTTAAAATATCGTACAGGATTTCTGTAAAACATTTTAGAGTATCTGACGCCACGAAATACAACGTTGATATCACGACATACAATCTATATATATATATATTAGATAATGGTAGATAGAATGGCATCTGTTTATCTCCAGTCACTAGTAGCTATCCTTTTGAAACTTCAGTCGTATAAGCAAAGTTGTTATACCTGTATTCAAGGCATATTCGTTATGCATTCCTGTAATAAGATCTATGTTTGCCACTTTTACAGTTGGTTGGAACGGTGTAATCATTGAATTCTTTATAACAAAACTACCAATTACACTATATTTAAGTCCAAAACATGCTTGTTCCTGAAGAGACTAAACATAATAGAGAGGCGGCACGAGTGTTCGACGTTCAGCGGGGCAATTTTATTTACTTCGACCCATACTGTGCCACAGCGAACAGTTTGTATATCAATTACCCTATTCCCCTCTAAATACAAAATTGTATAAATAATTTCAGATGCAAAAGAAAGCTCTTGACTACTCCTCACTTTACTGGCACCCGGGGAAATTTCCCCCACCCCAGTTTTCGTGCCGCCGCTGAGTGGATACTAGTCCTATCTGGTACTGGCTTTTGGCAGATATAAGGACATTCGCTCTATCTGGTGATCATCCATGAAATATGTGGCTCTACGATAGACACTCTAAGTATTACTATTTTTTGTTAACGATATGGCAGCATTCAAAGCAAAATGGGGCGTCAGTTTATAATCTACTTCAAATCTGACCGAAACCAGTATATGATAATAACTGTACATTTAAATAATATTGGCCGTCTTTATTCGTGTTATTATCATGCAGACGATATTGAATATACTCTATTTTCCCCAAATGATTAATCAACTGGTTTATATTAACAGAAATTCAATTAAACAATTTTTATGTCAGTTTACAAACACATCCTCCTTACCACCCACCCCCTTCTAAAATACGTTTGTGAAGAATTGCCCCGTTACATTAAGATGAGGTAAATACTATGCAAATTTCAACTGCAGAAGTATTCTTAACAACGCACCCTCACCCTGCCTATGCCTGGCACGTAGAAATTTCCCAAGTAAATTCGCTCATTCACAAACTGATCCATCAAATATTGGTCACTATAAAGGAGATGCCATGCATTATTGAGTATTGTCTAATGATACTGTAACTCGTCATCAAGAGTCTCAAATGTCCTAATCATAATCTTTGCTTACTGCATTTCTGGTGTCAATTTTTCTGATTGTGCAATCATTCGTTTTCTTCTATTAATTATTCTCAACTGATTTTTTTCCAGATATTGTATCTCTACAAGACATTTTGCACCGTCTATACCATACCACGGAACCAATTTTTGATGATAATTGTGTCCTCGTTTGCATAGTGAAAGTCTTGTCGATAGAAAAGCGTTATCAAATTACAGGGTTCTAAAAATGTACCTCCCTTTAGATCCACTTGAGTTAACGCGTAGTGGGAAACTTAAGATACAATGGTGATCGTGTCCCATAAAAGCAGATAAATACACGACACTTCATACGTAAGATGTCCATGAAACTGCTATTGAAAATAGCTGTATGTTTCCTGTAATGTTGTAGGTATAATGCTCCTGTAGTGTTGTACCAATATTGGGCAATTATCATACCTGAATGTAATTTCAAAATCTCCTAATTTCGGTGAGCTATTTCAAACTAGTCCTATATATGCTACATTTATAAATATATCATGTTCTCAAATCACCACTTTGATTTGAACATAATGAAGTATGCTTGTATCCACGATTCTATTCTGACTTTAAAGTCAGGACCTAATTTACGACTTCAAGATCTGATTCATGGCAATTTTAAAATCAGACCCCCAATTTATGATTTCAAGATTTGACTCAAAGCATTTCTAAAGTGTTATGTATATCAATATTTTTGTAACTCATGGTTCATGACTGGTCTTTAATATGTGTATTATAAATTGTAAATGATCATCTATATTCAATATATTAGATAGTTCTTTTTGGTATCCAGGTATACAAATTCTGTTTTAAGATATTAAGAGTGTATATTGCATAGGATCTATAATCAGTTTTTTATTGTAAGTTTTTTACGATCATTAAAAATAATTTATTTTAATAAGGAATGTTTACGAGTTTGGGGTTGTTTTTCATTGGAAAGGTCGATCAGGTGGGTTCTTAGAAGAATTTATTTATTTCCCAATGGATGGGTTAGTTCGACGCATGTGTATTTTGAAATATTTGATTAAGATGGAAGATCTGTCAAGTAGGGTATATTACGACATATTCTTAAATGTGTATGTAAGGAGTAAACTAAGCAATCATATTCATTCCTATTTTGGATTCATTCATGTTCCGGGTTCTTGTTTCATGTATTAAAGTCATTCTGCAGATATGTTTAATGTCGGGTTTAGATAACTTGAGAGTAGACATTCGGAATATTCGAAACTTTTAGACTTGAATAGATCTTCTCCGATTAGTTTGGATTCAATTCCTAATACTGTATGTTCATTTTAATTTTATAACTTTCTTGGCATCCGTCCGTCTACGGGAGACGATGGCGTAGCTCCAAAGTAAGCTTTTGTTTATCCTTCTTTCTAGCTCTCTTTTCAGCTCGTTTTTGTTTTTTTCTCTCTTCCTCTGCGTTTTGAACTCCCTGCCTGACAGCTAGCCGCCAGCTGGAACGGTTGTTTGCACAGCTCTCCCAGTCGTTGACATTGATGTCTGCCGTCTTCGTATCCTTCTTGCAGACATCTTTGTAGTGCAGATGTCGTCGTCCAGTTGGTCGTGTACCTTCTGCTAACTCCCCATATAACAGGTCCTTGGGAATGCGGCCTGGGTCCATTCTCTTGACATGGCCAAGCCAGCGAATGCGCCTCTCACTGAGAATGGAGAACATGCAATTCATGTTGGCGCGTTCTAGAACCTCTGTGTTGGATACTTTGTCCTGCCACTGGATGTGCAGAATGCGCCGCAGACATCTCAGGTGGAAGCTGTTGAGTTTCCTCTCGTGTCTTGCATAGGTGGTCCATGTTTCCCTGCTGTAGAGAAGTGAGCTGAGCACGCAGGCTTGGTAGACACGCAGTTTGGTCTTCTCTGTGAGGTTGGTGTTGTTCCAGACCCTCTGGTTAACTCTGGCCATCACTGCTACTGCTTTGGCAATCCTGCCGTTCACCTCAGAATCAATGGAGAGTGAGCTGGAGATGTTGGACCCGAGGTATGTGAAGTTCTCGACAACTTCCAAGTTGTACCTATCAATGGTGACAGAGGGAGGGGAGCCTGCGTCCTGCGCCATGACGTTCGTTTTCTTCAAACTGATGGTCAGTCCAAATTCCTTACAAGCATCGGAGAGGCGGCATACCACCTGCTGAAGTCCATCTTCCGTGTGTGATGTCAAGGCTGCATCGTCGTCGAAGAGCAATTCACGGATGAGTACCTCTATGACTTTAGTCTTAGCACGGAGACGGGCGATGTTGAACAGCTAGCTGTCAGCCCTGGTATGGATGTACACTCCCTCGCTGAAGTCCTTGAATGCGTACTGGAGAAGCATGGAGAAGAAGATGGCAAAGAGCGTCGGCGCAAGGACACAGCCTTGTTTGACTCCGCTGATGACTGGGAATGCTTCAGATGTTGCGCCATTGAAGCACACTGTGCTGTGCATGTTCTCGTGGAACGACATGATGACAGCAAGCAGACATGTGGGGGGGGGGCAGCCGATCTTCTGCAGGAGTCTGAAGAGTCCACTCCGGCTAACCAGGTCAAACGCCTTCGTCAGGTCTATGAAGGCGATGTAGAGGGGCATCTGCTGCTCGCGACATTTCTTCTGCAGCTGACGTAGTGAGAAGATCATGTCTACAGTTGATCTGCCGGCTCGAAATCCACACTGGGACTCTGGGTAGACGCGGAAGGCTAGGATCTGCAAGCGCGACAAGGCAACACGGGCGAAAGCCTTTCCGACGATGCTGCGGAGGGAGATGCCCCGATAGTTGTTGCAGTCGCTACAGTCTCCTTTGTTTTTGTACAAAGTGACGATGTTCGAGTCACGCATGTCCTGTGGGATGTATCCCTGTTCCAGCAAAGGCAGAGGAGTATGTGTAGGGGCTGGAGCAGTGCTGGTTTTCCGCTCTTGAGGACTTCAGGCGGAATGCCGTCGCTTCCAGGAGCCTTCCCACAGGAAAGGCAATCGATGGCTTTTCCGAGCTCTTCCAGGGTGGGCTGTGTGTCTAGCTCCTCCATGACAGGCAGGTCTGGAATGGCATCCAGGGCAGTTCCAGTGACATTGTTTTGGGTTGCATATTGCTCTAGATAGTGCTCAACCCATCGCTGCAGTTGTTTCCCTTGATCTGTGATGACTTCACCCGTCTTGGACTTGAAGGGGGCGGTCTTGTAGCTGGGGGGGGCCTGTCGCCTTTTTGATACCCTCATACATTCCTCTTGTATCCCCGGTGTCGGCAGCTGTCTGTATACTGTTGCAAAGGTTCAGCCAGTAGGTGTTGGCACATCGGCGGGCGGTCTTCTGGGCGTTGTCCCTTGCAATCCTGAGGGCTTGTAGTGTTCTGGGACTAGGTGCAGCCTTGTATGCCAGGAGGGCTTTCCTCTTTGCCTCAGTCACGGGCTCCATCTCCTCCCAGTTTGCCTCATACCAGTCGACATTCTTTCGCTCCCTCTTCCCGTAAGCTGTGATTTCTGAATTGTACACAGAGTCACGGATATGGGACCACTTGGAGTCAATGGTGTCATCAGGTGTCACTTTGGTGAGGGCTTCCTTCAGTTTGCTGATGAACTGCTGTGTTTTCTCTGGGTTGCTTGCACAGCAGGTGTTGATGCGTGGGTGACCCTTCTTCTTGGCGTGGTGCAGCTTCTTGGGTAATATTCGCACCTTGTTGGCCACAAGGGAATGGTCAGTGTCGCAATCGGCACTGTGGTAGCTGCGGGTGAGGACAACACTGGCCAGTTCTGCACGCCTGGTGATGACGAGGTCTAGCTGGTGCCAGTGGCGTGAACGTGGGTGTCTCCACGAGACCTGGTGGATCCCCTTGCATTTGAAGAATGTGTTGGTCACACATAGGCTGTGGGAGCAGCACATCTTCAGCAGTCGCTGACCATTCTGGTTGATCTTGCCCCTTCCGTAAAAGTCGAGACAGGTGGACCAGGCCTCATGGTCAGCTCCCACTCCATCATTGAAGTCTCCTAGTAAGTAAAGGCTTTCATTATTGGGGATATTGGATATTGCCTGATCCAGAGCCTCATAAAACTTGTCTTTCTCCTCGTGGGTGGAGCAGAGGGTTGGGGCGTACATACTGAAGATGTTGACCTGGCCTAAGGATGTTGACAGCCGGAGGGCAAGGATTCTCTCAGTACCCGTTGATGCAGGTTTAATGAAGGCGATTAGCGTGTTCTTTACGGCAAAGGCTACACCATGCTGCCTAGGTTCATCCGAGGGCTTCCCCTGCCAAAAGAACGTGTAATTGACTTCCCTGGTGGTGCCGCTGTCAGCCAGTCGGGTCTCCTGGAGGCAGCAATGTCGATGTTCAGTCGGGAGAGTTCTCTGTCAAAGACGGCAGTCTTCCGTGCATCGTCGATCTGCTATAGGTCAGCGGTCAATCCAGGACACATGGTCCTGATGTTCCAGGTTGCAAAACGAAGAGTTGGAGTCTTCTTATTTCTTCTTTTAGTCTTTCCTGGTGCGGAGTTTTGTGGCCTACTTGTCGAGATGGTTCTCTAAGCTCCACGCACCCAGTGAAGCAGGCAGGCCATGGCGGGCAGCACCTTACTGACTGGGGGCTGCCCAGCTTGAGGCGGGCGGTAGCTGTCCAGTGAGACCTGATGATCTCTCCCACCGTCAGAAGTAACCCCTGCCGCCAAGCTCTACGCCAATCGAGCTTTGACTTAGAACCGGTAAACTGCTATTTCTCGTGTTGTGCCGACGCAGTACGACGACGCTGGAGTGTCCTCTCCAGTGGAGCTATGAAGCCTGGGCAGGGTGGTATGGAGAATCAGCTGTTGTCCATGCAGCAGATCCCCCCTCTCCACGCAGCTGGTGGGCCCAAGGGAACGACGAATGCCGATACAGCTTGGCACCAACGGCGTCGCAGGAGTTGCCGGAATGACGTTGAAGTCAATGTCAGACCGCCTTAGGGACTCCATCTCCGGATTTTCTGTCGGGGTTTACTCCCTTAGCCTTTCCCATGAATGGGTATAGCCACAAGGCAGCAGAGGTTTGGAATCGGAGTTTCCTTCTCCTAGATGAGCTACGATCCAAGGTTTACGAGTCCCATCTACCCGAAGCAACTGGTTTTAAGGCGCCAGTGGCCCGCCTTCGCCCCTTCTCCTGTTAGTGGAAAACGTGGTCTGCCGGACTTCAAATCTAAGTCACTCGCGAAGGCCAGGAGCTGTATTTTAGTTGACAGAGGCAATCAGAGACGCAAGCCGTATGGGGCATTTTTGGAGGATTGGGGCGCTTGTCTCTCACTCCCACCCTGGGCAATGTCAACCTTAGACCACTTTATAACTTTAATAATTAACTTATTTGTTAAGTTTTACAAACCTTGTTGGTTTTACTTCATTCAGTGACGGAGTTTTCGACCACAGAGTCATACCAAAAGTCACACCCCGATTTTAACTTCAAGAGTCGATTCATTTCATTTTTAAAGTCAGGCCACACATTTATTACTTCAAAACCTTATTCACGGCACTTTTAAAGTCAACATTCGAATGTTTAACTTCAAAGATCCTATCACAGCATTTGAAAAGTCATGACCCAAATGTTTGACTTGAAGATCTGATACACAGCATTTATAAAGTCAGGATCCGAGTGTTTGACTTCGAGATCTGGTACAAAGTATTTTTAAAGTCATAATATGAATGCATGACTTTAAGATACGATACACTGCATTTATAAAGGAATGGGGCGTACGTAAGACATCATTTCCAAACTAATAAATGACCTAAGATATGTTGAACGTTTAAGCACCGTGAAAAAATGATGGTCAAAATCGGTCAATATTAGTTTTAGTATAAACTAAAGGTAAAAGCAAGAGGGGAAAAAAACTCCATGGGAGACGTTTTGCTGTATTTATTAGTCTGAGGTACACAAATTTTGCATCGATACAAAAATCGATTTGTTATATGTGCGAACCAGCCTGGCATTGTACTTCGGGAAACTCCCCAGTTGAGTCTCAAAATGAGACCCGAAGCAAAATAACATGTATGTGTTTATATTTTTATTATCGCTAATAGTAAGTATAGGTCACTGCATTTATATGGGAAAATATGAAAGTTTTTTTTTTCGGATGGAAATACCGCACGTTCATATGTTCTCATGCAAATGCAGTACCGTTATAGTATATGTTCATTTTGTATTCTACCTTAGGCCTAATTATTTAAACAAAAACAAAAACATCAAAAGAATACACAAAACAAAGTACATGAACGTATGCCGTATTCCAAACTAAATACACAAAGACAGAATAATATTAAATAACAACAACATTATTAATGCGCACATAAATCCACCCAGATAAATGTGAACTTAGTCGCGCGCTAGACATAACTTTCGAAAGAAAATGGCGTTTTGTTTACTTAAAATTGAAATTTGGAGTCATATTGTGAATGTATGCGCATTGCAACAACTTTTCCAATTTATCTGAAATTAATAGATTTTGGTATCTTTGTTGTTTCTACGAAATTTCATGATTATGGACTGGATTTATATGTGCCAATTTTACACGAAGCACATCGGATTTCAGTGTCGACGGAGCAGCGTGTTGCAAGTGTGTTTCTATTCTGTCATTGAATGTTTGAAATCATAATGTGAGAAAAATATGATTTCTTTCAATTGCAATTATCAAAAAGACGCTATGCAATAAAATGTTTATTTCATTTTGAGTGCAGTAAGGAGGATGTAATTGTACTTGGAATATCGTCGAAATTGCAGTACAGTTTCGAAATGTGTAATCAAGCTTGTGAACCCATGCGATGGAAAGTGTAATTCGGATTCGCAGAAATAAGAAAGAACATTTTGAGGAAATTCAGGATGTAAAACTAAGTATAATTTTTCCATTCTTTTAACCATTTAGAGAAGACATTAGATGCCTTGTTTCTTGCATGTTATTTTAGGAACCGAGTAATTTGAACGAAATCTGGCGTCTATCGCCCGCCTAAATCCGAAACATTGTATCAAAGACGTTAATGCAAAATGTAGCAAAATTGCTGGTATGCGGCAGTCTACAAACCGTCTGCTTTAGTTCATTCAAAAGAAGAAAAAAATAATCAACCAAAATGTAAAGCGCCTACTACGTGAGTGTACATGATTTGTTTACAAATCAAAAGTGCTTGCGTTTGGGTCCATTGTTTGTTTACAGTAGAAAGTAGTTCTTTCATGACTGCAATATAAAGTGAGGGTGAGTGCAATATCGTAAAATAATGAACGATTCTGACAATGTAAAGTTAACAGAGAAAAAATTGAGCATATCATAATCATGAATCTTCAATCAAAAGCGACACAATGAAATTGATTGCAGTGCGTGTTACAGTATGAATGAATACCGTTGATATTGTATGGAGAGGGTCTCCAGGGTCGAGTTGGTAGAGACAACTAGAGTGATAAAGAGCCTCGATTTAACTGTCATACCCTTTTGACTCCCCGTGACAAAATCTTTTACCCCATTCTTGAATCGACCTTCCCACATTTAAGTGCAAAAAGTACTGTAAAGGTCAGCGCGGATGCAGTTTTGTGTACATTTGTTACATGTTTTGTGTCATATGGATAGAAAGATGGCTTATTCTTAAGTGTGAATTATTATTTGATAATCGAAGTTGCATTGTTAAAATTACCATTTCTTTTTATTTATGTTTTGAATACCAATTTTCTGTTTGAACATTTATCTTATCATTAAAATATTGTAAGCTAAAGGATTTCTACTTTTCAATTTCTACCGATCATTTACTGACTGCATCAAAATGTAACATTCATGTGTTATATACTGTCCATAATTTTATCTAAGTGATGAATTTCTTTTTTCTACTTTTGTATCTGCGGACTGAAATAAAGATTTTTTTTGCCAAGCTTGTTGCGTCAGAATATTTGATTCTGGATTTCACTATATTCCATAGTCAAGAGAGAGAGAGAGAGAGAGAGAGAGAGAGAGAGAGAGAGAGAGAATGGGGAGAGGATCGTGCATCAGATCGATAATATGTGTCCTCATCAGCCGGAATCCTGGATATAGTAGTAGACGTTGTGCTTATTTTTTTCTAGAGAAAGATGAAACAGATTTTAGATTGTAAAAGTCATTAAATGTAATGTACGGTATTTACTTACTTGTCTCATGTGTAACTATGAGCCCAGATTTCACAGTCAACAATTTTCCGTAATGCACCTTCTTCTTTGATTCTGTTATTGTTGAAATATTTTCTCTAATAGTTGTTAGAATTGTAATTCAGCCATTGACCTGTTTGCATTCCTTTGGCTGTGTAGGTAAATTATACAGATAGAGACCGTATGCGTTCGTGAGCAAGTATTCATACGAATAGGAACAACACCGTCATATTTTCCGAGTCACTTTTAAAACAAATAATTTTATTTGCATCATATTTACATCGATCCAAAAATTAATCATACTGAAGGTAAACATGGGTTGTGAATGAGAGAGAGAAAAAATATGAGGAGAGAAAGTGAGGTACCTTAATTTAACGCTTGTGTTCTTACCGTTGGGGATCATAACTCATAACTCTCTAACATGCTTCACATAAATAAATGTGAAAAATATTTCGAACTGTAAAACTTATTAAAATATAATGTATTTGTTGCATATGAACTCGATTTCATATTCAATATTTTTCTTTAATGCATTTTCTTCTTTGTCTATATCTCGGTTAAAATCTTGCCGAGTCACCTAATGTATTTTTAATAGCTCCATTTCACAGTTAGTGATTGTATTCAATGTCCATATGAAATACCTCTATTAAAAGGAAATATCGGATTCTAATAAAAACTGCAAATTTTCTCTCAATTTTAAGGCGATTAAATTTTGACTGAGCAATTTTGTTCTCTTGTCTGAATAAGTGTAGCACCATATATATTGAGGGTGAAGATGTCATGGTTACGATCACATATTTTATTTTATTTAATCTATAAACAAAAGACCTGCTATTCCAATAGGGTTTGTAGAAACCTTATAATTGTGAATCATGGAAATGATCCAGTTCGTATTAAAATTAAAATGGTCTGGAACTTCAGCCGACTGAGTCAAAACAAAGTAACAAACCATGCAGTTAGCACCAACATGACGGTCAGAGGTCATCAATCGATTTCGTTCCATTTGGACCATTGGTGCAGGAGGTAGGTAAAACAGTGCTTTCAACAAATCTCTTCCCCCAAATTAAACTTAAGTCTATTAAATGAAAATTAATTAACCAATCACAGGCCTTGTTACTTGTCATGTTAGGTTTTCAATTTGTTTGACTTCCATTGTATGCAGTTGCGTCGACTTGAAAGGAAATGTGAATGACAGGATTATATTGGTGAAATTTGCACGGGGTATGTGTCGTTGTCTACCAAGGCCAGGGCCGTAGAGAGCGATCACGGACCCTGGAGTAGGATACACCCTGGCCTCTCCTAGTTCTTGTTCAAACAACTTTGTTCATTTACAAAATTAAAAAGTGTTGTTCGGCCCGGGCCCTCTTACGGGCCCAAACACCGGGAATATATCCTGGCTTGCCCCCTCCCCCTTGTCGGCCTTCACAGAGGCTGCTACATTTATTCCCATAAATAAATATCTAGTAACTATTAATCTGAATGGATCAATTTCATTGAGCTGCATTCTTTCAGGTTAAACACTGAGGTGAATAGGTAATGACTGTTGTTGTTTGTTAGAAATTGTTGCTCATGTACCATATGCATTTGTCACATTTTATAGGTCAACATAACAACACGGCTAATAGGATATTTAAATTCATTCATTTTCTTTAACAAAGTTTGACTGTCATACACTAAATTGTAGTTTTATAATACATTGATAGCAAAACTAGTGTCATTTAGTATCCGAAACGTATCAAACTGTTGCATGCATATTTTTCTGGTATTTTTTCCATTCCAGGATATTCAATCATTCTGAGCGAAAATCCGACCCTGAGTGGTTCCGTTTTGGTGTTTTACGGCAGATCAACACAAGTAGGTTGCTTAGTGCCAAGGCAACTTGGGGTAAAGTGCCGTACCAGGGGACACACCCATGTAGGCCACACATGCTGAGCCGATGACGTGATTCGAACCAGCAGCATTTCAGTAGCGACTCCAGAAAACTTATCACTGAACCACTGTGGCGCCTAAATCCAAGTCGTACATACATTTTACAACATGCGAAACCTATCTACAAATGGAACACGTATCACATGTGGCAGTACACAATAGCTTTTCTAAGTATGACAATTAAAAACTACCTTTACTAAATGTTCTTATTTAAAAATCTTCCCTTTAATTTACAACACGTGTGATTTGCTTGTGGAATTATATGCATGTATGTACAGATAACATTTTTCCTTTTAATCAAGTCTCGATCTTTCTCTTTGTGATACAACAGGTTTATACCAAGAAAAGGATAGAAATTCATTCTTCTCAAAGATTCTGATCTAGTCTAACGCTTTCTTGCCGCTAGGGATTGACAGAAGATGTATATGGCTTATTCACACTGAGTATTGACCTATATGGAATCGACAAAACCAGTGCATTGATTGTTCACTTAAACTTTGATCTGTACTGTATGACTTTTAGCTGACTTTTAGCTGACTCTTACAATACAGGAATTTGTTTCTGCTTTAACGACTATATGCTTTTGACACTGCAATGACCTTATTTCTTCACAAACTTGCAAGTAAGCAACAAAGTATAGACACATAAATGTTCTTAAATGTAATAAATGAATAAACTGAATTATATCTTCTACTATTCGTTAGCACTTTAAGTGTATGAATAACATGTACAAATTGAATAAAGTTCTCTCTCTTTACTATTCAATACAAAAAATATTAACATATATTTGTGTATGTGATAGAAAAGTATAAAGTATAAAAAGCAGAAAACAAAAAATAGTATCACATATAAAAACATGAATATGTTCAATGAAAAATATAAACTCAAGACAGCCACTGAGTGTTGTGTAGGTGATAATTCATACATTTTGCTACACTCTTTAAACTCTGTTATAAGCTTAACTAATACATTAGCGTACTGTTAAATAAAAAGATCTTGATTGCTAATCAAAATACTGTTGTTTTCATTATATACATCATACGAAATTTAAAAAGGAATATAACTAGCTATACTAACTCTTATTTTATTGTAGAAACTCAGAGTTGATTCAGGCTGGGCTAACGTGGGTACGTAAGAAAGCCTGCCAGTAGCTTTTCGTGGGTCGGTGGTTCCTCCCTGGGTTTTCCAGGGTTTTTCCTCCACCAATTATACTGGCCGCCATGTATAGCCTATTATGTGCTGAAAAATGGCGTTAAACCCTAAAACAACAACAACAACAACAACAACAATCAGAGTTGATAGGGCATTCTAAACAACAGCAGAAAATGTTCTTCCCCGTTTGTCCTGGAAACTTTAAAATAAAGTATTCATGGTGGCAGATCCATTCGGGCTCTGTCCTTGGCAATTTTCCAATTAGTTATACTATGCATTTCCAAATCATGATTGAGCTGCTCGTTAGTCTGGTTATTTTCTTCAGTTTTTTTCTCCTAAGAGTACTAAATTTTCTTTTAATGAATCCTTTTGTTCCCTGAACAATATTTTGTGTAAATGTATAATTCGTTTCAATTTCAGATACCATGAAATGCTGTAAAATCTTAACTTTTTTTCATTCATTTGTCAGTGCTGGGATGTATAGTGATAACTTTTAAGAAACCAGTTCTATTTATAGCATGCACCTGAGGGCATGATAAATCATAAAAATGAAGCAGTATAAAGGATAATTTTGATGTGATCTTAATAATTTCAGTTCATTAAAAGTACTTCAAAGTGTGGTTTTGACATTCTGACTGTTCTATTGCTGATCTTAACATTAGTTTACTAAAAGTATAGTTTTGTTCTGATCTTCTGGTTTCAATATTGTTGCTTTAATAACGACATAAAACTTATGATGTAAGATGATTTATTTCTTTGTATGATAAGATGGTATGAAATGATTTTGTATAGAACTGTAGATGAGTTCGACTGTATCCAAAGATCCCACTTTTTAAATATATGTTAATGTTTATATTAATGTACATGGATAATATATTCATTAAAATATGCAAGCCTTTAATGCAGAATTTAAGAAAGAAATAGTTTTTAACAAATACCAAAACATTGAGCTTAAATTACTGCTTTAATTAAGGCTATTTGCTACAAAGATAAAGTAGATTTTATCCATCAATGCTTTCGTATGGCGAAAGATTCACCGGGGTGAGAATGGGACACATTTATTAATGCTTCCGTGGGTTGAGTGAATGGGTAGGGTTGTGTAGGAGATCATGATGATAATGGGGCGTATTTATTAATGCTTCCGTGGGTTGAGTGAATGGGTAGAGTTGTGTAGGAGATCATGGTGAGAATGGGACGTATTTATTAATGCTTCCGTGGGTTGAGTGACTGGGTACGAGATCATATCTATTAAAGTACATTTTGGTTTCACATGTGATGCAAGTTGTTCATAGATGATATCTATATAAGCTTCAACTTAATGGATAATTCACTAAAATGGTATATTGCTAAATTAGATGGTAGACAGGCATACCTTGTATGGTTATGATTTGCTTTCAAAAATATAACAAGCATTAAAAAAGGTAATACACATTACATACTTCAAAATGACGGTACGAGTAATAAATATCGTTTACACTCTTTGATCTTTTCTTATGAATACATCTCATTCAGTAAAAACATACGTATATATATATATATATATATATATATATATATATATATATATATATATATGCGTGTAGCTATCTGACAACTCAATCCTGGTATCATTAGATGAACATCACTATATACCATATATACCAGCATACCTCATACAGATGGCACTGAAACGTGTAAATATTTTCTTGATAACAATCCTGATAACAGCGAACTATCTATTGAATATATTTGTAAAATAATAAAACTTATCTTGGAAACAATTTATTTCCAATTTTTTAATACAAATTACACATAAATAATGGGTACGGCAATGAGTAGTCATTGGGATCCTTCATACGATTCCCTTTTAGTGAATAAATTAGAAAAGGATTTTCTTCAAAACGAAAAATTTAATCCAACTGTTTGGTTTAGATTTTTTAGATTACATATTTAGGATCTGGAACCATTCAGATGAAGAACTGAAAAAATTCATTGACCGCCTAAGTCATTTTCACCCGACGATTAAACTTACTTGTATTGCATCTAATACGCATGTTTCATTATTAGATGTAAATGAGCAGCAGGCAGGGTGAACAGACCAATTTTGGAGCAAGACTTCTTTGAAAACAAAGCTTTCTACGAAACAAATGAAATAGAAGGTCAATAACGTCAAACCGCAGCCTCTAACCGACCGAGATTTTCTCTAATTGGGTCAGCTCATTTTGTTACTTTATCTTTGTCTTTCGTGTTTTCAAATTTGTATGTGTATTTATTTACCCACCCGGACACTCATTTTTGGTCGCACCCTCCCTGCTGCTGTGTTTAAACCAAAGATTGTATCAAGGCCTACACAATATCGCGACCGAGGATCATATAAATTTATCGTCATAAATCCGTGTAGGGTAGCTTGTGCTTTTGAAAGGACGTTTTTTAACTTAATCATATCCATATCCCCTGAACACCAAATCTGATGAATGTTTCGCAGAGTATATGTATCGATTCCATTAAACACGACTAAAATAGTACAGTTAACTATATCAGTTCAGGTATTTGTGTATATCGCTGAGTAACATAAATCACATCTGTGTTTTTATGTCTGCCTAGAGAACATATCCGAGCTGAATTTGATTGTTTGTACAGCAACTCATAATCGTATACTGCAAGATTAGTAGTAAATCCATCGAGGTCATCTACAGATGGAGCTTCATCAATATCGGTGATAAAATCAATAATAGCATGACCGTTTACATCCAACAGGTTATCGTTTTCATTAAAATCTTTAAGCACATCGTAGCAACGCTGATCATAAACGGCTGGTGCCTATAAATATAATTTATCGCACTTGAGCAATCTCGTTATCAGATTAAGCAACAATTGGGTCTTACCAGAGCCAGATGGACCTATGATAATTGCTCTGATTGAATTTGGTAGCGTTGGATGATGTTTGACTAGCTCTTGTTTTCGCGTCACAGAAAAAATCAATGATATCCATTTATATTGAGTTTGCTGCAGAGTATCCACCCCCACCAGTGGATTAACAACAATAATAACAAAAACTAAAAAGCGTGCTATTACAAGTAATTGTGTCAAATGTGGTACAAAAATATAGAAATTTATCTCCCTTGACAAGTCAAAGAAAACAGGTGGTGATATCGCTGCTTCATTAGGAAAATTACCAGGAACTCCATGGGCTAAGTATCCAGGAGAAAACCATCTTCCTGGATATAATTACTGTGGTCCTGGAACCCGACTTTGATTTCCTACTTGACGAACGAGATCCACCAAGAGCTGGAGAGTATCCAATAAATGCGAGTGATCAAAATGTTAATGATGTTGCGTTAAAAAAATAAGGATTTACAACAATGACATATTGCAGATGTCAAGTTGATTCACTCGTTAAATTCCATAAAAGATATCTCTCAGAGAAATAATTGCTAGTTTCCTAGTAAAATCTGCGATGAAAGGTAAACTAGTGCTAGGGGCCGGTAATTAATCAACAGATTATTAAAATAATGAAATTTATTTATTATAGCCTACAAGGATATTGGAGGGGAAAGCTGCGATTAGTAAACTTGCTAATGCAGCAAATGTTACACGTTCTTTTGCTGCCAAAATGATTAGCACGACAGGCAATATGGCAAATTGTATCTACCACCACCTAAAAAAATTTAGTACTCAAATTTTGATGTCAGCACTCGAAATTAAGTTCATCAAGCAGATATTTTGTATTTACTGCATGATACCATTAAATTTGGTAGACGTCAATCATGCACATAAAAGTACGCGTTGACTATCGTAGATATGAAGAAGCAGAAACATTATCAACTAAATCAGCAACTAAAGTTGCATCTGAACGAATATATCAACGTGGTGGTCCACGATGGCCACAGTTGCTCTAGGTTGGTCCTGGCAAAGAATTTCTTGGTGCATTCTCATCACGGATGAAGAAAAAAAACATAACGTCAAAATCAGACTTGTACATACCGCAATTCATCACGATCAGGCAATTCTTGAATGATTTAATCGAACGATTGCTGAGTCATTGTTTGGATATCAGTATGCGAAAGAAATAATTCAGAACGACATGAGATCTTGTGAGTGGGTTGCCAGACTACCAAGTGTAATATCTGCATTAAATAATTAAATTACTCGTGCAAATTATATGAAACCTACCAATGCGATCAGAAAAGACATATAAAAATGCAAGACATGACTCCTTCTCAAAACAACCAATTCTAGGTAATGAGACTGTAAGATATTCATATGAACCTGGTGAAATAGAAGGTGGTAAAAAAAGAGCAACTGATCCGATTTGGAGTGTGACGACACATAAACTTTCCAGGGCGGTAAGATCCACGGGTAGACTCGTAATCTACATATTAGATTCAACTGCTCCTGAATGTGGATTTGTATGTGAACAATTACAAGTAATTCCTGGCAATATTCAAATTACTACCGCCTTCACTTTTGTGAACTAGCGCGTCGACGTCGATGACTTTCAAGACAGGTCAGCATCACATTTTTGCGTGTGTGACCAAGACGAATATTAATACTATCTATGGTAAACTATCTTGGATTATTATTTGAATACTACCACAACATTACTGTGTTACAGCTCGCACAATGATTATTCTGTTGTTGTTTCATTGTCTTGACAAATTTATCATCGAGATCAAAGTTGCGTTTATTTTTTTGTCATAGTGTTTATAGCTATTGTTTTCATACTACATCATCGCTATTGCTAGCAGTTTGATCGTTATTTTCTTTGAAGTCTATGATAACCCTCCGTAGCTGAGATAGTCTTCTAACTCGAGACACTGAAAGATAAGCTAAGTTTGACCGTACAATACGATCATCAACAATCCATGTATTAGTATCGAAATAGTTATTCCTTGTGACGAATAGCATATCCTAGCGTCCATGGAGTTTTATCCATCGTTAAGGTGCTCTCAACAACACTCACAAGAACTAAAACTATATCATTTAACACAAGATTTTCTTTCTTTGACTGTGTCAAGGAACCTGGAATTTCAACGTCGATATTTTGCCGTCGAGTATCTGCTGAGCGGTAAAAGAATGGTACAGGTAGATTTGAAAACTTTACTTTATGTAACAGAAATAATTGTTGCTGAAGTGTATCACGAATTGTCTTTCTGCTTGCAACTATCAAATCATCTGGTCTCCACATATTCCAAAAAGCATTCATAGGAGTTTCTGAAATCACTCCACGCATTAGTTCACACTAAGTTTATTTGGTTGTAGTCTGATTAATTTTTAAGCTCTCCTAATTCTGGATCAAGTGCTCTATGATCATCAGTTATTCCCTCATAATAATCTACGAACTTTTTCAGTCATTCATGAGGAGACAATCCAACAAAAGGTGGCGGTTGACCATGATCACCACACAATATCACAGCAGAATTTTTTGTCAACAACCAATCAAGAAATATTTGTAATGTCTGCAGCGATACTGTACCTATTTCATTCCAGATAATATTCTTTGGAATATATTTTTCACCCATTCGTTCAGGAGACCATATATCTCTCTTCCATCGGAAAAAGCTGTGATGCGTATGAGATTTATCTCCTCGTTCGTTTATTTCTATAGCTAGTATATGTGTAGTGGTCAACACAGTTATATCAACAGAGTTCTTCTAATTTTGAAGAAATAAGTCGATCACAAGTGTTGTTTTACCAGAACACCCCGGTCCATTTAGTTAAAGTCTTATGTCTGGTCACATGATCACATACCCATCATGACAATCTGATATTTGATTAGTTTTGTAACAAATATTCTTGATTTCAACGTCGGCAGATTCAGAAGAACTAAGTATTTTTTCCTGTTTTATTCTCCATTCGCCCCGTGATGCATCAGTGCCAGTATATAATTGTTCTAGCAATCCTGTATTTTTTATTAATATAAAATGAAAGGTAGTGACTTTTACCGCGTTATCAGGAAATATATTTATCATCGATAACAAGTTTATCAAAACATGCGCAAGCTTTGAAGATCTTAAATCAGGAAACTGCGTTGACTCACCATCAATATAACTAACAACTGTACCTAATTTAGTTCCGTCCGATAAGTTAATATTACTTCGGCTTATAAACGTGCTTCACTCCGTTGTATCGGTAATTACAAAATCAAGTTCAGCATCATCTATAATTAATCTTGTGCAATGTCGTTCATCCGCCTTGGGTGAATTTGATAATAATATTTCTGCTAAGATCTTTTGCAAAATATTTCTCAAAATCATTTACATCAGGATTTTCATGATAGAATATTTCTTTTGTTGTGGTAACCAAATTTGTTTTTACGGACTATATGATATGATTGCTTCACTTACAATCAACGGTATTAATATTTTTACATTATGCATATATCCTAATAAAACTGTTGGAGCCCAACCGCGTTCGCTAAAATGTTTTTCAAACGAAACAGCGACAATCGGATGAAGGTGTTTCGATGCAGATTTAAATGATTCGATACAAGCGAATCCAGTCAGGTTAAAATCGGCTAATAGTCCGTTTATCGCAATTCTGGTAATCTCGTGTGTTGAATGTCCAAATCTCTTAAAATATATAGAATATTCACCATTCCAAGAAATCTTCCAGGGTAACATGCAACCAGTTCAACCGAGATAACATTCTTATAATTGTATTTAAAATTATACAATACGCCGTGTCCGTATTCAAAACAACTTGCGTTGGATATCTTCAAGAACTTAAAATCGTGTTGGTTTCTATGATTTTTCTTTTTGAGCAAGATGAACAGCAACTGATACAACGGTAAAATAATTATTCAGTAATTATTCAGCATCGTCATGGGTATATTTCATTTCTTCATGGAGAGATTCTGTACGACAAAATAATTCCATTAGGTTGTACAAACTGATGATCGTTTCCATAATCGGAAGTTTGAGACAGCTACACATGTACGATCGCTTTTACTGATATTTCTGATAAAATCAAACATATCACTGTTATATAATTTAACAGTTCCATTTCGTGGAAATATTGTCATCGCCGATGTCGACGCATGCGCGTTATGATCAATAATATGTATCGGAGCTCCTTTTCGATTTATATTTCAATTCATTTATGATGTCTCCCGTTATTGTTTTTATCATTATTGGAATGTTTAGATTCATTCCCAGTTCAACAACGTCTTCGATAGACGCTCCGGTATCTTTAACTCTTAATTCCTACTCATTTACTGTTTCACGTCTTTGATCCGTTAAACCGTTTCCACGTATCGCGTTTGTGAAATGTTCTGTAATTTGTAAGTCCGCGTCGAAAATTTCATAGGTTTGAGATCATGAACGATAGGTTAATCTTTTATCGGATATATTGCATAAATAACTGCAGTCACAGAATACGCTCGTTCATGATAAGGATTATCAATACTAATCAACGTTCCTGGGTTGGAAGTTTTTTAACGTAACAATATTTCCAGTGTGAAGACGGACAAGGTCACGTTTGTCAAAGATAATTCAAGTATCGTCTTCCACGTTATCTACCGCTGCAATAACTTTTATTTTAAAAAATATCTTCATCGAGATAATTAATAATCGTTGCAGCTCGTTGGTCATTCATTGTAGCATCGACAACACCTTCGGTGATGCGGAAGATTCTGAATGTTGACGACACATGAGCTGCACCATCTTCGCGAAATTCTTTCTTGGCGCCACGAATACTTTTAATAAGAGTTTCCGTAGGATCAACCAGAACTCGCCTCTGCATGTCAGGGGTTGTTCTGTGAAGATCGAATCTACCTTTAGATTGTTCGATTGTAGATAATCTCTCAAACCCTTCCATATTATGATTTTATATATATATATATATATATATATATATATATATATATATATATATATATATATATATATATATATATATATATATATATATATATATATATATATATATATATATATGGCACGCCGCCAATAGAGCAACGACATAAGGGCACCAACAAAAGAGCGACCTTTAATGGCCGACAAAAGACCGCCAAATTACCGACAAAATAGCGCCAGACACAATAGCGCAGGTTATACATATAATATAATATTAAAACATTCTAAATAACTTAGATGAAGTGTAAAAGTTTGGAAGATTAGAAAACACTTTAATAAGGTATACGTACTTCGATTTATAGTTAAATTTCTAAAATGTGGGCAATTCCTCGTAGATAATCCATCTCGTTATCGTTAGCATATGTTGGAAGGAGCGCTTGTAACCTAAACTTCTGTTGAGCTGGACATATTTGTTCTTAGAAGCTTGTGGCTGAATCACTCCAGATAGATGACGTTCCATTTCTATTTCGACATGATCTTGCTCCAACCGGAAATTTTTGATCAATTTGAAAATCGATGGATGATTACCGTCAACAGTTTATTGGAATGACCGATGTCAGGCTTCAACAGAGTTATTTGGAAGATTTTCATTAATGCGATCATGCACATTCCACATATCCACAGTGAAGCGAGGATTAGCTCTACGGTTTCTTCTTCGCCTTCTTATGTACGTATCCTCCCAATAATCTGCAAGTGGCATAATTTCTTCCGGACTAGCCTCCACCAAATCGTCAAATGAAGCAACGACATCATTTGCAGGCACAAAACTCAAGACCAGTATCATCTTCACTGCCATACGGAATTCCTTGCTGCCCTGATAAAGTTGGTAGAGACCTAATTCTTGCACTTTTCGCCAGATACATTGCCCTAAGTGAAAAAGACAACCGACGAGATGCGCATTAGGAAAAACGTGCTGAATAGCATTATGTGTCGCTTTTTCAAAATCGCACCTAATGCTTGCTGAATTCAAAGCAGGTCGAAGTTCCGTAATTATTTCCAAACCTCGTCTATATGTTCCTTCTGTTTTATCCTGGATGAGACAATAAATCAATGGAACTGCATTACTATCAATTAGAGCATGGATTGGAAAAAGCTGATAGAAAATGCTGGTGCGACTTTGAAAGTTCCATCCACAAACTAATGTTCATTTGATTGGAAACGATTTATATTTTCCATTGTTCCAAACATCAGGATTCTGTCTTCATCATTCATTCCTGAATCACACAAGATAAAAAATTAGATCCTCGTGTTGACGTTTGAAGAGTCTCGGGAATCGTTATTTCTGCAACGTTCTGTGGATTAGGGTATGGCAGCTGTTTGCGTTTCCTTTGTCTTTGTATTGTACGTTGTGATGCGGTATAGTATCGTAAATGAGGTGCAACTTCAATCGAAGTTCCTAGTCTAGTTTGTTGTATAATCTGCCTCGGTTTTTCCACCCCTTCCACTGCTTGTCTACGTATAGCAGGCACAACCTTCGCTGCCTCGTTTCTAGCTTGATCCGGAGCGTGATTGTGTCCCAGTGATGACAGAACGTTGTCGTTTAACACTTTCATCCTTCCACGGCAACTATCCTTCCTGCAGCATCTCCATGACGTACTTCCATCAGCATTTTCTTTGTCTTTGCGATATCTGTAGCCGTCGACTAATAACATAATCTTTCCTTTCTGTGGTTCGATCTTATCTATGTTTCTTTATCAATAAACTTTTAACAAATAAAGTTTGTACTACATTTTTCACTGTATATGCAAAATGACATCATTGATTCTTAGCTCAATAATTAATTTCTACTCAAAACTTTGAAAAGAAACTACACTTTATTGTGCTTAATTGTCGGCGCTCTTTTGTCGGCGCCCTTATTTTGGCGCTCTTTTGTCTGCGCTCTTTTGTCCGCGCTCATTTGTCGTGCGCTCTTTTGTCGGGTCACCATATATATATATATATATATATATATATATATATATATATATATATATATATATATATATATATATATATATATATATATATATATATATATATATATATATATATATATATATATATATATATTCAAACAAAAAATAACTGTAAATGGCTAATGATATATTCGATAGCTCCATGTAACATGACAGCGTAAACGAATTTTGTAGAATTCAACTACAAAGCATATGAAGAGGGAGTCGAGGACCAAAACGGTGCTCGAAATGTGGTATTGGGATAAGATGAGAAATGCAGTTGTGTGTGCGGTGTGGTAGTAAAAACTACAGAGAGCTAACACGATATTATGATACAAAAGTAACGCCGGCAATGACAACGTAGTAAAAGCACTGAGTAATATCTCGTCAGACCTTCAAAAAATTATTTTGACAAATAATACATAAAATGAATTTTTCGAACATCCCATCATCAAGAAATATGAGGCATCCCGAGAAGGTGTAATCCACAATTGTCAACTAAACAAAAAAAATTCACTGGAAAAAGTCTAGGGATATAACTCATCCAGGTAAAGGTAGAGACTGAATCTTATTATTAATTTGTATTTACTGTTGAATAATGCTTGTTTTTGGTGGGTTTTTAAAACCATTATCCTTATTTTTCTGAATCTGTCAGGTTTCTTGCTCCTTGTAGATTTTGTCAGCGATAGTAATTAAGAAAAGAAAATACAAACAAGGAATAAGCCACGCCCGTTGTGTGAGCTACTTTTGGATTTCTAAGTATTGGTTAGCTTATATAACATAGAAACCGTGTTATTAGTTGGGTTTGCTACAAGCTTGAACTTCAGCAGAAAAAGTAGACCTTCCTACCATGTCACCACGTGTGGGCGCTCTTTTGCACTTCCTCTGAATTGATTATGCGGGTGTGTGTGCTGAAAATGGCGTAAAACCCTACAACAACAACAACAACAACAACAATTTTGAGTAACATTTACCTCATCAAATTATAAAAAGTGACTGTCTTGACTTTGTCAAGGTGAGTTTAATTTACAATATCAAAAAATAAGGTATAACTGCCTTGACTTTGTCAAGGATGAGTACCATTTACCTGAAATCTGGACAAGAATCAGCAAAAAATAAATTATGTTATAATATATTCATTTGTTATTTGTGAAATTATTATCATGTAATTCTTTTTGTTTTCGATGAGATTTATATATATATCATTTTGAGTGATATTTACTTCATTAATCTGATGAAATTGTTTACTAATCTAATTTAACGTGGGTAATATACCCATCAATTTTATGAAATTGTTTGATAATCTGATTTAATTTTGCTAATATACCCGTCAAATCTGCGAACTTAACCATTAATCTGAAAAAAATATTAACAACGACTCAATGATTCTAAAATCAATGATAAAATCACTGAATATAAAATTGTTAATGCATTTGACTAATAATTCGAACAATTATGGGTAATATGCCCAACAATTGGATGAAATTGTTTGATAGTCTGAAAATTTATGGGCAATATCCCCATCAATTTGCTTAAATTCGATTTTTATTCTGTATCAGATTCAAGGATTTTATCATTGATATTTATTTCATTCTGCTTTGTCAAGGGAATAAGATAATATTTTCTTATGCTGATCAAATTCAGTGCAAAAATGTGCATAATTCATAATCTGCTCTCTATTGCACATAATTGTAATATGCTCTCGCTGCAGTTAATTTAACTGTTCCTGCATTGACAAAAATTCTTCATCGCCGTATTCATATATAATTATATTAATACTAACTTTTTCTGCCTTTACTGTGTCGATGTATCTCTTTGTTGTATAAAAAACTCTCACGGCATGACATATTCTATTATGCCCCTTGATATGAATTGTTTGTAAAACGCCAACTTCGACTCAGAAATATGTTGTTTTTTTTTATTACTTTTCTTGACTCTGTCACGAACGTGAAGATCTACGAAAAGATCCATGATCTAACATACAGATTTCTATCAAAGTTTGACATCACAAATTAAGTAAATGTCCGTTCTGGTCAGTGAGAATGAAATTAATTCGTGATAATAAATTGTTATGATATTGTACATAAACCGGGTTACCGGGTTCTAACACAATTAAAAATCCAGGAGGTTTTTGAGGCGTAAATGTATATAAAACGTATCCTTGTTGGGCCTGACTGGACTTATCAAGAGGGGTATTATTTCATCATCAGAAGCATGAAGCATAAAATGGAGTTTTAATTCTTGTAGGAGGAGATTCGCATGGAGTCTTTTCCTCGATATTTTGGAGTTGTTATAAATATTTGTTATCTGTGATAAAATCAGCGAGGTTTGGTTCTGGTGGTACTTGATAAACATATGCTATTTCTAGCCATCCTAATACGGTTCTGGACGATGAAGAATCTTTATAAACAACATAATCGAGATAATTTATTTCTATCCACGATGATAAAGTTGGTTCGTGAACAGTAATAACTATTTTAGATTCTTTTTTCGTAATAGATTTAATTCTGCTTTGAAACTCATCACTGATATGTTCAATTTGATAACTACCTGCAGGAATATCAACTTGCAAATCAGAAGTTGTATTGGGTGTCCAGAGAATTATTTACTGGAAATTCACCGAAAGAATTTGATCTAACATTTGGCCAATTGTGAAATACTCTTAACTGTGCTAGTGCTATTTCTTTGGCCGGAATTGCAGTTCGAAAGTTGATGCTGAACTCAAGATTAGTTAAGTTTGCTGATATCATTGTGGTTTTTGACGGAATTGTATTGACAATCTATTGTAGTAATTTATTTGACATCGACATTTTTATTATTATTATTATTATTATTATTATTATTATTATTATTATTATTATTATTTTCTAAATCGAACGTAGATTCTGACGTAGTTATTTCCAAAGGTACTGTTGTGCCTTCTTGGTAAATCCTAACCATTTCTGAGAATTCCTGATCTGATATTATTCCATCGCTAAGGTATGATGATATCAGCGAAGATAATTTGTAGTACGCTAGCGTTGCTGCATGTAATTCTACTATGTACTCATGCAATTTTGTATTTGTACACCTACATTTGGCGATGATATTAAGAATACCAGCAATTGTTGTTGAAGCTGAAACACAAATTGTTATAATTACTGGATATGTCATTGTTATCGTTGACATCAATACGCTGGTGTCAGCTATAACAGCTATACGTCTGCGATATTTTTTTTTAATTTTGAAGGATATTTGTCAACGATATTTCTCAGTTTGGTTTGTCACTCATATACTTGATTGTATCTACAATGTTGAACGTCGATTAAGGGGTTCATTATATTTTAAGTACTAAGTAGTGAATTGAGGTGTTTCAGCAAAAAATATATGTCGCTGTGCAAAAACACCTTACTGTTACTTTGAACACTACGAGTGGTCACCGTTAACCATGATAATGCTTATTTACCGCCTGATCCATGAAGGAGAGTAACCGTTGTTTTTCAGCGAGTGATGGTATCATTGTTGGCATCCACAACGAAGGCTTTGTCAGCATTACTTTACCAGCATGACCGATAGGGCGCCATATTGCTTCATAGTCAGTAGACTGTCTTACAAGCATAATTGTATGCTTGACTCCAAAAACAACTTTTTTCTTTCACTTCTGCAAAATCCAAAGATGTTGGACAATGGAATTGTGCATGAAAAGTTTCTACGACCATCTTTCAGCATTGATCGACGTTCCTAAGTTGAATTCTGGATTAGCACCATGAACCACAGGCCACTCATCAGCCTGATTGTTGTCGGCGAAGTTTCTTGGTCGTCTTATATTATACTGTATGTTATTAGGGTGGTCAGAAGTGTCCTTGGCAGCATCATTGACGGACCAGCTTATCTTGAGTAATCGTCGGAATATCTTGCTAGACCCAATATTGTCGTGGCAACATCGACATCGTTCTGGTATATTTCAATGAATTTTATGTCAATCATGTTTGTAGCACTGTTGAATGTCGCCATAATACCATTATTAACAGAACCAATTCTAACATCAGCTCCATATTCAGTCTCATGTGGTTTTAACATTTCACCTTCTATTTCCATAAATGCTTAAGCCGGTAAGAAATATCTGCTTGCAACCTGAATTTGAAATTTGATTCGTCCACGCTGATTTGGTGTCTTGTGCGTCATATGATTAATACTGATAATCATGCACATACTCATCTTTGAGAACTGGCGCATCCATGTCAAATGCTGGATCAGATACATGCTTGAACATATTTATCATACTTGTCATAATTGTCAAGAAGACCATTTCATGCAATCAGACTAGATGTTAAAGTTTTTTCTTTTTCTGATAGTGGTACACAGCCAACGCTGTTAGTTTTTGAGTTGCAGCTTGATTGATTATTATGGTAACATTTGCAGGTATAACTTCGGTACTGGGTAATTTTACTGGCTGTGGTTTTCTTCGTAATGAGTAATTTTACTGCCTGCAGTTTTCATCGTATTAATAGTGCTAGTCTATCCTTGACTGCTGAGCATGTTTTGCTGGCAACATCACCAACTGTACCAATACCTTTATCACGAACAACGTCAATAGCTTTCATTGATAATTGTTTTGCAATCGGTATCGCTTTTAAGCTATCCTGCGAAATAGACCCTGAGCAACATCACCGATTACATCACGGTAGGTAACCTTATATGTTGGTAATCGTGAATTTATTAACCTTACCATTACAGATTCACGTTGAGCATTATGTATAATGATCTTATTTTATTGTTACTGATCTAATTGCATGACCTCAATCACTGTGATAATCATCAACGATTTTATCGATGAGAGACCGATAAACATTAATGTCCATGACATCGCCTGCAAATAATCGTTGACAAATTTCAGCTGCTTCGTAAATAATTTCTGGGGAATTATTATCGGCTCGTCTTCCGCCAATAAAATTTTTCATCGTTCAACATCGGCAAGGGCATTATTAGGATAGAGTTCATTAAGGCCACCGTTGCACAAACCACTTCCTATTGTTTCTTCTGCTTCTTTCTTACTTGGCAAAGAACGTAATTCCTTCCTTCGTCGAATTTCTTCAAATTTCAAATTTTCTTCTTCTTTTTGTTTCCTTGCTTGTTCAACCTCTTTAAGTTTCGACATCATTTCATTTTCTTTTCGTTTATTTGCTGCTGTATTTTATTTTTTTGTCAAGTTGCTGCTCCATTTCTTCGTATATTTGTTCTCTTTCCTGCATTTCTTGTCTAATATGCTCATCTACTTCCTGGTTAAAAATGTCAAACTGATTAACATCTCTTTCAGACCTGATTTGCGAAATATTATTAGCTATGCGATATACATCCCTAATCCAATCGACAGATCTCGTCATTTTCATATACTGGGGTTTTATATATTTTTCTCTTTCATAATATCCAAACACTGCAATATAAATATTTTGGTTGGGTCTTTGATACCGGCAAAACCTTCAGGTATGAATTTGTATGTAATGTTAGTTCTAACTCTTGGCAGGGGTTGTGGCCCATCGTCAGGTTATGGTTGAGGAGGTTGCTGGGGTGGTGGAAGAGGCCAGCAATATCAGCAGGTAATATCTCAAGAGCTTTTTTAGGCGCCTCAGTTGCTGTAACAATGTTCTTGGTTGGTTCGACAATTGGTTTAAAAAACTGTTTTGTACCTTCTGCAAATTCTACCTGAGACTCTTGACGCTCTTGTAATTTGTGCTTGACAGAATAACGGACTGGAATATATTTTTTAATTCTCTCTAATCGCTCTAGAGCATAATTACTCACACTACAGCAGCAGGGAGGGTGCAACCAAAACATGAGTGTCCGGGTGGGTAAACAAACACACATACAAATTTGAAAACACGAGCGACAAAGATGAAGTAATAAAATGATTTAACACAAGTAGAGAACATCGCGGTCAGTTAGAGGCTTCGGTTTGGCTTTTTTGACCTTGTATTTCATTTTTGTTTCGTAGGAAGCTTTTCTCCAAGGAAGACTTGCATCAAAATTGGTCTGTTAACCCTCCTTGTTGTTAAATGTAATAAAATATATTGATAATACTATCTCTACAAATGTTCATATCAAGGAAACTAATATCCAACAATATGTGGAGTATTTCTCATATCATCACATGTCATGTAAAACGGGTATACCATATAGCCAGACCGAAAGATACCTACGCATCATTTGAGCTGATTGTCAATTACACAATTCGTTGGATGAATTAAAAACATATTTCCAGAAAAGAAATTATCATACAATTATAATTGATTATGTGCTTCGCAAGGCTCGTAATCTTACTCAAGATCAGGCTTTAAACACAGCAAAAAGTACAATACAGAAAAGTATAATTCGTTTCACAATATAGTATAATCTTTCATTGACTAATATAGGCCTTTTAATTAACAAATATTGGAATCTCCTAAATTTATCAAATATAAACAGCGTAAAAACACTTTCAAAAACCCTCAACCATTTCTTGCTTATAGAAACCCAGAATTTGCAAGAATATTTCAATTTTTACAAAAACCTGACAGATAAAAGATATTTTTGTCATCTAAATGTAACAAACATTGGTGCGCTCAATGTCCAAATATAAGAGAAAGTACTTATGTTAGTAGTTCCAGTACAAAAGAAGTATCTTCTCTACGTTATAACACTAATTGCGTACTAATATATGTGATTTATTTGATAGCCTGTAGAAAATGTAGCATGTAATATAATGGATAAACACTTCAACAATTTTCTAGGAGAATGAATAATCATCGATTTCAAATTAAAAAAAAATTATAGAGATGCTCAGTTCTGCTGCAATATTTCAATACATTTTAGTGCAAATAATCACTCTCTACTCGATTTTGTTTTATGCCAGTAGATAGTGTGTATGGAGACATGAATAGACTGATGAAGGAAAATTACTGGTTTAAAAAAGTTAGATACTTTTTATCCTAATGGCCCCAATACCAATGCATTATATAAAATTGTAAAATAATTTAATTAAAAAGGGATTGATATGTTGTATATCTTTAATAAAAAAGTATAATTTTCTGATAGACTGTCTGTCTCTAGTTTATTATTTTACTGATTCAGTAATCGTGACATTTGCCTCGGTTCTGGAACGTAATGTAATTCACTAAATTTAAACTACACATGGGGGCGACATAATCATGACTCTCTAACACGTTTCACATAAATAAAAATGAAAAAAGATTTCAAACTATAAAGCTAATTAAACTGTAACGTATTTAATAACCGTTTGATGTGTATGAGATACATTTCATATTCAACTATTTTCTGTAATGGGTTTTATAACAAAACCAGCGATTCCGCTATATTTAAGCCAACATCATTTACTTGTTGAAGATAAATATTTGAACATAATCTAGTTGTGGTGTGAGTAATCGAGACGCCATGAGGGGGTGTTATTTACTCGTACCCCTACTTTGCCCAAGAGAACATCTATTATGTTAGCTGAAAAACTCCATCCTCCCCACAACACACACACATCTAATATAAGTTTTTTTTGGAAGAGTTGCCTCAGTTACATACAACGAAGTAAGATACTATAAAATTACAGCTGCAAATAGTCTTTTGCCCGGAGCCCAGAGTCGATACCTGCACTGATACGACATTAGTCCTATAATAATACTAGCTTGTGACTCACAAGCTCTATCATATTATCATCCATCTGCTTCTGGCACTGTAAAGGAGACTACATGCATTAGTTTTATTGACTGATGATATTGCAGCATTCGAGGGCAGATTTGCTGGAGCCTCCCTTTGTAATCTACCTCAAATGTGATCGATACCATCCTCTTGTATTATTTGCATTTCTTTATCTATTGGTTTATGATATTAATCATCGTTATTCATATTCTTAATTTGATGCAGAATTTATTTAACCATGTCAAATGTAATAATTGAATAATCGACTGGTACATATTAAAAAAATATTAAAATATGGTGACACGAATTTCGTCATGTATAAAACTATATAATGTTTAAAACGATTGGATAAATTTAAATTTTCGATTATACTGGCTTACATCAAATAACCATCTTTCAAGAGTTTCTCTAGAATGTTAATTTAATATTTTTGTTTTGCCGTATTAGCGACGACAAAATTGTATTTGAGTATTTCCGTTGTGTAAGTCTTCAATCAATGATTTTTCTTGTTATTAATTCTCAACAGGTTTTTGTTCAAAACATCTACTTTAATGTTTGCACCTTTGAGAACCATATACCGTACCATGGAACCAATTTGTTATGATAATCTCTTGCTAAATTCATAGTATCACTTGTGTGTGCGCGCATGCGCGCGCGAGTGTGTGTGTGTGTGTGTGTGTGTGTGTGTGTGTGTGTGTGCTCTTTTACCAATAAGTAATTTGTTTCTATCATATTACGCAAATATACTTCTACAGTATCTTATGATTTTACACACATCGTAATTAATGCTATCTTATGTACTGGTACATACGGTAACTCATTTGGTTGCATATTTGATGAAATATCCGCGGGTACAATTTGATGTAAATGAAAACAATAAGCTATGACTAGTTACTTTAACAGAACTTCCTGTAACTAAACTGCAGTGTACTATTAGTGAATTTTATGTTATATGTATTATTTTATCATCAGTATATATTGCTTGGCATAAAAGCCTAGAATAATAACCTATAGCCGAAAACATCAAGTAAATTGTTTTGGAATTGTAATATCAACCCTGTAATGTTTCTGTAAAGTTTAGTACGTTGTGGTCTGTCTCAAATCTTAAGCCATTTCCATTTCCATGTGGGTGGATGTTTTTTCTTTGTATTTTATGGGGTTGGGGATGGTGGTTTGGGGTTGCAGCGAAGCTGAGTGTGCCTCCAATTTGATTGGTAACCGTACTTTCCGGTATTAAACTTCTATGGTCTTAAATTAAGTAACGGAAAAGCGTGAAAACTAATTAGTTTTGCAAAATTCAACAAATCATTTATTTCTCTAAAAACAAAATGAACGTTTAAAACTTAATTATACTTTTGTAAATTAAATCCCAAATATTCATGAATATTCTATTAAGAGTCCGAAACGTGTGCAGTTCCAATTGAATTCCAGTGGTGGTCAAAATAAATTCCAGTATTTAATGTGTTGATGCGCCTGAAGTCTTCAATGTGCTAATGTGCAAAATCCCTGGAATATGGCTATGTGTTAACAGACTTTTGAGGTATCGCAGTAATTTGATCCAAAATGTCCTTGACAGAATTTACTATAATTTTAAACTGATGTTTTAATCCTAGAATGTTATTGAGTACTTTGTAATTCAAGTGAATGCGAATTGGAATAAATAGATCCACCCAAATTAAAATCTGAACACAACAATACGACTGATTCTACTTCGGATGTTCAGGTGAAAACGAGTAATTTTTCAAGTAAACAATATTGATATAAAATGTTCTGTGAAAAAAAAAAACAGAACCAGGATGTACGCCAGTCTCCTTTCTAAAATATGAAAATGGTCAACAGAAATGTCCAAGTAGAAAACCGATGTCCTAGACTAAGATTCAACTAAACACGTTTGCCTCCATTAATAATGATCTCAATGTTTGTTCTATAATCATATAGAAATATTATCTATGCCTTGTGTCGTTTGCAAACTAAATGTCACTGGTAAGGCTGAGCATTAAGTTGAATTTTGACTAGGGTCAATTACAAAATAGAGATACAATTAAAATATAATCACTGAAAAAGCTAACAAACAATACAAATTATATATGTATTCATAACACCATATGCTCTATATGTTACTAAACGTCGACCCCAAACTTACTTGACTCGTTCGGGTCCTGATCGTTTAGCTTTCAAAAGGACACGTAGTTTTGTCAGTTATGTCCTTTGCCTTGTAGCTGTTCACACCAAGATGCCACAGAATCCACCAGTTATAAATAAATGTATCATTTGTTTCACGATTGTTCGAACATCTTTATACGATAGTCACCGTAAAAAATAATATATGGGGTGTACAGTTTCTATTACTTCTCCTATGACTGTCTGCCAGTCTTTTTTGAAATAACATGGTTTATGAAGGCAACATGATAATATAGTTGGTTTAATATGAATTAACTTATTAGTTGGTAACTATTTAATTAAGTCATATGGTGAGTTTTCTGGGTTACAATACATAAATAAATAAAGATTCGTCTTCTCTCCCGTCCACTTTCATCGATGCACCAATTTCCATTAATACACAGCAATATTTGGCACTAGCACCTCCCCCACACATATCTACAGTCTGACATTCTCTCTCTCTCTCTCTCTCTCTCTCTCTGGGCCGGAGCCTTAGTGGTAGAGAGTCCGCCCCGGATGCGGGGCTCGCGTGGTCGAATCTCGGTATAGTCATACTAAAACCTTTTAAATGGTTTTAGCAGCTGCCTCGATTGGCGCTCAGCATTAAGAGGTTAGTGTTCCGACTACTCTCACTCTCTCAGCTCGGTTTTTCTTTCCAAAATGTTGGCGAAAACAACAAACTTTGAAAACTATAATAATTTATTTCTCTGGAAAAATAATGTAAAAATGAAAAAATATAAACCTACTGTTTTAAGAATCAAATTAAAAAAAAATAATCCAAGAATAATCCAAGAATTGAATTTTAGAAGTCCTAATAATGAAATGTTCAGACGAAGAATCCAAGGTGGAAGGCGATAACGTTTGATGTAACCTGTACTGTGTTGAAGTCTACAGTTCCTGGTAGAAACAATAAATATCACTCCGGTTTTGGAAATCCGAATAAATTTTTGTAAGAGATGTCTTTGTTCAAGAATTTCTTACGAGCACACGTATATTTCCGGGAAAAAGAATTAACCCTTTTAAATCCAAATAATTCAAAATAACTCCAAACGACACAACAGACACTTTCCAGTGTAAAAGCCCAACTGTGATTATTTCTCGAAAAACATGGTTTAAAACTTGAATTTTACGCCCCGGATAAGGGTCACGTGATCATGATTACATATATAAAAAAAATCACGTAGCCCCTGTATGTCCTTGATGAGAACCAATCATTTTACTCCGGGAATAAAAGTTGTTTACTTCAGTAAAAACTATTTACAAGTCTAGGGTTACATATTCAATACAGCCTCGATCTCAGTCGTATAAGTTCCACAATAAACAAAAATATAACAAAAACTTGTTCACGTGACCGCTACCAATCCCGAATCAAGGTCGGGAACCATGTCAACCCCACGTGCCCACTAAAACAAATAGTCAAGGTCAAACTATTTTCTGGAAAAATATCGAATTCCTGATAAACAGAAGTGCATTCGTTTGACACATAATGAATAACAAAAACTTAGAAAGACTGTAAAACCTACAAGCAATTAAATCAGATATAATTCAATCAAATATACATATATATAGTTACACACACTAACCTATGATGATACCAACATGAAGGGTGCACACCATCTATAGCGGCAATACCAGACATTTAAATTCTTATGGTAATATTGAGCGTAGTGCTAGTTATGCAATATCAATATCAATAAATAGTCCATGGAAATTTGACGACAAAAGATTAAAATTAAAATTTAGTCACCGATTTTCAGATTCTTTATGAATGCATGCACACGCCAGTTTTGATGGTGATACTAAATAAATCACAAGAAATTTAATTTAATTATATGATTGTTAGAAGCGCAGACCAAGTACAGACAAACATTTTAACTTATTTATTATTTAAATAATTTAATTGTAGTAAACATATCATATATTCTAGCTATGATGACGAACATGAAGAACCAACATATACCATTTTGCAAGAACTATTTAACACATTTGAAGACGAAACTAAAACAGAAATATTAGATGTCTAAACCCTCTGAAGACATTATTCAAGGAGAAAAAATAGATAATGATAAATAAATAATTGTGATTGATGACATTGAAATATCCAATGTAATATGGACAATAGTAAAGAATCATTCGTATTATCAAGGAATAGAAACACACCTTGCTTTTTTCCAAATCAATTATGATGCCCTGAAGCATACAAGGATAAATAAAGAATGCTTTTGATTGTTTAAAGATTTTATATAGTTCTAGTTTTGCTCTATGGTCTTGAAACAAGTAACAGAAAAGAGCGAAAATCAGTACATTTTGTAAAATAAAGAAACAAAATGTGTTTCCTTAGAATACAAAAAGGGAGGAGGAAATCAACGCCAAAAACTTTTGATAACTTTACAAGCATTCTTACAAGCAGATAATGATATTTTTAAGAAAATATATATTTTTCAATTAGAAGATTACATTATTTCAATGACCCACACAGATTTGTGGTTACAGGTATTTGGGAGACCAACAGAATATAGCAAGGGGTATTATGTATGATAAACAAAGAAAGTTCAGAAGCGACCGTGCATACAACATTGGAACAGAAGCTATTCAATTGGGAGAACACTAAATTAAATTTTAAATGCCACTTGATCATCGTGTCATTTTGTGTTTCCTAGGAGTCTGACATTTGCCATTACTTTGACAATAACGTTAAAGGTTATAGAAGGTGGTAACCATGACTACGACCCGGGAAGTATACACGTACAACACATGCACACACACACACACATCAATAATGTAAGTCTCAGCAATATAGACACCGAACATCTCCTCTGTCTCATGCTTGGGATGGTAAATACATATTATGACATATTTCATGGTAGAAAGCCTATGTAGATGACTTGTTATTGGTCACCACACACGGTATGCTGATGGTATTGTGTAGTATTGTAGACATCGTATAGCAGATAACGGTGTATTGGCTATTACACTAGGCGTGTTGATGGTGTAGTGGGGTGGGTGGGTGTTGAACAGTAACCGTTGGATAAGGTATCAACCAGAAGATCAGCAAAAACGATAACGTAGATGCACATGTATATTTGTTTTTCATCTAGATACACTGCTAAATATTAAACAAACAATCTGATTAGGTCCAAACTGTTTTGAAAATTCTTGTTCTAATAAAACGATGAATTAAATTTTGAGAGATTAGATGGTGGTGTGTTTGGTAAGTGTGATATATATATATATATATATATATATATATATATATATATATATATATATATATATATATATATATATATATATATATATATCGTCATCATCATCAATCGTTAAGTTGTGATACATCGTATCATTGATAGAGCGTACATACTATACATACATTTTATTTATACCACATTCAAGTTTTCATCTTATATGGGAGATAAAACTGACGGCCATAACAGTGCACTTTAGGGGAGTGAACTCTTTACAACCCCTCACATGTATGTACGCTCAAACAAGAAGTTTTGTAGTAATTCATACCTTTGTGTACATTTCATTCATATTAATTGCTATATGTTTGATTTAGTAATATTAAATGAAATGAAAAAACAAGACTGATAGTTAACATTCAATGTTTTTAATAATGTGCTTGCAAACATTGAATTTTCATCGTTGGTTGTATGAACAGTAACAGGGCTGCCATCTGCATCTATAGCACCACTACGATTCGAGTCAGAAACATCAACAGAAAATAATAAAGGAATACGAGGTAATTAAACAATTTAACCCTAACTACATTTCACTAATATCGTTTCTGTCCATATTTTTCTATTCCTACTGAGTGTCAGTGTCACTTTCAATAATCTCCGACGCTTCCACTGTGTGGGCCTTGTTTGAGAATTCGCCTGTTGAAAGAAGTTGACCCAGTATGGGATCTCGTTCACGATTTGCGGGAGGTTCTAGTCCTACAATTAAGACCTCGACGCTGATAATTATGTTTTGGGCGTCAGGGTCATACCGCCTAACTAACGGCGCTGTGTAGCGTGTTTTGATGTCGACTAACATCGTAACGAAAGTCAAATTTGCATGAATATCTCACACAACTGGCAACTAAAATAACGACGCTTTTCTACAAAGTAAACTCATAATGTTTTAGTCAGACTTTTCTTACTCAGATGTCTTTTTTTTTTCTAGAAAATTCAAATTCTCACAAAAGAAATGGACCTGTTTTCAAGTTTCGTTGGCCTACATTTCAGTTGGCTGAAAAGCGATGAAAGTCGGGAATGACGAAACGGGAAGAGATTAAAATATAATTCTTGAACGAAATGAATATAAAAAATATTACGCCTATTGGAACTGTAAACAACGTTTCGTTTCGTTCACGAAACATATTCCCCATATGAACCTACTTGAACATAGTTCGGCGTACCTCGACTATCGTCGCATTTCAGCAAATTCAAATGTATATCAACATGAATATGCATCCATTTGCTAGTGTCAGATTTTAATTCCACCAGGATAAAAACAGCACAGTAAGTGTATTAATTACAAATTAATTGTGGAAGAGTGTTGATATGGGCTTCCAAGTGTGTGAGATATTCCTGAAACTTTGACTATCCGTTCCGAAGTCAACCGACGTCGAACGCGCAATACAAGCCCGTTATTTTGGTAGTAAGACACAGCACTAAAACAAAAATAACATGTGGTATGTCTGACATATTAGGACTACGGGAGGTTTATAACAGACATATTTTGTCGGTGATGTTTGATCCGTAGAATGGGTTGCTGATAATTTGATTCTGTTGAATATTGGGAACTTTATATACTACACTCTGTTGCTATGCAGTTTGAAATTTCTTTGTTGTGGGGGTGGGGTTAACAGCATCATTACTTGGGTGGACGGTGTTGGTCAGGTAATTCGAGTACGTACGTCTGTTGTTGTTTGTTACTTTTGTGGCCTGAAATTTGCATGATATCAGCTGGGGAATGTTTTTGTATCTTAACTTCTGAATTAGACACTTTTGGATACTAGTGTTTGTTAATTTATTTCTTTCTTTCTGTAATATCTGCTTTTTATTTCATCTTTTTCATGGTGCATCTAAGTTTGTTAATTCCAATGACTTGTTTCCTAAACCATTTTGGGTTTGGGTTTCCTAAACCATTTTGGGTTTGTCGCTGAGACTGGCATAGTGCAATATAGAAAGGATCTTCACGTTGACAAAAGTCTGCTGGTCTTAGCTCAGCATACCGTTCGTAGATAGCAAGTGGATCTCTCTCTTTGCTGTTCTTGTTTTCATACATCTTAGGATTAATATCCCTGCTGTCCTTGACATTGTCTCCTGTTCTTGTTTTTGTCTGCCTTTCATTGAGTTCAAGACACTAGAGGCCATTCACATCTTTCCTTAGTGTAACGTCACCCCATTTCAGATTGTAATGTTCAATCACTCCCCTCAAACTAAAATGCACAGAGTTGTTAAACCACACATGTGTTACGAATGTCTTCCGGTGTTTCCATCCTTATTAGTTTTGTGTTATACAAGATATTTATTTCTTCGTCAGTAATCGGTTGACTCCGATTGGGTTTATTTCATTTTCCTTTAGATTTTAAATCTTTTTGCTTTGCCCGAAGAGCTTCTCTTGTTAATGCAAAATTTGTGTCTGTTCCTCTCATGATTGTACGTGCATATTTCTTGATTTTAAGGTGGCGATCAATGGAGCTGATGATGCTTCTTAAGCTGTTCGGTTCAAACTCAGATCCATCTTTTCTCCTAACACTAGTATAAAACCAGTCAGGTGCTGATCCAATTCAGATGGGTGTATTTCGTGTGAATTTCTGAATTCATTCTTTGACTGCAAGAATTCATCTCTAGTCTTACATCCAAAAGTGTCTTTTCTAAAGTGTTTGCATTCTGCTTACTTTCTATAAATTTCAGTATATCATCAGGCCCATGGTGTACAAATCTGTCTTCCCTAACAAGCTCACATTTGGACACAGAATAATCATTTTCATTTACAAACTCAGCCATGTCTCTTTCAAACTCTCCAATTAACTCACAGTTTAGTAGATTAAATGTTGCTTCATCATCTTGTTCCTTATCTGATGTCATTGTTTTCTTTTTTACACAGAGTTGCACTGTGTTAGATTTTTGCAAAAGGGAGAGACTGGAAACAGTAATGTTAAAGGAGATGACAGCAGACGACACAGGGTGGAGCTCAACAATATTTAGTTCCTGGATTGCGTATGGTTGTTTTTTTTTTATGAAACGGTTAGTTTCTAAAAACATATTTTACAAGAAAAGCATTTTCTTGTTATTTCCTCCTTTTTAAATGTAATATTCCAAGAAATTCATATCCATGTTTAGAGAGTATAATAGCTATAAAAACATGATTATTATGCGTATTTATACGCCATGGCAAAATCACAGTCTGATATACCAATGCTATTGTTATATCAAATTGCTCTATACCATTACTTTAAATGCCATGTTATTGTTATGTATGTGGTATAAATATAGAATGTATGTATAAGATGTATAAATTTTTCATTAAAAAGAAACGATGCCTGCTGAGTTTCTTTTTAATGAAATATTTATAGAACGAGTGGTATAGTATTGTTTCAGCGTACATACTATACATATATTTAATGTATATCACATACAAATACACATATTTGTACTCTAATGGAGGTACGATATGCTGCGGTTAACTGTGTATTGACCGAGTAAATGAACTACTCAAATCCATGTATGTGTGTCCGCTACAAAATGTAGTTCTACGATTTTTCTTATTGTTCACAATCACATATGCAGATTTAACATCCGGTTGTTTTCTTTTTGAGTTCCTACTTTTATTCACATTTATTATATCACTATAAGACACACTCATGATTTAAACATGAAATATGCTTTTTATGAAGAAAGTAGTGCACTACAAACACGGTTAGCCTCCTGTACACTGAACCTGAACTGTCAGGCATTCACGTACTGGCGTTTTGCTAATTGAAATTAGCGTGGAATAGAAACTTAGCGAAATGACGAACCAGCAAGAGGTAACTAAAGTATTTTAATATATTGACAGTTCATCTCAGTCATTATTCTGCTTTAATTAACATTTGTAAAGACTATAACAAATTCTCTCTCTCTCTCTCTCTCTCTCTCTCTCTCTCTCTCTCTCTCTCCTTTTGACAGTGTGACTAAACTTTACTATCATTCATAGGTCCAGAGACGTTGTCGTATTTCACAAGCAAAATCCCCAACGCTCGTATTTTCATGGATTTTCGCCCGTATCTAAATACGATAATCCAGCGAGAGAGAGAGAGAGAGAGAGAGAGAGAGAGAGAGAGGTGGTGGGGGTTGCGACAATTGGACATTTTTGTATTTAATAATTAATAATCACTTTTTAGAACATTATAATAGGTTTAAAAAACAACAACAACAAAGAATTAAATACACTGCAGTATGTGTTCCTCGTAACCGACAAATTTAACATATAGGCCTAGTGTCGACTGGCTATTGCAACTATGTATCATTGATATTATGAACACTGTCGATAGATCCTAAGGAAAGAGCAAGCATACCGTTCAGACGAACCAGATTACTGTACGTTACTTGGTACAAGTTCATTTTTAACGTTTTCTTCCAGCGCAATATGTTTTTGACACTCACTCAAGATTTTTGCTTATGTTGTCCCTTACGCACGAGAGGGGAGAGGGGAACGGACAAAAGAAAGGATTCCAATGAAACTGTGTACCATTTTCATTTCAATTAGAAAACAGAGACTATTAATACTTTTTATCGTTATTTTTATGTCATTTATCATTAATGAATTAGCAGAAATTAATCGTCGATATATTGGCCTGCAGTTGAAAGAATGTTTCTATATTCGCATTATTGCGCCATTGGCGGATTACAATTTGATATACCAATAGTATTGGTATATCAATTTACTTTATACAACACTTTAAATGCCATGCTCTTTTTGTGATTTATGGCATTGAAATAATTATAAAACAAGAAGGAAAAAGAAGGGTGAAAGACAAACCAAAACTACTACTAGACAGCAGCAAATTCATCTAGGTAAGAAATGTAACAAAACGTCTGTTATTCAAACGATACCCGGATAATGCAGCGAAGGACACTACAGACTAAAACAAATGAATAACATACAGAATAATATTCTAATGTTAACTTCGACTACATTTTTAAATTGCAAAGCAAACATAATTATAAGACAAAGGACTACACATTGGATTACGTAAACATGTTGAAGTGCTAATTAATAAATAGTTAATAATGGTTTGATCTGTTTTTGAAAGTTTCTAAGTTATTTGTAAAGTGTGTGCAAATCAAATACGGCAGTCAAAAGGAATACTGTCCCTCTTTTGGACAGGAGATTTTCGAAATATGATTGAGACACGTATATGAAAGTATTCAACAAAAACAACGATCAAAAATGTAACAACAACCAATAAATATTGTCGAGAGTTCTTGATTACGTGGATGCTAACAAACATTCTAACAACTTCTTTACCACAGCTCGAGACACTATTACGGTTTTCGATACACTAACACTTGTATCTGATATTTAAATAGCATTAGTAATAAAATGATATATATGAAAGAGCTTGATTGTATTGTTATATATTGTAAACAAAGTGTGCACGAGACTTTTATTCGGGCAGAATACGGACACTTCTTTCTTTACTTTGTTGTCATAATTTGTCCAATAGGATTTAGACCAAGACATGGCTTTTCGAGAGGACAATATAAGTTTGATAGACCTAATCGCAAAATTATACATATTGGTTATCGATTGATCATTAATATTTACCAGGTTCATTGGTTCTGCTGTACGATTGAATTTAGACTTTGGAACAAAAAGATGAACCAATATGGCTTAGTTAGCATTCAGTGGTAGATATTATGGAATATATTTATGGATGATAGTACAGAAATAACATTATATTCTACAAAACAGCTTCAGAACATAAGCTTTTTAATTATCTTTAACTTTAAGGATAAGAAGCCTATGAAAAATGAAAGAAGAAGGGTAGTTCTAACAAACGAAATAATCATATGGTGTGATTATAGGTCGAAGAATAGCCATATGGCAGTACGTTTATGTTATCAAACAAAGATTGTTTGTCATCATAACAACTTGATGCATCCTTAATTACCGTAATGATGTATATATCATAGCATGTGATCTAATTACATTTATGTTTTGATGATTTCTAATTTGGCTAAATCTACAATTTAGTTAAATAATCCTTGTACGTGATACATATAAGGATCCGTTTTAACACGCATTTCTGAATCTCTGCACATATCTGCTTATCATCTTCGTCTGTTATAGCAGAAAGGAAATTACTTATAAAAAAGAACACTTCTTATATAGACTCACAACATTGTCGGAAACTTTCTGATGCACTTTTATTCATTAGAGAAACACCAAGCATGTGTGAAACTGGATGACATTGTAAACGTTCTCTGTCTCGACATAGAAAGATAAGGATTTTTTTGTTATTTATTACCTTGGTTGTAGTGTAGCATGCTGAATGAGATCCAGCATTAATGACCTTGGTAGTAATGTAGCATGCTGAATGAAATCCAGGTACTATTTATCTACTTAACTCTAGCAATGTAAATTCTCCATAAATGGGTTTGAACAATTTAATTTTCTTGTTCTTCAAGCTAACTTACATTAAGTCCATATATATGATCGTTCGTCTTGCAAATGATATATTTTGTAAGCGTTTCTAAAATTTCTTCTCATCAAAGCATATTTTACGCTAGTTCTCTTGTGTAGACTCTCCATCTTTGTTACGAAGGGCAGCATTGTTAAAAAAAAAACTTTTAATCAAATAGTAATTTGATAGTTTTTTTCTTCGATTTGTATTCGATTCAGGTTTAGGATTCTATCAATGGTTCATGATCGAAAGCAAGATTCTTTGCATCATTAGAAGTCTTAAACCTAACTGAACTGAACTACAACTTATAACAGTGAATAAGGTATATAGCTTTCCCCATTAATATGTGCAACAACGTATTTGCTAATAGTCAATACACTTTTTCTCCTCTATCAGTTTATTATATAATGGGAAAGATCATATTCAAGTTACATCATTAGTGTCAGTTGCAAACTCGTTGCCTTCAAAACAGCTACGCGGGTGTGATGGCATTCCTCAATCTGATTCAAAGATACCACAAAAGATTTCTCAACTTTAAAAGGCATTGCATTGTCTTTAATGTGTTGCTTGATTGCACATCTACAGTTCCTTGCATATATGAAATGGCACATTCCCCAGTAACCTACGGTTGCTAGTCTCAATACGCGTATTGTATCGATTTTTACCATTTATTCCTCATCGTCTCACATTTAACCCGCATCATCAACACATGCCATTGTTAATAGTATGTACGTAATGTCCTATTAATTCATATTTAAATTCCTGATTCTATCATCATAATATATCACGGCCTACGACGCTGTAATATAAATTCTGTTTGTAGTAATTTGATTTCTTTAAACCATTCAAAATCATTTATATACTCCCTTGTGTTACTATATATTCTCAAATAGTTTGTGGTCAATGTCAAGAAAACATCTTACGATGTTATTGAAATTGTCATCATTAAGATTAATTGTTAATTATTTTGACAGTCGGGCCGTGAACTTAAAACCTGTATAGGAATTTCATTGTCCTCTTTTTACCAACTTCTTATCAATGCTTTTAAAATCTGTCATCTATGAAATCATTAGTAAACAAATTGTATTTGTCATCATCATTAGGTATTATTGTCAATTATTTATCCCAGTCGTTTTTCTTCAACGTTTTGACAAGTATATGAGAATTATATGCTGATGAAGACTGGTAGATACTTTGAATGTATAAGTCATATTACAAACATATTGCCACTGATCTCGCCATTAAAAAGACGGTGGTCCCTAATTCTGTATTTCGCTTTTTATAGTTTATTCAAAATTTGTCGTCTTCAATGCTGCACATTTTTGAAAATGTTTAGAATAACGATTTTTAGTTCATTCAATTCCTCTGTATAATATGGATTTATAATGTGAATGTATTTAACATGAAGACAAAAGTCTGACGGCATATGCTTGCTTGTTTCTCTCTTCCATCCTTGCTTGATCTGATTCTTGTTGGTTACTGAGAATTGGTTTTTTCTTCTTCTTTTGTTTTACATTTCGCAACATAATCATCTTCGTGAATAACATAATCGTTAATATTCATTCAATTTTAATTCCATGTAATGTATTTCAAATACTTTGGTACAATAGTTTGATTTTAACGGAATGTTTGTTTATTTGAGGTGAAACACATATTGATAAATTCTGTATTCCACCGTTATGATATTTTGTTTTTATTAAATCCAGATAATATCGGAACGTGACTACCTTTTTTCTATTTCGGTCTTTCGAACTGGTTTTATGAGTATGTACACACTTTGTCTACATTTGCAGACACCTAAATTCAATTTTGGATTCATCGATGTTTTCTTTTTTAATTTAACGCACATGAAAATAATGTGTATACCGGGAGTCACGATTTACCACAGTCCACTACAATTTACCACAATCCACTACAATCTACCACAATCCAGCTCAATCTACCACAATTGAATATAAAAATACCACAATCTACCACAATCCTCTACAATCGATGTGTATGAAGACAACTGTTAATAAACGCTCAATAGTATTGTTATTTTAAAATAACTATATTATTCACAATATTATTATGACAGTATTATTACTGCAAAAGTATCGCACAGATATTTAATAGAACAAAGTCTGATAGAGTATGACAGACATACATTCGGCGTATGACAAAGACAGATTCAATGTGACAAAGCCATTTATTATTTTATATAATAATAATATTGTTGAGACAAATAATAATAATAATAATAATACCAATAATATGAAAGTAATATATTACATAAGTTTAATATAAGTATGTATATAATAACAATTATGTAGATAATATCAGTACTATACCTAACTGAACGAAGACTGAAAGACTTTGCTGAAGAAAAGGAAGAAAAATACACTGGTATCAGCTAGTGGATATAAGATAGATATTTTGGATAGATACAGAGTTATTTGATTTAACAGATTCAACAATCTTTCGCAAATATCGTGATCGTGAATTTGCAATTTTTCGTGACTCGTATTCATCATGAGTGACACTTCAGATCTGTCTCGTACGAGTGCAGTTGCAAGTAGAATAAATATCGGTATATCATCGTCGATATCATCGATAGTGTTAGCCAACGACGCTGTCGTCGCGGACTGAAGTTGCGTAACGAAATTTTTTACTCGGCCGGCAAGGTATATTTTCCTGATTGTCAGAACTAATTACATGCCTCAGAATCATAGACTACAGCATCGATGTCGGGGGTAGGATAAAGAGTAATGTGAGACTGTAACTGTTGTATCGCAAAGACAATCATGTCAACGTTTACCTGGTTGATGTCTTTTTGTATTTACTATAGTAATTTGAAACGTTTAACTAAGTAGTTAGCAGATCGAGGAGGTCATAACTGAGCTGCGCTGTTGTGTACGATATTTGGTGTCGCCAGCGATTATTTGACTAAGCCAAAAATCTGGAGTATCACATGTGCAAGATGTGTATCGTCTCGATTGCAATTGTCCATATGGTCTTAATAGTAAAATACTTAACATTATGCTGCACTAAGAAACAAACAAAGAGGCTTCAGCAATATTTGATGATTTCGGCATGGGAACGGGCTAATGTATTCATTATAATATATGTTTTAAAATACAAAAAAATGAATTAATACAATTACACAAACACGTGCAGCTTCTTTATGTAGACACTGATTTTGTAAGTGTAACTAGATTCTCTATTAATTAAAAAATCAAGTGATATTTTACTGGTTATATTAATACGAAGACTGATTATAAAATGCGACTTTTTATAAAAAGGCAGTAATGTAAAAGTGAAAAATAACATCCCTTTAGTGACCCTTTTTATTCAATGTAAATCAACGTGCCTTTCTCCGTATTTTTTTACTTTGAATTTATTTAAATTATCTAAGCATACGACATTTATTGTTTCCATGATAATTAAATGTTTTGATTCACGCGATGTTGTTACTAAGGTGCAGAGAAACATGAACGAAAATGGCTGCCCGAAAACACGTAATAACTCCCGGAAAAAACCTTGCAATTTTATTAAACAACATTACAGGGTATAGAACCCTGCTGACATTTGGTAAAATGAACACAACCTGTGACACGTTATGATTTGGGACCTGGATTTTAAACCTTTAGAATGCACTTTATATTACTAACCCTTGTAACTTTTTCATTCTGGATGCTGAATTTCACACATGCAAGTTACATTTTAACACACAGCCAAGAATTTGATTATAAACATTAATTACAACAACTTAAATTGTTTTACTACCAACTAGTGATTTTCACAATTCAGCTCGATTGAATTACTTTAAATTTGCCGAAGCAAGACTTACTATTTACTATTATTGGCAATACTTACTATTTTTATTTTATTTTGATAACGAACATTAATAATTTGAATATAATATAAGATCTTGGAAGGGAATAACTCTCTATCCTGGATTTTTGGCTTTTGCCATGCAACTAAGTACTACTGATTGACAATATAAAACAACCTAACAACAGTCACAATATGCTAAGGCATATAGAATAACTAGAACACCAGTAATAATATGCACCACATGCACTCACCGAACAAACTCAAGCTATAAATACTTATGTAAAATTTCCTATGACACATATAGGTTTAGATAAGAACGTACAACTATAATGAATTCGACCTAGACAGTGTCGTCTTTACATGTAACGGGGAAGCAACTACAGCACAACGCACGTCACTGCGCAACACAAGACAAAACGACCTTGGCAGAGTCAATGTAAAACGAGTAACCACCAAAAACAAAAAAGGAAATGAACTCCTCCCTTGGACGTAATAGTCATAAAGGAAGCTAATACTATCCTAAGTTCAAGCGAGGGTGGTTATAAATCAGACCCATTGTCAGCCCATGCACAGGGAAGAAAGAATAACTATCTAAGCATTATTGGGATAACGTAACACTATTATTTGACGAACAAAACAGAAAACAACGCTGACTAAATTACACTTATTTAATTATTAATTTTCTTCTTATGACACTTGCACTTATGATATCAAAAGGGTGGACAAGAAGACACTCGCCACATAACACTTTTTGGAAAACCAGGGTGTCCCTTATAAGTCCTAACCAGCTATATATGCTGAAGTGGGCTAAGAGGTGTCAGCAACCACTTAAAGACTTGCATGACCCGGAATGAATTTGGACTATGATTCAGACAATGGATATAAGGGGATATATATATATATATATATATATATATATATATATATATATATATATATATATATATATATATATATATATATGAATACTACAAGAGAAAATACCCCGGTTTTCGTCGAGATGGATAGTCCATATTTCAATCAAGTAGGAGGAATGCTGTCGACGTGATATGAAGGAGGATGGAATTTTATTATATATTACAACATGGAAACGGAAACGGAATAAGGACAGATGTGAAAGGTTCATATTCTTAATGAAATACATATAAAGGTTTATATAACAGGACTGTATACAAGTCGAGGCATAGAACTCGAGACCAATGTAACAATACAATAGAATGTATACCAAAGTATACGACTTGGAAGGAGAAAGGAGTGTGTGTGTGTGTGTGATTTGGATTTTTAACGTAGCTTTAACAATTTTTCTGTCATATCGCTACCATGTCTGCAGTGTGACTGTTTATAGTGATGTCTAGCACTGGGGCATCATGCCGCAGACATGTAGCATGATGTCCCACCCAGTCACATTATTCTGACACCAGGCCGACCAGTCCTAACACTAACCTCTTAATGCTGAGCGCCAAGCGAGGCAGCTGTTAGTACCATTTTTGTAAGTCTTTGGTATGACTCGGCCGGGGATCGAACCCACGACCTCCCGAATCCGAAGCGGACGCTCTAACCGGAGCGGTTGGAGAAAGGATACTGATGAATGAAGATTCCACAAGAACAGATAGTCTACATCAGGAAAGAACTTTCATACTAATAAGGATAATAGCCAGGAATTAATGACGAGACACGGCTTCTTTAACTCTTAACGATTCTCTATCTTCTACTGTAACTCTTCTAAACTATTTGCAAACATACAAACACCACACAAAATTGTATGCTTTTTATGTATTCATATTCATCAACTATTAGACTCATTTCAGAGTTACCAAATGATTTCAGTAGAAAGTAACTTAGTAATTTGCAATTTGGTTCCTGAACTTACATTTGTTTGACTCATTTGTACTAATTATTAGATTTCACTAGATTTGCTATTAATCGCCATAACACGAATGTTCTGAACTACTAGCTACATATACTTAATGAGCTATATTGAAAATATATCCGCAACACTTGAACTAACATGAACATTGCTCACTAACTCGATGATGCATAGCGTAAGCGCTGCCCGTGCTTGACTAAGCGACCCTAATTTGAACTCATGCGTTAAGCAATTCCATTGCTTATGTATTACATTCATTAATTACTTGACTTATCTCAGATCTACCAAATGTTTTCAATAGAAAGTAATTTGGTAATTTGTAAAGATTCTGAATTTATATTCGGCTTAATCATTTATGCTAATTACTAGAGTTACTCTAGAGTTGCCAAATGATTTCACTAAATTTGCTACCATTTGAAAGAGTAGAATAAATTATAACTAAGCGGCCATAATTTTAACTAGTGCGTCAAGCAATTTCCTTATTCCTATTTTGCACCGAACAATTACATTTACTTCCGCCTATTTTACCTACATTAAACTGCTTCTACAAAATTTTGCATAATTAAATAACAACTAAAAAATGTGATTTCTACCAGCCAGTCCGTACAAAATACAAGGGCTAGCATAAACAATATAGCACAAAATACATAGCAATCACCGGACAAAACTGATCCCTGGTACGAATCACATCTGTAAACAAAACTCTTAAGACAAGCCTGGGTATAAGAGTATCTAAACACTAGTTATGGAGGTGTACAAACCCTAGAAAAAAAATTAAATAAAATCCAAATTTATCAAAATTGATACAATAAAAGACATATTGGGGAAAAACATAAACACGTAAAAACCTTTAACTTTAGACAATAGTGGGGTCTCCTCTATGATGGAAATCTGAGAGGGACCACACCAATAAACATTAATGACTTGCACATCTTCAGCTATTAATTTCTTGTGTATAAGTTATAACTATTGTACAACCTCGTTTATTTTTATATATTTTCTATGTAGCTTCGGCTTACATAGTATCATGCAAATATTTTATATTCTTGTTTAGCAAGAGATTTATATTAGCAATATATATAGTTGCATTTTAAGAAACGTTTAGTACCGTATGATTCTTGTCGGCACGGTTAGGTTCACTTCTGAACTTGTGTATTTTGTAATTATTGTGCCGACAATGTAATCTGTATAGCTTACCCTATATAACGTCATTACGTTTTATCGTATATGCAGGTGTTGCGCATAATGCACGGTGTTAGTTGTATTTTCAGCTGATCAGAGTGATTGGAGTGGTCGGACTGACCAGAGTGACCAGAGCGATCAGAGATGTGGTACAAGCTGTAGAGTTAACCATAGGAATTGACTGTACCAGCTGTGAAGCTGAACCATAGCAGCCGTAGAGCTGAGTAAAGTGTTCCTTGTCGAGTATCAGGTGATCGGGCGTTGCTGACCGAGATTGGTGGGCGCTGATTGCTTTATTCACCGACCTAGAATACTATCTACTTGACTGACGAGTGTGGCTGGTAGCCAAGTGTGTAACTCCATACACGTAATCTTTTAGCAGTGGGCTAATCATTGGGGTTTGTAATACCCAGTGTGTTTTTGGGACTGTAAATATATTTTGTACATCTGTCTCTTTGTTTTCATCATTTTCACTATCTGAGTGCATACTTTTTACTATATCAGTAAAATAGAAGTTTTTACTATTTGAGTACAACACGTCATTCTTTCGTTGTGAAAATCACTGTGAATCAATCACCCTTTGTCCTTATACCGTGTAAAGTCATTTAGTTGTATTTTTATTATTTAGTTCGTGCGGATTATGTTAATGTTCCAATTTTTTGATATTATATACACACCCATGATTACTCATAATTATTTGCTCATTCAAGTCATTTATCAATAAATATTGTATTTGTGTCACTATCAAAAGTATTCTGTTGTATATCCGAAATCCCACCCGGTTATCTTGTTACAACGATGTACATATATCATAAATTATATAGTACTTGAAAAACTAAAACAAGCAAACAGCAGACATTGAAATTCGAAGGACGACAATAATCCAACGTAGACAGAGCCGCGGGTGACCAAGTCTAAGGGGCTCGCCTTTACAGGTCGCTGATAATTGACCAATATGGGTATATGAGAAAGCTTGACAGTAACTTCCCGTGAGTCTATACTCATGTACTGAAAAATAGCGTACAATCCCAAGTAGTATAGTGGGGCACTTTAGCGTCAAGGGGACTTTAATGTTAAAAATGGGTCCCGGCACTTTGGCATCTATGGAAATTTAACATGGGGAAAACTAGTCCGGCTCTTTGGCGTCAAAGGGAATTTAACATGGGAGATACAGACCCGGCACTTTGGCGTCAAGGGGAATTGAACTATATCGTGGGCCTGTATAGCGTCAAGGGAAATTGAATATGGGAGATGGATATAGCACAGACAATAGACAACAGACATTTAAAAAAAAAAAAAAATTAGGCAAGAAAGTCAATTTCTTTTCAAGGTATATGAATGGCCCTGAAAAGGGCCTTTGGGTTTCTTCTTCTTCTTTTTCTTCTTCTTCTATTTCCTCCATTTTGTCATCCATCCCCGTATCTTTCCCAAAATTCCTTTTTTCTTCTTCTTCTCATCATTTTCCGGCATCCAGTCAGGGTGACCCATGGCTCTAAACTTCTGTTGGATCTTTATCCAGTTATGGTTCAGTTGCTCAAATCTTTCTTTTGTCTTTAGGTTTTCTCTTTCTTTCCTCTCCTTTGTCCACTTTTCTTTGATGTTATTTACCTCTTGGGTCAGCGGGTCAGCACTGTTCTCATAAGTTCTTCAGCTTTTTTTCAGCTGGTCCAACCCCCACTTTACGTGCCGCCACTCCGTCCAATACAATGTTTTCTAGGAAGCACCTGACTTGGATGACATTCTCAAGTGCTTCTTTTAAACTTCCCACTCTCACATAAGGTGGGTCAATCAAGCCTCTCAACCTCTTTTCCTCCTCTTCCACCATGCCCTTTATTATCTCTTTAGCTACCTTTAGACTATTAGCATAGTCCAGACACTCTTGTATCTTCCATTCTTTCTCTGTCTTTTCCATTACATATGTAATATCCAATATCCAATAATAGATACTTATCAAATTATTCAACAACTCCGTCAGAGCCACCATCTTCCTTGTCTTTATTCTGTAGAATGGCACGATCGACGAACGCTATGAGTTCTCATATGCAAAGCACGGACGTGAAGGAAAACATCCCCTACTTTTCTCTTCTCATATTATCTACTATCCACACAGTAATGACTAGACAAATAACATAACCATAATATACTATTCAAACACGGAAGCAGCAAAATCAAACCCAAAATTTACTATGCAAATACCCCGAAGCAGCAAAAACAAAGCCATAATCTACTATCCACACACGCAAAGCAGCAAAAACATAACCATAATCTACTATCCACACACACACACACGCTAAGTAGTAAATAAACAAAAACAAAACCCAAACATACCATTCACACAGAAGGGAATGTTTAATAACCACACACTCTACTATTCACACATACATACTTTACAACTTACAAACCCAAATTATCTACTATCTACACAGACGTACTTGATTGCTTACAAACACAAACACACACACACACATACACACACAAACACAGACAGAAACACACACAATCATACCAGGAAAATGAGTTAGTGTTTATAGTCACACTACTCCATATTCACACATTGGCAAATTGAATAGTTTTTTCTTTTCTAGAGTTTTGGTTAGCCCTGAAAAGGGCTGTTTTTATGGAACTCTAGATGCACCGATCTAATGCTGGTTCCTTCCATGTCTGGCACCGCACACGCATCTCCTACTCCAGTCTCCTTGCCAATTCACTCTTGTCACTGGGAGCGCAGAGGCTGGTTGAGTGGCTTCACTATTCCAATCTTCTGTCTCTGGGATAGTGAAGGCTTGTTGTTCCCTCTCCCTTCTTTGTCTTCTGTGCCACAGTCGTGGATGTAGCCTTTGTGGAACTGCTACTAGAGGCTGTGGTACTGTTGCTTGTGGTTGTTGTTGCTGTTGTTGCTCACGTTGTGGTACTGGAAGTACTGGCTCTGGAGGTGACAATGGTTTCACTCCACACACTGGTCTCATCATAGGGTGAGACCTGATACCTATTTTCTTTTCCTCCTCTTCGTTTTTCCTTTTTTGCTCCACCTCCTCTTTTATCCTACCTTCTTCGACGATGGCCTCCGCTGCCAGTTCATTAAGTAGGCGTCTGGCATATTCCAGGTGCATCTGGAGTTCTAAAATCTTCGCTAGCCTGCTGATCATATTTACTGTTGATCAATCAACAAGGGTAGCCAGACTTACTTACTTACTTACTTACTTAGTTGGATTAAAGTGATTTTCGCTCCAATGGAGCATGTATCACTGTTTAATGCACGCACAGCGTGCTATTTAATTACTCCTGGGGGAAGGAAGGAGAGCCACATCCCCCAGGCTTTTATGTGTTCATGGAACACTTATTAAATAGGCCGTCAGATCGAGGTACTATTTAGTTCCTAGCGATATGGATGTATGGCCGAGGTGAGTGGGATTGGACCCAACACGCACTCATTGCTTAGGTTGCATTGTTTTGCTGACTGAGACGAGTGGGATTGGACCCAACGCGCACTCGTGTATATTGCTATGGGGGCGTGCACTGCATGCGTGATGTTTGATGTCCGGTCGTGGTAGAGGAGGAAGAGGCTTATGGATCGGGAGGCGGTTCATAGCACAGTTTTGGCGTTTCTAAGCTCCAGGGTATAGTTTCTAAAGGTGTCGTCCTGCATAATTTGGAGGATAACTCTGTGCTGTTTTAGAGTAGGTTAAGGCTAGATACCCAGGTTGACAGCCATGGGTTTTGATGTTGCCACCTTGTGTAGCGGGCCCTGATGGTCTTGGGTATTTGGGACCACTTTGATTGGTATTGGTTTTCGGGTCTTAGTATTCTAATTAGTGCTGTTTTCGTTGCAGCTTTGTGCTGCTGGATCTGATGGTCTTTGGGTTTTAGACCACCTTATACGTGTTAATTTGGGGTTATACTTCCTTATGCAGAGAGTTTATTATTTTGCAGCCTTGTGCTGCGGGATCTGATAGTCTTAGAAGTTTAGACCACCTTATATATTGATAATTTGGGGTCGTTTTGTTCCTAATCTGTTTTAGTGTGGACGATCCTGATGGTCTGGGTTCAAGAGCACCTTATACGATCTGATTTTGGGTCCTGTCGGTAATTCTAGGTATTTGTTGATGGCTGTCACCTGGGTTTGAGTGAGTGTGTTCGTAGAGGTGTTAATTTTCATACCAGATGCTATTTAAGAGACAATAAGACGGTTAAAGATTAATGTAGGATGGAAGTATAGATAATAATAAAATGTAAAAAAAAATAATTGCAATTTATTTTTTAATTTTTATTTACCTTTTTTCATTTATATATTTTTTTTTTGGTTTTTGTATTTATATATTACTTTTTTTATTTTTTAAATTTAGTTTAAATTTAAATTTAAACTTATTAATTTTAATTTTACATCTTGAAGTCCTTATTTATTTTGATTCCTTATCTTATTGGTTTGGAGTGAAAACTTGTTTTATAGTTATTTGTATGTTATTATGTAGTCCTGTTTTAATTAATTCCTATTTTCCTATTTTAAGTTTTTGTGGTCTTAATTGGTTTTTATTATTCGGGCTATGAACGGCTGTGTCAGTCTGTGAACCCATGAGACCTAGCCGGCCGTCATAATTCCCAAACAGTGATTTTGTAATATTTTTTACTGGTCTTGAAATTTTTTTTTTTAAATTAGATTAGATTCGTCCTTAATTGTTTTTTATTATTCGGGCTATGAACGGCTGTGTCAGTCTGTGAACCCACGAAACCTAGCCGGCCGTCATAATTCCCAAACAGTGATTTTGTAATATTTTTGACTGGTCTTGATTTACTTTTATTTATATAATTTTTTTAAAAATTAGATTAGATTCGTCCTTAATTGGTTTTTATTATTCGGGCTATGAACGGCTGTGTCAGCCTGTAAACCCACGAGACCTAGTCGGCCGTCATAATTCCCAAACAGTGATTTTGTAATAATTTTGACCGGTCTTGATTTACTTTTTTAAATTTTTTTAATTAGATTAGATTCGTGTATAAATCTTATTATATTTCCGAATGTTAAATTAATATTGGGGTTTGTGTTCATCAAGAATTCTGGGTATGTGATGGGGATCCAATATTACTTTGTTTAATTTTAAACTTAGTCCTTTCTTTTTCAAGTGTGTGGCAGTTGTTAAAAATGTGCTCTAGGTCTTCTGGGACCCTGCAGTGGTAACAGTTAGGGTTATGTGGTTGTGATCCTATGTACTGTCCGAAGCTGTTAGCCAGCTTGGTTTTGCCTGTGTGTATTCTATTTATGAATTGTTGGTCATTGCCTTTTGTTTTGGGTGATTTCCTATTTCTGCAGACTTCTTTAATTATGGTATTTATCTTCCTGCCTTGGGTGTTTGTGTTCCATAAGTCCTGCCATTTATTGTCAATGAGGGTTTTAGATATGTTATAGAGTTCACATATGCTATAATATAGGTTTATGTGAGTGGTTTCGTTTAGTTTTTGTTTAGCTGTTATATCTGCCCTATCGTTACCTGGTATGTTAATATGGGACGGTATCCACATAAATTCAACTTGTAAGTTATTATTGTTTAGTCTTTTTAACGATAGATTGGTTTGCCTAAAATAGTTTTCTCTTGATTTGGTGTTGTTATTAAGTATTGAGTTTATGACGCTTAGCGAGTCACATATTATTACCGCTTGGGGTATTTTGTTCTCTTCGATCCGTTTGAGTGCTTCAAGTATGGCCCAGAATTCAGCTGTGTATATGGAGCAGAGGTTAGGTAGTCTTCGTCCTACTTTAATGTTAAGTTCGGGAATTAAGTAAGCTGCTGATGTTCTGTTCTGTTATTTTGGATCCATCAGTGTAAATCTTAATGTAGTTGCAATATTTTGAGTTGATCTCTTCTGTACAGATTGTTTTTAGTTTGAGTTCTTGTTCGTTTTTATTGCCATATTTCGTAATGAGGGCGTTAGCTGAAGGGTTGGTATTTATCCATGGTTCTTTGACATAGTGATTTGCTTTCTGCTTGGAGGTTGTCTGTAGGAACTAATTGATGGACTAATTTCCCTGCTGGTAAGTTTTGTGCTAATTTAGTTCTAAAAGGTATGCTGCATTTGTTTATAGCTAGCCGGGTGGGGTGTGTGTCGGGGTGTGTTGTTAGCCTTGCTGCATATCTGAGGGTGAGTTCTTGTCTTCTAAGGTGGAGCGGCAGTTCTCCACTCAGGATTTGAAGCTCCACTAGTGATGTGGATGGTAGTGTTCCAGTGCAAATAATTAGGGCCTTTCTTTGTATGCTATCTAGTTTCTTGAGGTTATTTTGGGGTGCCGAGTTGTAAATTTGGCATCCGTAATCTAGTTTAGATCTAATTAATGATTTATATAATGCTAGTAAGGTTTCCTGATTGGATCCCCAGGTGGTTCCTTTAAGGTTTGTAAGGAGGTTAAGGTCTTTATTGCACCTTTTGACTAGTTCGTTTATGTGGTGTCCCCAGTTTAGGTTGGAGTCATAATGCATTCCTAAAAATCGTGCTACTTTTACGAATTTAATTTCTTGATTTTGGATGGTGAGTTTTGGAAACTGATTTTGTGATTTACGTTTGGTGGTGAATAATACTGCTATGGTTTTCTCATGGGTTAATTTGAAACCCCATTTATCAGCCCATTTCGCTATTTTGTTTAAACTTGTTTGAATATCGCTGATTACTTTGTGGTTGGAAGGGTTTCCTGCTCTCCATAGTCCACTATCATCAGCAAATTGTGAGAGTTCAATTAGTTTTGATGTTAAGTTGGTGTCCAAGTCATTAATCATGATGTTGAAAAGGGTTGGGCTGAGTACACTCCCTTGTGGTGTACCGTTTTCAAGTGTATGTGGTTCAGAATAGGTGTCGCCGACTCTGGTTGTTATTTTACGGTCGGAGAGGAAGTTTTCAATGAAGTTAAACATTCGACCTGTGATGGCATAGTGGTTGAGTTTTGCTAATAAGCCTTTTGTCCATACAAGGTCGAATGCCTTTTCCAGGTCAATAAATACTGCTATTAAATTCCTATCAGCTTTGCGTTTGGAGTTGAACGCTAATTTGATTGCGGTTTCCAATCGTATTAGTTGATCCGTGGTGGATCTTTTGTTTCTAAATCCGCATTGATTATCGGAGATCAAATTACTGCTCTCTATGTGGTGTTTGAGTCGGTTGGTGACTGGTTTCCATGATCTTACAAATGTTGTTTGTTAGGGAAATGGGTCTGTAAGAGCTAATATCGTTAGGGTCTTTTCCTTGCTTGGGTATTGGAATTACTATTGCGTGCTACCATTTATCGGGTAGTTTGCCTGAAGTCCATATTTGGTTTAGTAATTTAATAATTGTTTGTTTAATGTTATTTGGGATATTTTTGTATATTGTGTATCCTATTTGATCTTCACCTGGGCTAGTTTCGTTTTTGATTTTCAATGCTAGGTCCCATTCGTAAGTTGTAATGTCTTTATTTTAGGTTCGAGACTTTGGGACCGAGGCCTTTAAAGAGATTATTATGGGTTCTTTCTACTTTGTCCCTATGTAATTGAAATGCTGGGGTGTGGTTGGTGTTACTACTCATTTCTGAGAAATGCTGAGCTAGTCGGTCAGCTTTTTCTTTATAATTAATGGCTCCAGCTATTTTTGGGGTGGTGTTAGTTGTCTTCCCTCTAATTGACCTAATCTTATCCCAGACTTGTTTGGTACTAGTTGTGATATTGATATTTGTGCAGTAATTATACCAAGTTGTTTCCTTTGCCTGTTTAATTAGGTTTTTAAGGTTTTTCTCCCTTTGTTTATATATAGTGAAGTCAATAGAGTTTTTAGTGCGTTTTAATTTATTGAGGCTTTTTCTTATCAGTGATGGCTTGTTTGCATTCATCATTCCACCATGGGACAGCTTGTTTATTTGGGTTACCACTAGTTTTGGGTATGTTGGTGATGGCTGCCTTTAGTATGGTATCAGTCAGGTTTTCGTAATAATTATTAATATTATCATTTTCTAGGTTTTTGGTGTCTACTTTGCTTAGTGTTTCATTAAATATTGTCCAATCTGCTTTTTGAATATATCCATCTAGGGGTTCCTTTGAGTGAGTTGTACTGGACCGTCATCTGCAGGGTGACTATTACTGGGAAGTGGTCACTGCCCAAGGGGTCAGTTTGATCCACCCTCCAGTCCGCCACCTGGGTTATTGATGGCGAGCAAATGGTGAGGTCGATGGCGGACATGAGACCGTTTTCTGGGCTGAGGCGTGTTTTTGTACCGTCATTTAAAATGGTAAGGTTAGATTCAGCGGTCCATTCTTCAATCAATCTGCCTCTTTTGTCCGTCACACCACCCCACCACCCACAGCTCGTTATGGGCATTGAAATCTCCACAGATGACAATCTGATCTACTCGTCTGTGGTCATTTATTTGCTTATATGTAATTAAATTAGCTGTGTCTGATTTTCCCCCGGGTCATAAATGTTAAATATTTGTATTTGACCCTTGCCTGTATGAATTATGAGGGACTGAATTTTGAATGCTTCATTGCTACCTGGGGTTGGTGTTATGGTTATTGTTGTTGCATTCGGAATGTTATCTGCTGTATATATGGCTAAGCCCCCCCCCCTCGCCCCTTGTACTGTGGTTCGATTTTTGAAGTGACCTGGGGCGTAACCTGGGAGTTTTGGTATTTGTTTGGTTCTACTTGTTATTTTTGTTTCTTGTATGCAGATAATATCTGGTTTGTGTTCTATATTTTGTAGTTTAGCTTTAAGATCATTGATATTACTTGATAGCCCTCTAGCATTCCATTGCCAAATTGTGATATTTTTATTTGTGCTAATCATGGTGGTGGTGGTCGTTAGCTATTTTGATTGTTGAGCCATAGTGTCATCATTTCTTAAGGAGAATTAATTGTAATGTTTCCTCTATTTGTTGTACTTTGTTTTCTGATATTAAGAGGATTTTTGATATCATTTTTTATTTGCTCAATGATTCCTACTATTTCTGGTTCATGTTCTAACTGGGGAGTTTTGTTGTCACTGTTTGGACAAAAAGAGGGGTTTGAGAGGTTTGGCTAGTTGAATGTTTGTTGGGGGGTGTTGGGTTCTGGGGTTTTGGTGGGACTGGTTTGGAGTTGTTTGAGTGTTGTTGATACAGGGTTTTATTTTGGAGAATTTCCTATTTTGCTATTTGATATTGCAAATTTTTGGTGTTCATCAGTTGGATAATCTGATTTTCTCTGATTGTATGTGAGCAATCTGGTGATTGGGGTAGATGAGGGCCTCTGCAATTGGTACATTTGGGGGTTGTTCTTCTGTATACACCAATAATGATTCCCCCCGCATTGTTTGCAGATTGTTTGGAGTTTACATTTGAAGGCAAAGTGTCCCCAATGTTGGCATTTGGTGCACATCCTTGGTTTGTTTTTGTCAGGCTCAATGAGGTATCTTATTCCTGAGGAGGATACTCGAACTAGTGGTTTGAGTGGTAGTTGCGATTCCAGTACTACCGTTTTGGTCTCTTGCTATTTGTAGTTTTTGAGTCTGAATGCCCTGTTAATGGGTGTCCCCCCTTCTTTAAGTTGAATGGTTAATTGTTCATTAGTAAGTTTTTGGATTTTCCCTTTTTGTTTTAATACTGCTTTGAAGGTGGTTTGTTGTGGTCTGGGTGTAAATTGTTTGTGGTTTGTGGGATGGGTAGGTGTTAATTTTAGGTTTTGTTTTGGGGCGTTGTTGGTTGCTTGAGTGTATTGCCTGGTTTTGCAGTGTTTCACAACAGTTATTGGAATGTTGTTTTTGTTTTCTATTTCAAAAAATTTCGCCATCTGGTTCTGAGTGCTACAGTGTACTATTATGCAACCTGTTTTTGGCCGGATGATTCTGAATTGCCCTGAATGAGCCCTGTAGAGGGCCCCTACTATACTATTTGTGGTTATGTTAAGTAAACGTGTTGAGGGGCTTTTAATGTATAAGGTTAGTTCTTCAGGGTGGAATTTGTTTTGTTTTGTTTTGGTGTTGTTGCCTGAATGGGGTTTGTTTTCCCAATTTGGGGTGAGTGGTTGATTTTGAGTTGTCATTGTTTTTAGGTGGGGCAGCTTGTGTGTTTTCAGGTTTGGACTTAGTTTTACATTTTTGATTTGACTGGTGGGTAGGGGTGGTTGTTTTTTCCTGTTCAGGTTTAGAGATTGTTTTCTTAAGCGTACGTTTTTGTCCCTGTTTAAGGGGGCCTTTTCCTTTACCTATCCCGTCCCATTTAATGTTGTTTGTTTTGGGCCTGGGGGTGGGGTTGTTTTTCTTCTTATTGTGGTTATTCTTATCCGTTTGACTATATATGAGGTTCTTCTCCGTTAACGGTTTAGATGGCCCCGGGGTTTGACTATCGTGATAGGTAGTTGCGCAGTTGGGGTTCTGTAATATATGGCTTTGATTAGTGAAGCCCTCAGGCGTTATTATAGTTGTGCTATTGTTTACCTGGATTGTTTTGGCCTGCTCTTGGTTTGGGGAGGTCTCCCCGCTGATTGTTTCCTTCCCTGTTTGCCTTGGTTCAATAATGACTGATATAGGTTTTTGTTTAGGCGATTGTGCCAGTACTAAGTAGTTGGGGGTGGGTAGTTTCATTGGTGATACTTTTTTAATCAGATTTGCGAATTCCGCTGCTATGGTTGCATCTAACTCTTCTTCCCCCACTGTAATGTCGAATAGGTTGAAGGTTATTAGTGAGTTAGGACAAAGTTTTTTTGCCTGTTCACCAATAAGTTCGAAATCTGGGGTTGAACAAATGAAGGGCAACTCAATAGCTCGGATTTCTTTGTTGTTTAGGTTTGGTGTTAAATTAAGTTTCCCTATGTTTGTCGGGGTGGTGGTGGTTTTGGAATTTGAGGTATTGCAGGTTACCATTTGTTTACGCAGTCTATTTTGCTTATAATTCCTAGCATTTCTTTCTTTAATACATATTTTGTTGAGTATTTGTGATTCCATTTCTTAACTTTGGGGTGGTTAATAAAGGGAGGTTATATGTTTGTTAGAAGTAGATAGATGCTGTTGATTTCCTTGTGGCAGAGAATCTTACAATATTACACGTGCTTGTAATTGTAAGGAGTCTGTCCAGGCGTGTACTAGTTTGAATCCTAGTGCCTGTTTTGAGGAACGGAGCTAACAGCTAGAATTGTTATTTGTTAATTTAGTAAGAAAGAAAGTGTAATTTGACGTATTTATTTTCTTTGATTGAAAATGGATTTAACAACTTTTGATGCTAATTCGTGTGCGGATTCAATCCAGGATAATCTAGTCTGAGTCCTAGAACCTGTTTAAGAAAATAGGCGGCAAATTGAGCGGTTGTAGGTTTGTTAATTAGAGGTATAGGTAATTTTTGCATAGAATAACAGCACAGAGTTTTTGTTGCCCGTAGGCTTAGTAAAATTCCTACCTTGTACTAAGTACTTATTGTAATACAAGGTGGTGTTTTCCAAGATGGCTGCTTGGCTGGGAATTCTTTGTTATTTATGGTCAAAATGGCGGCAGTACTGTTGGGCGGTCAGGTTATAAGTTCTCCTTGATCTTCTTCCCCTCCCTGTCTGGAAATGCACCCTTGAATGTTTGAATTTAAATAAAACGAGGTGTTAAATTTCCTACTGTCTGCTGGGCGGGCTGTAGGAGGGCTGCTTTTCGTTTGTTGGAAATGGCGGCTATAGACAGTTTGATGTTTGCTCCTTTGTTATATCTTCTTCCTTCCTCTTGATTTGCGAGTCTATCTGCAGGATTTGGCGGTTAATCGATTTGTACAGCTTTGATGAAACACAACCTTCCATTTAGGCGGAGAGCGTGCCTAGATAGGTATAACTTTTTGGGGGGCACCAGACAGATGCCCTTACCTAATTCAAAAAAAAAGAAATAGGTGTTTTATATCTGTGTGTACCCCCTCAGATATGCTGTGTGGTGTGTTGTTGTTTAATTATAGAATTTTTATTAAAAATTTATTTTGAAATTTTTGATGGGGTATTTTTTTTTCTCCCTAGTGTTATCTAAAGGGTTGGTCATCCGAGCCTGGTTTCTGTTCCTTCCCTTGTCATTTTTTGTAACCTTTGCTATAGGTCTCCTCGGTCTCAGTGTTTGCTATATGTGATAGTGCTATAATGTATGTGTGCTATATGGTCTGTATGCTTGAGACAGCAAATTAAGACAATTCTTTCCCCAGTTGTATTCCTATATTTTGGAATGGAGTTCCATTCCTGTTAATTTAGTTTATTTTCCTTTTTGGAATTTGGACTCTGGAACGGTGTGCTAATAAATTTATTGTAAAAGAAAGTCCTATTGTGTTATTTGAGCGATAAAGTGTGTCGTTCCTCGTGTTTATTTAATAAGAGTTTTAAACAGGTAGGTTGCTTTCGATCCAGGCTCCACCTTCATTTATTTCCATTGTGCTTCACCTGGATCGAATTAGGCGTCCCTATTTTATACAGATTACACTTTAGGTTCCCTATTGAAAGTTCCAAAATTGTTTATTTGACCACTAAGACTGGTCCACCATACAGTGCGGGAGCTGTATGATTTTTGGGATAGAGAGAAGTTTTTAAGGTCCCCAAATGTTTCTTTGTGTTACTGTTTGGTACGTACGCATGTTCTACATGGGGTGATTTTCTAGACTCTTTCATGGGCCTGTCCACTTCGCGTAGCGCCATGTGACTTAGCCCCATGATGTCCTCGTCTTCTACTTTCCCCATGTAGATTCCCTGCCCCGAGTTTGTGGTTGTAATTGAATTTGAGAGTGACGGGAGAGAGAGAAAAAAATAATAAAAAGTAAAAAATAAAATTTTTTTAAAAAAAAAATAACAAGAGGGAAGAAACCTGGGGGGGGGGGGATATGATCAATGACTCAACCCTCCTCTTTTTTTTCCCTGCATACTTTTTCCCTATAACTATTATTTGGCCACAGGCCTTCATTGTTGTTATTATATAATCTGTTATCATAAATTGTGTTTTTGTATTAAGGTTTCCATCTATCTTATAAACGTCATTTTTGCATATTTCTGCTATGATCTTATCCCTATTAACTCTGGATTTTTCACATTGAATCATTGTGTGCATTTTACTGAATGGTCCTTTATTACACAGTGGACATTTAGGCGGTACTCTGACCATGCGTCGTCTCACTGCAACCTCTCCTGTCAACCATACATCGCGCATGTATTTGAAGCAGAGGCTTTGGATTTTTAGGGAGCGGATTTTTACCCAGTGCCCCCATGATCTATTCCAGTTTACATGTATATATTTTTGTTCTATTTTACTTTTAGTTTTCGATGTAATGTCCTCCCTTATCCATTTGTATGTTAATTTGTCACTTAGATTCCATAGTTCTTTTTTGTCTCTATATTTTTGTAGTATTTCCTTTATGCTTCTAAATTTTCTGGGTATTTCTAGTTTTTTTTGTAAGTTTGTTATTATTATAAATATATAATCTGTTTCTAAAAGTAAACCCAAACCAATAAATATAAATCCCTTTCCATTGTGCCTTGGGTTCTGACTATTTATTTAAACCTATTTAAAATATTGGAACATTTTAATAATATGGGACTAGGTAGCGCTAACCCCCACCCCTTTCCCTGACCCTATACAGAGTTTTTTTTATTAATGTAGTGTGTTTTAAAATCCCAAATATAGTCTACTATCTTGTTATCAATTTTACTTAGTGTAGTATTACTAATATCTATAGATTTAAAAATATAATTCATATAGACATACATGTAGTTTTTGGCCACTTGGGCCCGTTCCATGAGGCACAATGTCGTTATTGCACAGGTTGTCACATTTTCCTCAATTTTCTCTTTTATTTTCTTACAGTTTTCTTTTTCGTCCCCTGCTCCAAAGTAGACTCCTAGTGCTTTAACTTTTTTTCTGATGAAATGGGGAGGTAATCCTGAGTGGTTTCCCCTCCAGTTGCCTATTTTTAGGATTTCAGTTTTGTCATGGTTGATTTGGGATCCTGACGCTTTTCCAAACTTTTCAAATTCTTTAACAGGTGTTTAAAATAACTTGGATCCTTTATAAAGCTGGTGCAATCATCCGCATGTTGAAGCATTTTTACCTCATCTTTTATATTTGGAACCTTTATACCTTCAATATTTGTATTAAGTTTTATACTTATGCTTAGAATTTCGATTGCTATTAAGTATAATAGCATAGACAGTGGGCAACATTGCCTCACCGATCTTTTAATTTCCAATTTATCTGTCTTCGCTCCATTTACCTGTACTCTTGAAGATATTTTATTATACAGGATTTTGGTCCATTTCTAAAAGTTTTTCCAAATCCAAATTTCTCTAGCACTTTTTGTATGTAGTTTTGTTCCAATCTGTTGAAAGCTTTTTCTTGATCGAAACGTACCATGGCACCTTTCTGGCCGGTTTCATTTATATATTCTATGATTGTTTTGATACTCAGTATGTTATTTTGTATGTCCCTACCTTTCGCTCCACATGATTGGTTTTCATTTATAATTGTTCCCATTCCCCTTTTGATTCTTTCTGCCATTATTTTACTCAAAATTTTATAGTCCATATTTAGGAGGGAGATGGGCCTCCAGTTCCTTAGATCTTCCCTGTCTCCTTTCCCTTTGTATATTAATATTATGATCCCTTCCCTCATACTTTCTGTCATTGTTTCATTTCTAAGCAAGATGTTATTGTATAACCATTCTAGTATTGGCGACAACTCACCACAGAATTTCATATAGAAATCTGGGGTGAGTCCATCTTCACCTGGGGATTTCCCTTTAGTGAAGGTTTGTATGCTTTCCTTGATTTCCTCTTGCGAGACGAAATCATCACATAAGTCTGTGTTCTGTTGATATCGTCTCGCATTCAATATCTTGAAGATATTCCGTTATCGTACCATCTTCGATTTCCGGCGATGTGTATAGTTGGCTATAGAATTTTTTTATGTGTTGTAAAATTTAGTCTTTGTCTACAGTTTTCTTATTCCCATTTAATTTAAGGCTGTCTAAAGTCCCCCCCCCCTTATTTCTTCCCGTTTGTACAAACCTTCCGCTTTTTTTATATATATTTCAGTGTAGTTACCTGCCTTTCTTTCTCTACATCTCCTTCGCTCATCTATTATTTTATTCAGTCTGTCTTTTAGTTGTTTGTCTACATCCTCTATGTTGTTCTTCATAAGTTGGAATTCTATTGCTTCTTTTTCCATGTTTAGTTTGTTGCTTCTTATTTGAGAAAATTTTATGGCTATATTTTTTATCTTTTTTTAAGTTGATCCCATTCACTAATTATATACAAATTCCCTTTATTTAAAAAATACTTTCTTTCTTTTTTTATTTCCTTAACAAATTATATATCCTCTAGTATTTTGTTATTTAGTTTCCAGTATCCTTTACCCCACTTACTTTTTGACTTTAGTTCTACTTTCAAATATATAAGCTTATGGTCTGTTATTTTAAAATCCGTAATACCTGCTTCTCTGTACTTTTGTTCATCATAATTTGTGCATAATAATTTGTCTAGTCAACTTTCCTTGTTTGTTTTATAGTCAAACGTATATTGTTGTCTCGGCATATTTAAAACCTTATAAACTTCTGTAAGTTTGTGGTTTCGCATTAAATTAATCATGTCTGGCTTAAACCTCTTGTCGTTTGTTGTTAATTCACCCGCCCTGTCAATATTTTTCCCCACCCAATTTAAATCTCCCCTTAGTATAACATTTTCCATTGTGTATTTTTCTAGATACTTATTTAGTTTTCCCAAGAATTCTTGTTTGTGATGTTTGCTCGCAGGCATGTATAAATTAATGAAGCGTGTATGTATGTGTAATAATCTGCCTTTAAAGTATTCCCCTTCCTCCTTCCTTTCCCAGTTTATTCCTCTTCTGTTCTTTACTAAAGTGGCCACTCCACCTTTTACATCTTTTCCTTCGAAATCATTTGTTACTAATACACCATTTAGTCTATCTTCACATAAGGCTTTAAGTTCATTATTGAATCCATTATGTGTTTCCTGTATCAGTAATAGGTCATAAGTCAAATCTTTAACAAATTTAAGAATTTTGTGTTTATTGACGCCATTTACATTTATCGACAAAACTTGGAAGTTTTTTCCCTCCATTTTTTTTTTGACGCCTCCATGTTGCCGCTTTGATGGTTAATAATAAATGCCCCTGTTTTTATTTCTTTAAATATTGTTCTAGCTTATATCCCGCTAATTGGTTTGTGAAATTATTGTGTAGCTACTATTTTGGGGTACTGGTTTCCCTCTCCCCAGAAATGCTGCTTAGAGTTTTTTTCCACCGATGTAGTAATTCCTAGCGTATTAGTTCTGTCTATTGTGTTTTCCTGTACAGTTCCCAATGTATTATCATTTTTTTGTGTCCTGTGCATCCTGTGCGTCACTTTCATTTTCAGTCACCGTTTCAAATCTATCGTCGTCGTTATCGTCATCGTCATCGCCATCATTCCCATTTTCACTTTCTACTTCGCTTGTCATCTCACAGTCATCATCATTTCCTTCCGCTCTTTTCTTTTTGAGTTGAGTTTTTGGCACCTTGGTTTCATTTGGTTTTGTACTCAAAGTGTCTTTGCTGTCATCCTCTATCTCTTTCTCTTGGGGTGAATCCTGGCCCGAGTCTGCTTTCCGTTTTTTTCTGTTTCTTCTTGGTAGTCGGGTGGACGTTAGAGGTTTTATGCCTATTAGATCATTGACCCCATTTGTTGTTAGGCTTTCAGGGCCCTCTTGTCCTTCCTCCTCCATTAGTCCCTCGAATCTGTTTCTAAGTAGAAAAGGCTCTCTTTCCTGAGTTTTCAATTTTCCCGTTTTTTTGGGCTTGTTGGATGTTGCCCCATTCAGGTTATTTTTGGTGTATTTTCTCCGATTTCTGATATGTCGACTGCTGGTAGCTGGTTAATTACATCTTCTTCCTCATTGTTATTGTTAATGTTGTTGTTGTTGCTACCGCTCTCTGTTCTGACTTGTCTTATCAGGGCGCATACTTGGTCTTGTACGTCCCCGTTTTGGTTTTTAGGCATTGCAGCGGCTTTATTTGCAAATGTTTCTTTCTGTGCTGTGGGCTTTGTTGGTGGTAGGGGGCACTCCCTGGGACCATGGCCCGTTTGCAGATATCTTGGGCGCTTTCTATCGTGTTCAGCGCCCTTGTACCAGCTTTTGATTCTAAATCCAAGGACGTAGAAATATATCAACATTTTTCTGGCTTCTTCTTCAGTCATGTAGAGTATTCTACCCCCAGATCTTATTGGGGCGAAGCCCCATACTGTTGCCATTTTGTGCGTGATCACCTTTATGTGGAATTTTGTTTCAACTTTTCTCACCACTTCTTCTGTTGATACTTCTAGTGGGAGTCCTATAATATGAACTTCGATAGCCCTAGGCTCTATTTCACGCACAAAGGGTTCAATCGGTCCTACTGTTGCTGTCACCCCCTTAATGTCGATTGTCGCCATGTTTAGAAGGTGGGTTGGCTGTTTAGGGTAAATTACATATTTATTGATGACTGCATTTTGTGCCCCACCAATTTTCCCTAAATCTAGTCCCAACGTATGTAGTGCCATGAGGATCTCACCTTGCCTTGGCACATTGGCAATATTGCCGAAGTCCATAGTCTGGCACCCTTCCGGGTGGTACACTACTAACCTCCTATCTTCCAACCCTAGTGTGAAAGTACTGTTTAAGTTAGGACCCCTTAGGACCTGTTGTGGCGGGTATTGTTTCCGTCACCTCTGACTCCATTCTATGCTTTTGAACTATATTCACAAACTTAGGGTCACACACCACTAATAGAATTCTCTATTTATAGAGGTCTGTAATACTCCAATTATAGGCGGTCACACCCTATAGAGTTTGTACTCACTAATTCTTTACCAAAACAAATACATGTACGCCCACGATGGAGTAAAGGTCATAAATGGCATAAAGCAAAATTACAAGATTTTACCAAAGGTGCATATTTCCTATATAAGGCATTAATGAAAATGGCAAAGTGGAAAAAAGTAAACCTGTAATCTCAAAGTGGAGTAAAAGTCATTGAAACAAAAATACAAAAAATGAATGTTCACATATTTCAAATTTGTGCCTCGTTTCCCAACTGGGACACGAAACACAACAAAACATAGATGAAAATAAATTGCAAAATTGAGAAAGGTGGAGCTAATTACCTGTACTCTCAGAGGGGAGTAAAGGTCATTGATTCACAATGACAGATGCAAACAATAAGGGTTTTCAACCTAATTTTGCTCCCACTTGCTTGCTTAGGCGGCATTGTACTACTGCTGTCCTGTACTACTGATAGGTATAACGTGGCGTCTGTTTTGGTGGTCTTCTCCCTTCGGCGGTCTTGAGTTGAATGATGATGATGGTCAGACTTGAGACTACCCCGTTTTTATGGTCAAAGCGCGGACGTGAAGGAAAACATACCTACACGGTTTTCGAGTCGGAACGCTAAATTAGTGTCATGTGAGGGATAGAGAGAAGTCAAAGAGCATGAATCATGATGTCCATAGCAAAACAAATGACAAAGGCATTTTTTTCTTCCAAAACACATCATTTTTATTCAAATAACTCATCACTAACAAGTAACAAACATTTTTAACAATAACCATTGAATATAACATTAAACATTTTTTTCAACTCACTATCTATTTTGGACATGGCTGACAACGTTGTGAATGAAATTGTGATTTCTACTGTTGGAAGTCATTGGGCCATTGATGTACACTTCGCTTCCTAGCTAAAGACAAAATATAAGCATAATGGTCACAAAACCATCAATCTACTTTCTCATCGTTTCTAGAAGAATGACGATCAAAATAAGTCACTAAATGTTCTAAAGAATATCCCAGACTGCGATGATGCAGAAAATACACACAATATTGTCCACACACCAAGGAATCTGTGCCTTGTAATTTCACATTATTGAATCGTGTGGTCTGAGCATTTCTTCTCATAAAGTCAATGATATCGTCTTCCAAAGTGGGCAATCCATACGACTCGAAATATTCCATACATCCTTCTTGAGGAAAGTAGACGGCTACCCAGTGGGTTCCTGGAAGATGACAGTCGTCCGTGTTGATCACATAAGCTTGATGGTCTTGACGTTTGCGATGAGGGAGTTCATCTTTAGCACATACGACAGGATTCCAAGAAGCAGTATACAAACTGTGGTTCAAAAGATAATAAAGTTCCCAGGTATCCATTTTTTGTGTGTTTTTTCTTCACATGTGATAATAAGTGATCAATTCGATCCTGACTTTCTCTTGGAAAATGTCTGACAAGTAAATGGGTATTAGCTCCGACTTCGTACCCTGGTCCAAGAGAGTTTCGATGCGACGGATCTCCAGAGGCGTTAATGGAGGAGAAGAATATTTACGCAAGTCTTTATACCACTGATCAAACACGAATTCATCCGAGATGAGACTCCAAGATTTTTCCAGATACTCGTCCAATTTTTCTTCTTGACTCAGCATCAGACATTTATCGTGTTGAATTTGACTGGGATGATCGTTTTTGACATCCATAGCAATCTTTCTTGATCAATTCCTTAATTTTATCTCCCAGGACTGTAGCAAACAGGAGACTAAATGTGCTTCTTGTTCTGGCCATCGGGACTTCATCATTATGACTTCTTCGTCTATGTCTTGGGATTCTTCTTCCATGGTCTCCTCACATTCCATGTCCAAAGTTTCTCCACTTGGTAAAGAGGGATAACAGTCTTCCATGGCTTCTAATAGTCTAGAATGACTTCTCTCAAACTGTTGATTTCTATCGTATTATCGAATTCGGCATACATAATGACGTTTACCGTTTGGTCTTAAGGTGGGTTTGCAAACTGAAGTTCCACACGAATCTGGCTACATAATCGTCGTACTTAATACCGTGACTGGTGTTGGTTCCTAACTGTCCGGTGGCTTCGTACAGGGACAAGTACGATCTCAAGTAATTCTTCTGGGCAAAGTTAGGTTCGAAGGGTCGGGTACACAAGGTTTTGCAATCGCGACTGACTTCGATCTTGGACACATTGTAATGCTTAAACTCAAAAGGATTTTCATTGCCTGCTCCGTTGAAGGCTGAATTCTTGACGATACCAATAATCAAACGTTTTGGTAGCTGTCCTTGGAACAGATGATCTTCGATCATGGATAGCTGTCCAGCAGGAATAGTGATCGTTTTCACTTCCACTCTTCGTATCGGATACTTGGCGGTCGTTTTGCTCAACGTGTGACTGATGTCGTTTCCCACTTTAGGTCACACTTCCACACGACGCACGTAGAGCCTGGCTTCTTCGATTTTGGTTTTGTAAGTGGCATCAGCAGCAGCCATCAAGTGGAAAGCGACATTACTAGGATTCAGTCTCAGGCGGATATCCACTCCGTTCAGCAAATACTTTTCTTGTAACCACATGTCCAAATGCAATTGATCCATCAGTTCTAAACTACGGCTTGCTTTGATTTTCTCTTTACGGCTATTATATCCCACATTTTTAAGATTGACACCTTCTGGTGCAGATATGTCGTTAAACTTGTCTGCCGTGTCAGGTTTCCATACCACGCAAGCATCCAGATGAGTGATTTTGGCTTCTGTGCCGTACGACAAGAGATTTTCCAGGTACGCTTGATAAGGGTAAGTATCCATGGTGCTGCTGACCAGTTTATTATTCAAGTACAAGTCCACTTGACTGAACAAGGAATGCATGAAATTGTTGACGGGGGCTATATTATCTGTATCGTCTATATTGCTACCGTCCGATTCGGTTACTTTGACTTTCAGGTACAAGTAACTACTGTTCAGATCGATGTAATCTTCGGGCTGTCCTTTGATTTCAAACTCGATGGGTGCTGAATCCGTCAAAG